>BSBK01005950.1:2500-297582 GCA_027943335.1 Chamaecyparis obtusa
AGCCACACTTCCCTGGCAAAGGAATAGTAAAAAAGATGTGTCTCATAGTCTCAGGAATCTTACAGACAAGGCAAGTGTCAGAGTCACCAGGATGAGTTATAATAGGCAATCTATCAAGCATGAGCTGCCATTTGAAACATTTAATTTTAAGGGGGATGGGGGATTTCTAGAATTTTTCAAACATTTTATGCCAATCAAGGGGACTAGTATCAACATACCAAATGGAGTTGATATGATCAATGATCGAGGATCATGGTTAAAAATTCTGTAAATGTATTTAGCTTTAACTTTAGGGAGGAGGGATCCATCATCCCAGTGGAAAGAAAGGTATCTATGGGAGTCCACATCATTATTACGGGGAAGGTTAAGGGTAGCACAAACATTCTTAACCATGTTATAGGTTCTTTTGTGAGAATTAGGAAGGTCAAAGTTATTACTAAGAGTTTCCCAACTAATAAGGTTGTCATTTTCCAGAATGTCCATAATACATTTAATCCCTTTATTATGCCAGTGTCTAGCAAAACATCCTTGGGTTAGAGCAAGAGGCTTATCAGTGTGGAGGAGATTCCACCATATCAAACGTTCCCCATGCAAGGTATTATTATTATCAAAATTAGAGTTGTAAATAAACCCCTGAATATGCTCCCAAGCTTTCCATACAGACTTAAAGACCCAAGTGCCCTGGACAGAGACAGGGAAGGAACCAGCCACAAGATCACAAAAAGGGAGTGCTTTCCAAGATTTGGCATGTTTGGGAACACCATTTTGAATATTGTTCCTTATCAGAACCTTCCAGGGATCTTGTCCTTCGAGGGCTTGGAAGATCCATTTGATAGCAAGGGACAACCCTTGCTGCCTGAGATCCTTTACACCTAGCCCTCCAAGCTTTTTGTCAATATGGCATCAACTCCATTTGACTGCGTGAGCCTTTCTTTTACCCTTCCCATTAGACCACAAGAATCGTCTGATAGACTTCTGAATTTCAAACACTTGGTAATTACTAAACATCCAAGCAGAGGAGTAATATATGCTATAGGAGGAGAGGATCTTTTGGTAGACTTGGCCCCTTCTAGCAAGGGAAAGCACCCTATTATTCCATTTATTGAGTTTCTTTTCAATTCTTTCTTTAACCCATAACCACATATCCTTAAGGGAGGGAGAGATAGAGAAGGGTATACCAAGATATCTAACAATTTTATTAGGTCCTCTCCAGGAGAATCCAAAATGGTGAAGCCAGTCCGAGGGTCCCTCTTTCCAACTGAGAAGAATGGATTTGGAGCTGGAGATACGAGAACCTGAAGCTTTTCCAAAGATATCCAACTTTTGAGTAAGGCAAAGCATATTATGTCTAGAAAGCTCAAGGAAGAGTGAGGTATCATCAACAAACAGAATATTAAGTAATTCAGAGTCATCAGGAAATTTAATGCCATGAACTTTAGGAGACAAGGTATCATCTCCGAGGAGGTAAAACAAAGCATTCAAGGCAATCACAAAAAGAGCAGGGGCAAGAGGGCACCCTTGTGTAATAGATTTGGAAAGAGGGATAGGATGAGAGAGATTCCTATTGACCTCAATCAAGGAAAAAACATCTTTAAGGAGGACTTGGACAAATCTGCAAAAATTCATCAGGGAAGCCAAATGTGTTAAGCATTATGAGAATGAAATCCCATTCCTCTCTATCATAAGCTTTCTCAAAATCAAGAAGAAACATGGAAGCATCTTGATTGGAGGACTTGGCCCATTCCATAGTTCCCAATTGGTAATAAGGTTCTCAAGGATGTATCTGCCCTTGATGAATCTAGTTTGTGTGGAACAGATAAACTTGGGAAGGATATTAACAAGATGAGAAGCAAGGACTTTAGCAAGGATTTTATAGGAGACATTGAAGAGCGTAATAGGACACAAATTTTTAATGAGAGAATTATCTCCATCTTTTGGGATAAGGTACCAGAGTCAAAGGCTTCCGTATATAGGTCATAAAGGTCCTTAGCAACCTAGTCAATATTAGCCTTATAAAATTCAGTAGGAAGGCCATCTGGGCTAGCGACTTTATTATCTTTAAGCGCACTAATGACATTAATAATTTCTTGGAGGGAAACTCTGGCCTTGAGCAAGATGACATTAGCTTCAAAGATCCTATTTGGGATGATGTTTTTGTATTTATCCCTCATATCCTTAGAGGCATCATTATCCTCTAAGGTAAATAACATTCTGTAGAATATTTCTAAAGCATCAGTAATATCATCAATGTTGAGAAGTTCCTTATCTTCAACGACAATCCTATCAATCCTTTCTTTGCTCTGTTTATGTTTCAAAAGGTTGAAGAAAAGTTTGGAGCCTTTGTCCCCATATTGGAGCCAGTGATTGCCGGCTCTAATGAAATCTCCCCTAATTTTGACTTGTTGATGTTTTCTAAGGGAATCCCTAGCTTGAGAGACACATTCAATGAGATCAGGGGAAGCAGGATGCAATTGAAATTCCTGTTCAGCAAGGTGGAGACATTCATTGAGAAGGTTTTCCTGATATCTATAATCTTTAGCTTTCTTTTCCCAAGAGTTTGAAATTTTTTTTTCCAAGAGGTCACATTCATATTGCATCGAGCAGTGTGGGAGGGAAATTGATTAATCAGGTTAAAGGATTTGACCATTCTAATAGCGGTTAGAACATCTTGGTATTTCAGTAAGGAAGAATTAAGGATAAACTTCTTATTACAAGGATTACAAACAACAACATAATTCCTAATGTTAATATCAGCTATGATTGGGAGGATGGTCAGAGAGGGTAGAGGGGGTGGCAGAAAGAGAACACCCTAGATGATTGCGAGAAAAGGAGAAGTGATTTGCATTAACATAAAACTTGTCAAGTCTGGAGTAAATCTGATTAGGCCCTTGCTGGAAGTTGCACCAGGTATACTAGAGATTAGAAGTCTCAGATTTAAGGCCATCAAGGGCATCAAAAAGGTTTAAATGCTATTTAAAGTGATCCAATGGGGTTTTACAGGGAGTTTCCATTCGAAGGGGATACCCCCGATCTTGTCATCCTGGTTTTCAATCATGCTAAAGTCCTCGACAATAATCCAGGGAATATTAGGGAGAGTGCATAGCCAATCCTAGAGGGATATCCTTTCCTTAGAATCATTAGGAACATATAAAGAACATACACCAAAGGAAGATCCTCTAAAATCAAGGATAGCCCAGGCTCCACGGTTACATGGGGAGGTTCCAATATCTTTAATATATCTTGCCCAATAGGGGCTAATGAGAAAAGCAACTCCACCCTTTCCTTTTGGATGGTTAGTATAAATTTTCATAGCATCTTTCCATATACAATCAAGAGCATAATTAAGAAAAAGTCAACAACCTTGAGCTCTTGAAGCATGAGAAAATTAGTATTCTTATGACACATCAAAAATCTTTTAACAATAAACTTCCTATCAGTAGACTCAAGGCCTCTAATATTCCATGAAATGCACTTCATGAGGAAAGAGGGTTAATAAAGAGCTAGTAGGGAGAGCATTAAGATCTCCAGTCTTCTTCTTGTTCTTTGAGCCGATAGGTCTACCTTTCTTTTTAGAGGTACTGCTCCCCATAACTAGCTCATCATCATCCTCACTTTTGTCAATTTTAATACTCTTAAGTTGAGGGTTATTCTTGACAATGTCTCCACTCATGCGAGATTTTGAGGAATCCAGAATTAGAGGACTTTCTGGATCCTTTATAGCATAAATAACTTCAATAATAAAATTATCCTCTATTTCATTAAGCATAAAGGTTGGGGGATTGGTGATATTATCATCAGGGGGGTGCCCTGCAATAAGATTAGGATCAAGACTCCTATGGTTCACTGATTTGCTAATCTTAGTTGCAGGGTCTTCCCTCATGGTAACATCACCAATCCTAATTCTGTTATCATCATGGTCCTCCTGGCATGAAGTCACAGGATTCAACACATCCTCAATCATGAGAGTAGGGTGACATCGATCCCTGAATTCACCATAATTATGATTAGATATAATAGGGTTACTAACAGTATGTGATTCAGGTGGCGTATCTTCAATATTATTAATTTTATAATATATCTTTACTTTAAATATTAATTTGTCCAAATACATATAAACTGTTTCACTTTAATATTTCATTTAAACTTCTTAATAAAATAATTTACACTCTTTTTCAACCAAATTTATATATTTTTTAAAAGTAAAATTATTATAATAAAAGTACATATTTATTTATTAAAATTATACATGTATATAGTTTAAGTATAATATTATATTATAAATTATATATTAAAATTAAATATATATATTTCTTATTGTATAAATAATATTTTAATTTATTCAAAGTAAATTATTAAATATATTTTAAAAATATTATTATATTAATAAGTAGGAGATATTTTTAATAATATTAATTATACCAACAATCAAGTGGAAGGGTACATCTACCTCTCCTTCTATTAGTGTCAAATCTACTAGATTGAGTCATCATAAGGATGTTGGTTCTTTTGTAGAAGCAGTTACTAATGTTAGTAAAATGGATAAAGACACTCTTCCAGGACCTACATCACTCCATTGGATACTATTGTTAACAAGGTCAGGTGTATTAATGAAGATGTCAGTTGTAAAAATGTTGAATTAGTTAAGTCTCTGTAGTCGGTTGGGGCTTGGATATTTTATTTCTTTTGTTTATTGTCTGGTTAGTGTTTGTTGTGCTGTTGGTTATCTAGATTGTCTCTTTTTTTACTTTTTGTTCCTTTGTAACTTGGGTTTCTAGTCCCTGTAAAACCAGTTCACCTTTAATAAAAAATAATCAAGCGAAAGGGATGGCTCTACTCTAGGGGGTTAAGTTTGTCAGGTGTGTTGGAATTCAATCTCTAATCATTGAGGGGGACTCTAAATTTATCACAAAGGCGATTATAATAATGAAGAAAAGTTGTTGATGTATAGGAGGGATCCTTGGGGACATCCATATACTTATCCTCAGTTTGAAACTCTTTCAAATTCAACACACCTATAGGGAAGGAAATAATGATGTTGATGACATGGTAGTACTAGGATTTGTTATCAATAGATTGAGACACTAGACAAAAGGAGAGAACACACCCCTTAGATTAGGAAGATTATTTAGGATGAAAGAAACAATTAGGTGTGGACTACTGGGATTACTTCCATACACCATTCATTATCACTAATGGTTGGTTTTAGGTCTCAAAGAAGGTTAATAATATTTTTGTATTAGTTCCTACGGGCTACACAAAACAATGGTTGTACCCTATTGTTAGCCAAACCACCACCAATCACCCACTGAATTGGGCTATCAAAGCACAACCAAAGAAGGTTAGGTTGGCCAAATATCTTGAGAAAGAGATGGACATGGATAGCTTGGACTCCTTTGTCCCTGATAACTTGGAGGGTTTGGAAGACATTGGTAGGGAGAGGGATGAAATTATCTTTCCTTACAAAGGCTATAAAAGTTGCTTGAACTTGACTAAGAAAGTTTGAATCCTTGAAGGAAAAGTTAATTTTTTGATGAATTAAATCCCCAAAATAGATAATGGGACACAAAAACATAGTGAAGTTTAGGAACAAAATAATTTACTCTATAGCCACAACATTATGTCTTCTCCAAGAAGATTTGTAGGAAAATGAGTGAAGATAATAGAGAGCTATTGGACTTCTTGCGCTAGGAGTGGCCCCACATCCTTAGTACTGCTAGATGTAGGCCAAGGGCCAAGGTTTCTAAGTCTCAATTTGTTATTTATCCTCTGTAAAACATTTTACTTATTTTTATCAATTATTGTCCAAGTATAGGTATCTTAAGTCTTTTGAACTAGTTTAACTAGATGTACAACATGGTGGTTGTTTCTTCGTAAGGATCAACACCCGTGTTATGTTTCTTTTATTGATAAAAACCAAGTCAATTTATGATTTTGCACTCTTGAAATCCTAATAGGAATATCCTAACATTGTTATATTCTTAAAGTATATTTTATATTAAATATGCTAAATAATTAACACATATTTTTTATTTGAATGTATATAAATCTAAAAATTATATAATAAATATTATTAAATATATAATATCTTCTATATAATATATAAATTAATTTAATAAAAAAGACAAAATCAAATAGAAAGAAAAATGAATAATTTACTTTATAAATTATATATTTATATTAAATATATTTATTCATTATTGTATAAATTATATTTTCATTTTATATAATGTAAATTATTATTTATATTTTAAAAGTATACGTTAAATATTTAAAACATATATTTATTATTTAATTCTATAAATCTAAATTATGATTGTATAATATTAAATATAATATATTTTTAATATATAATAATTTTCATATGTAATATTAAAAAAACAAATGTTTTAAAAAATATTTCCTAAAGTCTTGCCTACAAAAGAGTATTTTGATAGTGAAGTTTGTATATAAGAACCAAATTATCTTGGCCAATCAAATTAACACAAACTAATAATAGATTGACATCAAACTAAATTAAGAAATAATGTAGTAGTTTAGATACACATTAACACCAATGGCTTGAATGAACAACACGCCAGCAATTGATTCTCAGACTAAAAGTATTAAATAGCCAAAATTGACTAACTTTTTCTATGCTTAATTTATTCATTTCAAATATCATGCTCGTTATTTCTTCTACTTAATAAAATTAATTCTACACTCTTTTTGCCATAAAGAAGATTATTGCGTACAATCCACTTACCAAATAAATAAAATCATGTACTATAACAATATATGAGAGCACTCACATAATTAAAAATTAGAAATTCATACTTTACATCTTCAAATGCATTTTAATTTGATCAAACAATAAACTCTTCTTTAACGAAAAAATGAAACAAAATTATCGTTTGTTCCTCAAAACCCATGAAAAGTCCATCTTTATACAACGGGGGTTTCAGGATCCAAAACTTTGTTGTTTGGGTAGCAGCCATTCCAAAATATATTTTCGCAACCCTGATTTGTCCGAAACAAAAATGGAGTTATAACTATTTAAGTCGAAGGAATGTTTGTGTTTTAATGTAAATTTAATCAATATAAATTGCTACCATAAACATAAGATGTTGACACAATGAATCTTTGTTCATTCAAATTCAATACAAGAACTTGAACATTGAATGAAAACTATAATTTGTTTAGATGATATGAAAGAGATTACAGACTATTCCAACATTAATAGATAGTTTTTCCTTTCTGAGCACATCAATCTGAACTAAGAAAAAACGTGAGAGCTTGAATAAGAATCCAAATTACACCCATTACAAAACAAACATTGTATACTCGCTTCCTTTGAATTTGCAATCTTTCTTCAACACGAAGAAATTAATTATATACTCTCTATCAGGAAGAAAATAAAACACAGATATTCATACCCTTGGTCTTTCCGAACCTGCATGATCAGATATTCATACACCTGCCAAACAGATCAAAATCGTGTACTATAAGAGTAGACTTAAAACAATCACATAAAATGATATTAAAATTAAAAAAAAAATTCAAAACTAACACTTTACACGCTTAAATTGATGTTATCTTATTTTTAATTAGATTAACATTTTGACTCTTTCTATCAAAGAAACAAAAGAAAATTATGTGTTTTTATAGAGAGCAAAAACTTCCAACAGTTCGCTTGAAATGTTTGCAGAGTGGCCAGTCCAAAACATATATTTACAGCCCTGAATTGTCCGAAAGAAAATCGAATCAAACGCTTTAGCAAACGCAAACAAGGGAAGGGTCCAAATAAGAGAGCAATCGTAAAAATATCGCTGCATGGAATTATCAAACAAGTTTCAAGGAAAAAATCTCTTTTTGATTAAAGAGAAGAATTAAGTTGTGACTATTTAGGAATTTTTTGATATGAATTCCAGTTTATTTGATATATTGTAATCATGGTTTATATCTTTGTTCATTAAAAGCGAAAGATTATTATACTTCCTAATGAGAATAGAAAACGTTAAAGATAAAATAAGCGAGGACATTAGAGGTGGAAGCTGATCATTCATCATAATTTTAGCTAAGGGGGAAATTATACCTTGCTTGAAGAAAGTTAATCAGCGAAGTGGCGGCCCGGTTCTGTGCCCTTTTGAACGCTCTCCAAAACTGAAAGCACTAATGGAGAGAGTATTCTCATGAAGCCGCCTTTGGGATCTATCCAACGATGATCAACGCCTTTTTCAATTGCAGGAACGATGGCTTCTATGTGGAGCTCGCGCTTTTCTGTCGTTCTCTGAAAGTCAATCATTAAAAGGGAAGTACGCAACGTCGCCATAGTGGTGAATAATCCAGGGACCTGCGATTTCCACCACCCCAATATAGCATAAGCAAGTATTTGGCAAATCTTTGGATCTCTGCCTCCCTTATCCCACTGATCCGCAGGATTGTCCATTTGGAATTCATTAACGTTATCTGACTGCCGTATGTCCACCCGCACGAATTCCAGGGAGTCTTTCAGGTAATCCTTTTGAACTTTGCGCTTTATCTTTGAAGCGTGCCAATCTTGATCCTTATCGCACATTGTCAGCCATACAAGTACATTTGTGCGTGACAGCGCTGAGGGGCTTAGTATTCTGAAGATTACATCCGTGTACATTGTTTCTGAGTACATTACAAGTAGAGGTTGTACATGTTTCTTTTTCCACCACCGTTTCAACTTTCGGCTTCCCCTGATATCCACGAACTTCAATCGGTGAATCCCAACAAGTTTATCCATTTCCGGTCCTTGCAATTTCTTGCAATCTGATGCTTTCATTGCTTCCAGGGAAGTCAAGTTTACAAAATCAGCAGACAGTTGCTGAAGTTGTACGCAACCTGCTATATTTAGATATCTCAGCGACCTCAGCCCTCCAAAGCCATCAGGCAGAGCAGGCAGTTTGGAGCACCCATCCAGGAGCAACGATTTCAACTTTCTATTTCGCCCAAAGCCTTGCGGAAGGCTATGTAAGCTGGAACACCCACCTAAATCCACAGTTTCCAGTGACATAGGAAATGCAGCCAGGCTATCCATAGTGAGTTTTGAAGCACCCCTCAAACTCAGATGACGTAGAGATTTAAGCTGCCTAAAACTGGCTGGAAGGGATTTTAAACTTATACAATTGTTCAAAACCAAACTTTCCAGAGAATACAGTTTACCAAACATTGAGGGTAATTCAGACAGCGTTGAGCAATCATTTAATTTAAGCACGCGCAAATACTGATGCTGCTCAATGTTGTCTGGAAACTTTATCAATTGACTGCAACCCGTCATTTCCAGCTCTTCCACTGAAGGCAGGGGGATTTCAGTGATCTGTGAACAACCTTCCAAGTGCATTCGCTTTAAAGACTTAACTCGGCTTAGGGTTTCGGGAAGCCTAGTTAATCTTTCACAATTTGTTAGAGTGAGCCGTTGTAGTGAAATCTGCCCGCCCATTCCTACGGGTAGTTCTGTCAAGCTAGAGCAGCATAGCTTCAGAACACGCAAGGACTTCAGCCGGCCAAAAGTGTCTGGGATGCTCGTCAGTTTATCATCTGAAGATAAATCGAGCTCTTCCACAGCGAACAAGTTGCCAAAATTTTCTGGCAAAGCTTTCAGCTCTGAACAACATTGCAAGTGCAGGTGAGATAGAGAACTAAGTTTGTCGAAGCTATTTGGAAGGCTTTCCAGCATTTTACAGAAGCTTAAATCCAACACATCCAAGCAAGACAAGTCCCCGAAGCTTTTGGGCAATGAAACCAACTGAGAGCATCCTCTCAACTGCAGATAATAGAGAGACTGGAGTTGACCGAAGCTGGCTGGAAGGCCGACTAAATTAGAACAATCTGCACAATCCATCTCTTCCAAAGAAGATAGATCACCCAATGTTTCCGGTAATGTTTTGAGCTTTGAGCAGGCTGTCAATTTCAGCCGATATAAAGACTTCAATTCGCCTAACCAGCGAGGAAGGTCTTCCAGGCTGACACAGTTGCTTAAATCTAGCTCTTCCAAGGAAGAGAAAAGGTTAAATCCTTGAGGAAATCTAACGAGATCAGGAGAACCACTCAGCTCCACGACGTGCAAAGACTTCGCTAACTCACTCGACTCTAGAAGCTGAAAAGAATTGATCAACTGCGCTTAGCGTTGAATTTTTAATCAGTTACGCGTAAATACATCATTCGTTATAGAGAAATTTTAAGATGTGAAAATGCATAGTTTCTCTTTTTCAAAAATGAATTAAAAAAGAAGTAATAAACTTACGTCACCAAAATTAATTTGTTTCTTTAAGCTGCCATGGAAAAAGGCTGCTCGTTTGAAATTGTGGAGATCCACTGGTAAACAATGCATGTCATACATGTAATAGAATCTTACTTCTTCAAACGTGGATTTGCATTCTCCATTTATATTGATCGACTTTCCTAGATACAGAACTCTTAAAGTTTTCCGCATCCGCTCTAAATCCTTTGCTTCAATTTGAAATTCAGATTGTCTTTCTGAAAGCCAAATTCCTTTGATATTAAAGAGAATCTGCGAGCAAAAGTCCATAAGCAACACGTAGACATTGTGATTTATAATGTTTTTCTTTATTTTAGCTTACAGTCCTAGATAAACATCTCATTTTGAATTCCAATATAACGTGTCAAAAGAAGGCCTCATTGTCTGCATTTTTCCTGGAACTGAAAAACCAGCAGCCATTAACCTAATCTACGATTATTTCTAATTTTCAAAAGAACAAGTCTACGTGATTGTTAAATCATTTTTCTATTACGAATTCTTCATAAGGAATGATTTTGTTACAAGGCAAATGATGTTACAGTTCTTCACTAAGAGTGATTTATTAGGCAGCCCTTAAATGTGAAATACAAAAAGCAAAAGGTTAAATGGAAATTTAAGTCATGCATTTACATCGCTGGGCTGGCCATTTGACTGTCACCCTCTCTGTCAAATGAATGGCGGTTTGGCTATTTAACTGCTTAAAAAAAATATAAATCGCCAACGGCTAAAGAATTAATTTTTAACTGTTAAATTGGTTGGCTTGCTTCAAGAGTGATAGCTTATTCTCTTAAGCTTTATTTTATGCATATAGATGTCAAGTGCAATCTTAGTATAAAGATATAGAAGAATTTAGTGTGGATAGTTCATTTGCCAATGATATAGATTGGTAATATTTGTATATGGACCAGTGATGGTTGCATAAATTAAGATAAACAAATTACAAACATGATTTAATTTTATCCATTAAAAATAATAATAAATTTTAAACTTACATATAAAACAAGGATCCCAAATTTAGAATTACATAAAAAACAAATTTAAAAATCAATCTATATAAATATAAAAATAGTTAAAGATAATCTTATATTCTAAGAAGAAAAACCATTCTAAACATAAAAATCCACTCTATTCCATCTTCAAATGTATTTTAAATTAATACTAGTTACTAAGAAATCTAAACTATCTTCTTCAATGCAAATCAAACAGATATTACCGATTCATCCCGGAGAGCATATTCCAATTGTTGCCCATCAGTAATTCTTGCGTTTCCTGACAACGTTGCTGCCCGCTCTCTAACAACATTGTGGACGAGGAATTTGCCCTCAGGGGAGATCATTATCAGTCCTGCCTCTTCCAGCACCCTGAATTGTATGTCCGGAAAAACACAAACCAACTTGTGCCGTTCCCACTTGTTGAAGAAGATAGCTATGTCTAAAAATGCCTCTTTAGAAGGCTCTTCTAATCTGCTATATATAAAATCAACTATGCTACCACAGATATCGGAGTCTGCCGTTACAGATTCAACCAAATGGTTACAGGCTGAGACGTGGTCACCATTTTGGCGCAAATAAGAGGCAACCATTCTAAGAGCTAATGGGATGCCCTTACACATGCTCGTCAAACTGTCGATATTTACCTTTGGGGTGAAGGTTGCCTCGGCGCTACCTAACACTTCTTTGCGCAGGAAGTTCTTCGCTTCTAGGACGTCAAAACCCATCATTAATTGTGTACGCCATTTAATATGTTCAGATATGCTGAACTGATGCGTGCGGGCACTGATTATGGAAGTTCTGCTATGATTTGGAATGTGATCTAACTGCTCCTTCGTACTGGTTATAAGGATTTTGCTATTCTCTGGAAGCCATTCCCACTCCGCCGGTAGAAGGTTATCTAGATCACTTTTCCCTTGAAGGTTGTCAATGAAAATAAAGACAGGCCTGCTCGCTTCTCTGAATGCATTTGAAAGATGCGCCCTACCCTCCACAGAACTTCCCAATACAATACTTTTACCGAACAAGTCGCGTAGAAGCTGCCCCTGGAGGATCTTAATATCATATTCGGAGTAGTTGCGGTTTATTTCAAGTCTGGAGACTTTGTAATCTGTCAGTTGGACGTGCTTGAAGAGTTCATTAGCGATAGTCGTCTTCCCAATACCATCTGGGCCATAAATGTCTACAGCTATTCTCAATCTATCATCGCTTTCGATACCCAAAAGCCCAATTACTTCATCTCGTGCTTGCTCTATACTGACTGTCAATTGAAAACACGAGAAAGAATAGACAGCGAGTGAATAACAAGCCTTACTTTATAATATGTTAAAAAGGGCTAAAATAAAATGGCGATTCATAAACTACCTGCACCCGCATTCATATATTGTTGTTCTTGCGATTGAGGTACAACACTGGGAAGTACTTCCAAAATCTCAGCTAGTGTGAGCTCTGGATAAGTGTAGCCAACTTGGAACTCCAGATTATCCATGTACGCCTTGTATAGGGAATCAGAAAACCTGCGGCATAACACGCAGCAGTAACATGATCAAATATCTCAACTCGCAAAAATTCCTCCAGCGGAACATGAAGCAGAAGCAAAGCTAATCAACAAAAAACCTGCAGCAGAAGCAAAGCTAACAAAGTATCATCGATTATGCGAATTCTTACCCTCTAAGACTACTAGATCCAATTCGTATAATGGAAAGAAGCGAACCCAATACAATAAACTGGACCGCTTCGATCAACATCTTTTGCTTCCTCTCTGTCTCATTTTGTTGCCTGATGAATTTCATGAGGCCAAACATGTATAAAAGGGGCTGTACATATACGATCCTGTTGTTGGAAAGTTTCTTCAATTCATCAATCATATATGCCACCACAGACAGCCCTGTTGCCTCCCACCCAATACTATCTTCTTCTTTCAATAAATCAGTCACCACCTTCTGCACGCCATAGCTCAGTTTTTCTAGAAAGTATACCTGAAAATACAAACTTCAATGGTTAACCCAATTTTCATTTGCTTCTTTTAGGGTCAAGTTATTTCCTTATTTTTAGTAACTACGACAATCATTATGCCAACATCCAATTACTTTGCAAGGACGGACGATCGCACGATTCTTTAATAGGTCTACCAATTGACGACCAAACTCTTTCGAAGATTTCACAATATCCAGACTACCAATAGCTGTTCCAGATATGTTCTGCTGAGGCTGTCAAACACATGATAATATGATTATTCGCTTTCAGAGAAATGCGAAATGAAAATGCTAGTTGACTTGGTACTTACATTGGTAGCCTCAATATCGCTGAAACCATACTCGATGCGCGAGATCAGAATGTTAAGGCGGGTTCGGCTCCATTCTTTGACCATTTCCCTGAGACGCGTGATCTCCTCCTCATTTTCAGGTAGAAAACACGGTGAACAGCAAACATTCGCCATTATCTTCTCCCTTCAGCCGAAAGAAACTTAAAACTACTGCGTATCCTTTTTAGTTCACACAAAACAGCGCCAGTTATGTATCTGTCCTCAGAAGAAGTTCGAAGGCAACATACAACAAGTCTCGCATGATCACATTACGAAGACTTGGATGTGCCGTTTCTTTGAAAAGTTAAATCAGCTTCTCTGTAATGTTCTCGGCTAAGACCTAACTGAATTTGCTCTGAAATTCCCAATTATACTTTCGATTTATAATGCATACTTAGTCTTAATCCTTTACTTCTTTTCTAATTATCACTAACTGTAAGAAAGATGGTAGAATTACTCTTCTTTGACACAAAAACAGTCTACAAGCAGGTTCCTCAAGATTCTTATCCATCTTGGGACCCTTCCATTATGTAACCCAATTATTCTGCCTCTCCCTTTATAAACTCTTTATGCTCATAACTATATTACTGAGGGATTAAGGAATTGACCAAGTATACATTATTATTATCATTTATATATATATATATATATATATATATATATATATATATCAGTGTGTATATATTTATGTATGTGTACACATATATATTCTGATTTCATTATTACTAATAGACATATATATAATACATTTAGACCATTCTTATAATTGGATATATTAGATCATTCTGAAATATATTATAAATTATTCAAATATATATATTAGAACTTTCAAATATACAATTCAAATATATACTTCACACACACATATTTATATATAGGCACACAAAAACACAAACACACATAGAGACATGCATATACATGTACACACACATATACATATACGTATATATATACACACACATACAAATATAAGTACATACATACATACACAGACATATATATACATACACACACATACATATATACGTACATACATACATACACACATACATATATACATATACATATATATACACACACATATATATACATATATACATACACACACACACATACGTACATACATACATATGGGTAAGTGCACAAAGATGAGGCACAAAAAAGTTACCACTCAACTTTTTGATCCTGAAAAAGGCATATGACACACACTATATGGTTTGGTGTACCGAACCTTAGGCTTGGGCACACCAAGCCTATTTGGTGTGCATCAAATATGGTACACGCTAAATGTTGTAGTAAAAACATGTATTCCCTTTGTCCCTCTCTCTCCCTCCCTCTCCCACTTTGATCAAGTTTGTCAAACTCAAGTCAAATGCACTTTGAGAGCATGAATATATACATGAAATATAACATTTAAGTTTATGTCACATTTCAATATGTATTTTTCCTTTGTTATACTTTAAGTTATATTTCATGTATATATTGCCAGGATGTTTGAGAATGGTTTCAGATATGTAGAAGTTATATTTAGATTCTAGATTTTTGAAGATCATATAAAATCTTAGACTTGGTCAAATTTTAGTAGTCAACATGCTCGTATCAACTCTCTCTCTCTCTCTCTCTCTGATTTCCTATCTCCCTATCTCTTCATCTCTTGCCCTTTATTTATTTATTTATTTTTTTCCACTCTCTATTCATTCTCTTGATTACAACATCTCACTCCTACCCTCTATCTCTATATCATTAGGTATGTCCCTCCCTTGCTATCTCATTAACCATTACTCTCTCCCATTCTATTGTACCTTCCCCCCTCTCTCTAATTATTTCTCACCATGCTCACCTCTCTCTACCTCTTTACCTCTCTTTCTCTCTCTTTGTGAACTTATATATATCTCTCTCTCACCTCTTTACCTCTCCCCTTCCTAGGTGTCTCAGTTACTCCCTATCTACATATCACTCTCTCCATCCTTAGGCCCCCCTCTCTCTTCTTCTCTCTCCCTCACATCTATTAGGAATAGAGTGAGAGAGTGGGATAGAGAAAGAAGTGGAGGAGAGGTCTAGACAAGGGAGAGATGTGGGGAAGAGGGGGAGGACGAAAAGAGGGAGAGAAGGAAGGGAGAAAGGGAGGATGGATTTGAGAGAGAGAGAGAGAGAGAGAGAGAGAGAGAGAGAGATTTTAGGGCTTATGAACTAGTATAGGGTTTAGGGGAAAGAGTGGGGAGATGGGGGAGAGGTAAGGAAGATGGAGAGAAGGAAAAGAGGCAGAGAGGAGAGAGGGGGAGAGAGGGAGAGAGAGGGAGAGAGAGAGAGTGCGATAAAAATATTCCAAACATAAAAAACAAATGAGAGAAGGCCTCCCCTACAAAGAAAGACCCTAGATTGTATGGGGGAGAGCCTGAGGAAAGATCCCCAAATCTTTGACCAATAGCAAGAGATGTGATCTTATTTAAGGAAGACCCTTTGGATGAGGAAGCTCTCAATGATCCCCCACTTATCATCCCGACTAAAAACCTGGACATAAATAACACTAGACATATAACACTATACTCTAAACCCTAGGAGAGCCAATTGTCAGTGTTCTCACAAATTTAAGGTAGACTATAATTAACATAGATAAATTAATTAAATTAATTTATCTAACAACAAAGACAATGATGAAATAATTAATTAAATAATAATAAATTATTTAATTAAATAAAAATAAATAAATTAGAAAATAAACAAACAAATATTTAATGAACTAGTTATATCTTGCAATTTGGTCACATGCCAACTTTATATAAATCTTCTTAATTTTGTATCATGCTTGTATTTAGAAAGACAATAATTTACTCTCATTTTATCATGAAATGATGATTATATCTTGGAATATATTCATTCATACCTACACTAAAATAAAACATGAAATTTAAACTATTTTACCACACTCATTCGCATTCTATAATTCATATTCATATTTGAAATTGCTACCTTTCAAAGTATTCTAAATACCAATGAGATTTAAATCTAAGAGTGAGAGAATATTATTAATATAGTCTCGTAAAACTCATAACTACAAATCAAGTTCATAGATGTAGATTGAATTGATAGGAATCAATTAGATCCAAAATTTTGAAATCAATCAGGTGTAAGAGAGAGAAATAATTTGATTATAGTCAAACAGATATCTATCTAAAACATTTCTAAAATTTGAACTATGCATGAAAATAACTGTCTTTGATCATTCTTTTATTAATATTTATAACATATTTGTACTTACGAAAATTGGATACGATCTTATTCGCATCCGACCACTCAATTCCAGAGTTGATTTTTCTTAATATATTTCTTTACTAATTAGCTTAAGGAAAGTAATTTTCCCTTTCTTTCACTATTTATCAACAGATTAACATTAAAAATTCAAACCGCGGGTTTTATTTCTCCTCGTAAATTTGATTTAGCAATATTTATGTTTGTTAAATAGGTAACTTTCGAATGCCAATCAAAATATTGGCGTCCGCAAATCCATGAAGAAAGCTTTATCTACAAACAATCCACTAAATGGTTGGAACAAGCAAACATTTCCTGGCAGCTGTGAATTGAGGTGATACTCAATTCAAAGGAAGCTATGAGCAGAGAAACGGATAGTGTTCCCCATAAAGCAAACTGTATGTAAGGCCAGCTACGCTGGGTTTAGACGTTACAATTTTAAAATTGAATGATTCAGCGATGTAGATAGAAACATATGCATGTATTTTAAACAGAAACACTACCATATTGTACTATATTGATCGCTAATAGCTCTGCCATTTCAAACAGAAATAAGCATTTTATAGGCATGGGAGGGATTTTGCAGCATCCTCTTTCGCGTCTTGATTGTCTTCTTCCTTTTGTCCTCCTCTCTCTTCAATTGTTCTCTTCCTCCTTCCTAGCATTCAGCATTTCCCGTTTTCTTGCATTCTTTCCCTCGTCTCTCAACCTCTTCTCTTCATATTCTTTAGAGCTTTCCTCTTCTCTTCTCCTCTTTTTTTCTTCTTCTTCCTTCTCCTTCCTCGACTTTACCTCTTTCTTCTTTGTGACTGCAGTGTCGGACTGCTCTCCACATCCCATATGCCCCAGTAACACCCAAATCTGTGAAAGAAATTCACCACCACAAGTTAGACATTCTGCATGGAGTGAAGCTTTGTTGTAAACAGCCAGGTTTATCAGCAACCCGGCCCAGTACTCGGACATGATTTTCCACATCTCTTGTTGTGATCGTCCGAGTAGTTCTCGTGCCAGTCGTGTGCCAAACCCTAGTATAGTGTTATTACCTTGATACTGCATCCATTTCCACTCCTGATATCCCTCTTTTAATAGTGGAACGAGCTCATGGTGGAGTTCTACGTAAGATAATTTTGCAATGTCCGCATGAAGAGGCAGAAGATTAGGATGTGAGACAAGAAGGTAAGCGCAGTACCTGGACATTATCATGCTAATATTCTGATTCAAACCGCCGCCACCACCACCATCAGCAGTGGCAGCGCCGCCAACAGGATCGCTAGCAGCAAGTGGTGAAGCAGTGGTAGAAGAAGAAGCAGGAGGGGCATGAGCAGCGGCCGCAAAACCAGTAGGAGGAGGAGCACCGGTGGCACCATCACCAACAGCAGAAGTAGCGATAGAAGGAGCAGTAGCAGGAAGAGCAACAGTTGCAGAATCACTACCAAAAGCACCAGCCGTCCCAAGAGAGGGAGCTTTCTCGCAAATTGTAGTGGCGATATGCCAGGTGAGAATAAGATCCTCCATGTCCAAATCCGAAGCCCACTGCAAGTCTTCGCAGTCCATTGTAACCAAGTACTCATCATACGCGTAAACTCTTTCCCTGCAAGTTTCAATCTCTTGATCGGGAGAACATGCGACCTTCAGCTTTTCAAAGATAAAGCCTCTGAAATCGTGAACATCCTTAACAGGCTTTTCTTTCATATGAAAGGATTTGATGAAAAGTGGTACAATCAAATGGCTAATCTTTTGAAACGATTGAGACCAATGCCATATTCCATGCCATTTACTTGAACAAGCGTCAATCACAGAGTATTGCGTAATTGACTCTTTCCAGTATTTATCTCCACAAGCCTTCCGAGCTGTACCGAGCAGAGATATTGCCAGGCGGATAATCTTGAACATGAACCAGCAACGATGACTTGGCCTACGGAACTGTTGGATATACGCGCAAACGAGCCGCACCATTGTCCAATCTGACACCGCGATTCTGCACAATTGGATAACTTCCACAGCAAGCCCTACAGAAATGAGAACATAAGTAACAATTTTCTTCGCTGGTTTTTCATTCGCTCCAGTGTAGAGCAGAATGCCAGCCGCTGCTATTAAGCATGTGTTAAGAAGACGCAGTACTGTCCCCGTCATGCTAAAGGCGGTGCCTATAGATTTGGAGAATAGGACATCGTACATGAATTTCAGCTCCATTTCTACAATTTTGAACAGGTTTTTGCACTTGAGACGTTCGTTGATGAAAAACTTTCTGGTCTTTTGCCGAATGCATTCATGGAAATAGAGGCTTACAAATCTCCGCTTGTACATCTTGAATAAAGCATGAGACAGGCACAGGATGTAGTTGTCTGTTGTTTGCAGGCCCTCTTGATACCACACATTTTTTATGGTTACTATCTCACAGGATTTCATCAAAGAATTCCAAGTGTCATTCCTCCGCTTGCCCCCTTCTCGTCCTTCGGACGAAGAATTCTGGTTCTCGATCCTTCGCCTGACACCTTCTTGTTCTTGCAACGAAGAATTCTGGTCCTCGTTCCTTAGTTTGGTGTCTTTTTGTTGCTTCTCCTTAAGATTTTCCTCGAATCGATCCTCTCCCATCACCAGATAATTGTAATCTACCTTGTCGATTTCTTTGTCAATCTCGTCTTCATGCTGCATAAATTTGTAAACTGGTAGAGTGGAGCTTACAATCTGGCTATAGCTGGCGTATCTCAAGGCCAGAGTTCTCTCTCCATATTTGGTTGCGCCTGCAACAAAAAGGAGAACGGCAGAAGCTAACATATATCCTTTCAATGAGGATAGATACACGACATAGGTTGCCATTGATACTTGATAAAGCATAAGCAAACCATGTCTTATCCAAAGTTCATTATCAGCAGTTGAATATGCGGTGATGGTGTCCGGACCTCCGAGATGGAGGAGCAACATAGGAGCCCACACGCCGTATATTTGATTTTGAGCAGAATGAGTCATTATGCCAAGAGCAGAGACCGCCACCACATCGGCAGACATGTAAGCCAACCACACAAAGAACCTCAACACAGGCTTCGAGCTGCGATATCGAAATCCACCACCAAAAACAAGAAACACCTGGAGAAGCATGCTACACAGGACTAGAGCTCTGATCAACCACTCCACTGAAACGTGAAGCGGCAAACCTGACGATGGAATCTTTACGCAATATAATTTAGGTTCCATCTTGCACTGAGCAGGAAGAAAATGGCGATGTACCAACAACAAAGGACAAATTGTGAATGGCAGACCTAAGTAGCTGTTATTTGAGCCTATTTTATTTTCAATAATAGAAGCATCAGCCAATTAAAAAGTTTCTTTTCTAAAATCGGGGAAGGCAAATCATGCAGAGATTTCAAAGAAAGGAGAAAAGTGATGAGTTGTATGGATGCTGGTACCCTTTATTCTAAAGAGAAGAATTGAACATATGGGACACATTGAAAAGAAAAAGCAGTCAGCAACTTGGAAAAAAAAAACAGCGAATAAGTCATCTGGCTGCAGATATTTAGCTATCATACGTGAAGATGGCAAGTGAATTCTCGCGGGTATTTCCCCATGTAATCGTACTCGCAATGATTAAAGTTTGGTAAGGTCGCTTGTTTTATTCTGATGTCTTGTCTATGTTTCAATTGGAAAGAGGCAACGTCTAAATCGTAAACTTAAGCGCATATGTCAAGGGGACACTTTTTTTTTTTTTCAAACTTCCCTTACATATATTTTACTTTTTAGTTTACGATTTATCCAATACCCTTCATGTCCACATAGTAGCGCGCTATCTTTAATAAAACTGTTTTGCTTTCTTTTCTAAATTCTATAGACTTCACACTCAAATTTACTTTATTCTGTCAAAGTAGACAAGATAATTCTACCATTTACTTTTTATTCGACAAATATAATTGTGAATCCCACCAAAGTGTTCGAAAGGATTATAAGATGCCCCAAATTCTGACCGTCCAAACTTTATTTAATTTTATTCCGATTGCCTCATTACTTTTGCTTTGGATTTATTCTTTATTGTGTCCAAAACCTTCTAAATTCATAATATGACAAATTTATAAATAAGTCATTTATTTTCATAATGCAACTTTTAAATTAGTACTTAATATTAGGCTTGTACTGTTGTAAACAGCTTTTAGATTTAATTAATGATTAAAAATATTTGTTTAAATTAATTATAATATGTATTTTTCCTATTTTTAATTTTAAAATTTCTATAATTTAAATGTATATTTCTTAAGTTTTAAATTTGTTAAAAATATTTTATTATTATTTGATAGGCATAACAATACTTTCTTATATACAAATTTCTAATTTTTAAGATATAAATTTTGTTTTAATTTTTTTAAATTATATGTATTTAATAATTTTTAAAAATAAATTATACATCTTTATATTTAATTATTATAAGATAATACTTTGTAGTATTAATAATGTTAGTAATTTTATATTTTAAATAAAATATATTTAAGTCACTTAAATAATATATTCTTAAACTTAGAGTTAAAATTAAGATATTCTAAATTAGAATTAGAATCAGGTAATTTTAGGATTACAACATACATAAAGTTTATTTTAAGAAGGTTATTATAACATATATGCTCTTACTTTTACAATCTTTTTTTCCTTATAATAAAAAATAAAAAATGTGAATTTCGAGTTGATCCATCTTTAGTTGTCCTAAACTAAAACTAATGACAATTTTGAAATTTAAAAGATATTTGAAATTTTAATATAATATAACTATTTCTATAAAATTAAATTGAATGATTAATTTACAATTGAATAGTTATATTTTCATTTCTTTTTTTTAGAGAAAAGAAGAGCTAAATGTTGAATTTTCTATGTTGACTTAGCTTGGTTTGAACTCTACCAAATGTAACAAACTAGTGTAGGTTAGTTAGATTGATTTTATAATTCCTTAGCTGAAATATTTAAACAAAAAAAATATTTAATTTTTAAGTGAAATATCTGTAAGAATAACTTTTTTATTTTATAGAGGATTCTATCTCTATCTAAAAATATTAGATTTTTTATTTCACCTTTTTAAGCATTATGAATTTTTCAACAAGACTTTACTTTTATAACATTGAAGTGTTTTTATATGGAAAGTAATTTTTTTTATTATAGATAGAGGAATAAAAAAGAGAAATACACAGTTAACCAAAGTACAATACAGAGGCCAAGCCTTGAGATCAAAAGGATGACCAACTAGCAAATGATAGACATTAAAAAGAGACTAAGTATCAGACTGAGTAGCGAACCAAAAGGAGGTAAAGAAAGACAACATCTTAATGAAGTACATTCTCATAAGTTTCAGCCCAGGACGTCCACCCAAGGGGACCTTCCATCCAAATGGTATTCTTATTTTTTTGGATTTGCGCAAGCATCTCAAGCTTTCCAATAGAGGGTTCTCTATTATCTCTGAATTCCTTCGTCAGGTGCATAAGAGCCTCATCAAAGTTGGCCAAGTTGTTCATCTTCCTTCTCCATTCAAATCCATCTTTCATCTTGTAAAAAAATATGGTAGCATATCCATCCCTGATAAACTACATGAATTTATCTTGTTCAATCATCATACTAATAGAAACCTGCATGGAGATTTTAAAGTAAGTGAGTCTACGAAATGACTTGGTAAGAACTTTGGAAATGTTCTGGTATCTATCTTCATTTCTGATTTTCCAAATGTACCAAAGAATATTAGAGGATAAAATAAACCAAAACAAGTTAGAGTCCTTCTTTAATCCCCTGAATATGTCCTATAATAATTTCCAACGTGTTGATATGCCATGGAAAAGCAATGCCAGACATTAACCAAATTTATTTAGCAATGGAGCAATAAAAAAGAATATGCCTGCAAGTATCAGGAAGTCTAAAAATGTTACATAACTCAATATTAGCACCATCTTTCCTTAAAGGAAGGTTGTTAAGCATCACAATCCATTTAAAATATTTAATTTTTGGATCCACAAGACTTTTCTAAAGTCTATTAAAATGTTTCTGCCATAAGAAAGCATCCATGCTAGAGTACCAAATAGTATTGACACATTTAATAATGGAATCATCATAAGAAATAATATTGTATATATTGTGAGCCTTGATTTTTGAGAGAAAAGTGTTATCTTCCCATTTGAATTCAAGAAATCTGTGAGAGTCAACATGACATTTATCAGGGAGGGATCAACAAGCATCAAGGAAATCATATTATAGGTCTTATTTTGAGAGTGGGGGAGGTTATACATAGACCCGAGGTCCTCTCATCTAAAAAGAGTGTCCTCCAAGATATCAATGAGTTGAGAGATGCCACTTTTAGCCCATGACTTAGACGAGCAGCCCTGAGTGAGGACAAGGGGATTGTTCATATGGGTGAGATTCCACTAGGTAGATCATTCACCATGTATAAGATCATTACTGTAGATGCTAATGTTAGTCAAGTGTTTCCTAACATACTTCCAAGCCTTCCATATGGTTTTAAACACACAAGAACCTTGAACAGAAATAGGAAAATCACCAGCAATCAAGTCACTAAAAGGAATAGATTTCCAAGACCTAGTAGCCTTTGGGACACCACATTTAATATTGCTTCTGATTAAAAATTTCCAAGGTTCCTACCCATCCAGAGCATGGAAATCCATTTGGCAACAAGAGCAATGCCTTGGGTTTTGAGATCTTTAAGTCCAAGACCACCAAGTTTCTTATCAATGTTGCACCAATCCCATTTAACGACATGCATTTTTCTATTGCCTTTTCCATCAGACCAAATTAAGTTTATAGTAGCCTTCTAGATCAAGGATTTCATAATTATTAAACATCTAGGCTGAAGAGTAGTAAATATTGTAAGAGGAGAGAATCTTTTGACAAACTTGCACTCTGCCAGCTAATGAAAGGAATCTGTAATGCAATTTATTCAAATTTTTATCAAATTTTTCCCTCAACCAAAGCCACATATCCTTGAGAGAGGGATCAACAGAAAAGGGGATACCAAGGTAAGGAATGATCTTGCGAGGACCACCCCATTAGAAGTCATACTCATTGAGCCAGTCTGGGGGGTGATCCTTCCATCCCAAAAGGATGGATTTAGTTTGGGAAATATGAGCACTAGAAATATTACCAAATAATTAGGATTTTTATATGCAAAGCCTCAAAGTTCTGAGCAATGAGTTCAAGAAAGAGAGTAGTATCGTCAGCAAATTGGACATTGATCAGGTCAGAACCATTAGGAAGATTAATCCCATTAACACAGGGGGAAAGGGTATTATCCCTTAGAATATAAGAGAGGGCGTCATAGGCAATCACAAAGAGAGAAAGGGATAAGGGGAAAACTTTTATGATAGATCTCCTGAGGGGGAATGAAGAAGATAGAGAGCCATTGACATCCACTTGAGCAGAGGCATCCTTAAGAAGCACTTTAACCACATTGCATAATTCAATAGGGAAGCAAAAGGCTTCCGACATCATAATAATGAAATCCCATTCTGCTTTGTCATAAGCTTTTTCAAAGTCAAGAAGAAACATGGGAGTATCTTGATTAGAGGTTTTAGCCCATTCCATAGCTTCCTAGCTAGTGATGAGATTTTCAAGAATGTATCTTCCTTTTATAAAACTGGTTTGAGTGGAGTAGATAAATTTGGGCAAATTTTTTCCAAACAAAGGGCCAAAAGTGTAGAAAAATTTTTATAAGACACATTAAGAAGTGTAATGGGTCTCCAATTCTTAATCAGGGCTTTAAACCCATCCTTAGAAATCAATTTTATTATCCCATTATTAATGGAATTCCAAGGGAGCTAGAGGTGAGGGTCACAGTATAAATCTCCAACAAATATTTACAAACCTAGCTAAGGTTAGCTTTGTAGAATTCCATCAGAAAACCATAAAGGCCTAGAGCCTTGTCATCCTTAAGGGACATGATTTCCATTCCAATATCCTCAACAGAGATGTCTTTGCTAAGGAGGTATGAATCCTCCTCCGAGATCTTATACGGAATAATATTTCTACATTTGCCTCTCAAGACCTTGGCCTCCTCACAGTCTTCTGAGGAGAAGATATTTTTATAGAAGAGGGAGAAGGCCTCTTTGATATTATCAATATCAATAACTTCTTTGTTATCCAAAATCACTTTGTCAATAGTTTCATTAGTCTATTTTTGTTTAAGCAAGTTAAAGAATAATTTTGATCCCCTATCACCAAATTAAAGCTAATGTGCTCGGGATCTAATCATGCCCCCCTTGATTTTAATTTGTGGATATTTTCTAAGAGCATCCCTGACACAAGCTACCTAATCAGTAAGGTATCTATCTGAGGGGTTGTGTTGAATATTGGTTTTAGCAGCATGGAGGTTTTGAGAGAGAGTTTTTTCATGAATATATAATCTTTAGCTTTATTTTGACCAATAGTTTGAAAATTTTTTTGCCAGGAGGACACATTACTATTCCATCTATTAATGTGAGTAGAGGGACTTTTGGTCTTTCAGGAGATTAGTACTGAGAATGAATTTATTGCTTTTGGTCTTGATAGGGGTAGGATATTTATTAATTCTAAATCGAGACAAAATATAATGGTGGTTTGATAGGGTCTTAGGGAAGATAATGACAACATTGCCTTGGGTATCAGGGAGAAAGGAAAACCAATTTTTATTAGCATAGAAATGGTCTAGTCTAGAGTAAATACTACTAGTGCCTTGCTGATAGTTACACCAAGTAAACCAAATTCCAAGGGTCATAGTTTTATTACCAGTAAGAGGATCAAACAAATTCTTGTTATGTTTCATTCTATCCCACTACAATTTCTCAGGACCTCTCTAGTTGACAGAAAGGACACCATATTTTTCCTCCTAAGACTCAATCATATTAAAATCTCCTCCAAGGAATGCCAAGAAGATTGCCAAGCGAAGTCTAGAGAGCAGTTCATTCTTTATAGCCATTGGGAGCATATATAGAGTAGATGCCAATGATCATGCTATCAAGGTTAATAGTGACCCATATAGCCCTATTGCACGGGGAGATGCCTTTATTTGTGATGAAATTACCCCACTTGGGATTAAAAAGAAAACCAAACCCACCACGACCTCTAGGATGACTTGAGAAGATTTTAATAGCATCTTTCCATATGAAGTCAAGGTTCACCTCAAGGGTGAAGCCAGAAGCTTTAAGTTCTTGCATCATAAAAAAATCAATATCCTTATAGGAATCCAAGTAACGCTTAAGAATTTTCTTTTTTTTGGGAATTCTAGACCTCTAATGTTCCAAAAAATATTACAATTCATGGAGAAAAAAAGGTAGGGTGAGAGCACTCAACAACCTTATTGCTGTAAGAGGAATCTGTGGGTCCAAAGGGGGAACCAGATTTGTTTTTATTTATGGATCTTTTATTCTCGGAGTCCAAAGGCCTTCCCCTCCTTTTTGGCTTAGTAGCCCCATCCTTGAACACACCATCATCCTCATCTGACTCATTCTCCTGTTGAGAACATTCAATAATATCTGAATCTAGAGAATGACAAGTAATGCTAGGGGTTCCCTCTATACCTCTCAAAGGTACTTGTGACACCAGGGAGGGATAAGAGCACAAGTTGCTACCATGAGGGTCAGCAGTAACGACTTCAATAACATAGTACTCTTTGAGCTCCTTAAATATTTTTGGAGGAATATTATTGGAAGGATTATCAGAGGTAGTATTGCACGAGGTGGAAATAATTGAGGAGATGTTCTGGTTTAAACAAGGAGTGGAGGATTCTGGATCACATTTTTCATTTTTGGGAGTAGCCACAAAATTTTCAACAATGGGATCCAAAGGAGTATTCATGTCGAAATCGGAGGAAGGTGGGATAAGCGCATAAGAGGAAATACTAGAGGAGGCATCATTGTGAACAATGCTAATTTTTCCCAAAGCAAGTTGTTTGGCATTTTTCTTCTCCGTTTATTGGATTTTTGGGAAACAATCTAAAATCCATCCTGTTGATCCAAATCCATCTGATTAGGACTAGTATCAGTGTCAGGAACAAGGGGGGGGGGGGGGGGGGGGGGGGGAGGGGCAGGGGATTTCTCATTGAAGGGTCAGGGAATGGGGACAATAGGCTCCTTGGTAGAATTATTGGCAGTGTTTGTATTATTAGCGAGGGGGGGGGGGGGGGATACTAGGGGTAGAGGATTTTCCTAAAGGGTTAGAGGATTTCATTCACTTAATAATAGGGAAATCCTTCTTGTTGTGTGTCTCTTTTTCATAGAGGAAACAATCTATGAAATTAGACACACAGACACAACCAGAGGGAAGGGGTTTACAAACTGTAATAAGAAAGATTAACTAAAGATAGGTTAGAAAACCAAACCAGACTAGAGGATCCTCCTCCACTGCCACATCAACACGCTGGTCAAATCACCAGTTTATTTGCATTAACCATAGATCATTCATATTTGCATTAACCATAGGTCATTCGTATTCGCCCTTTGAAAGTAAATTTTAATAAAATTTATCATTAAAATATATATTATATTTATGATAATACAAAGTATAGAATTAAAATAAAAATATCATATTTTCATTTTTACTTTGTAAACATTATATTATATTTTTATTTTGGACTTCTATATTTAGGTAAAAAATATTATTTTGTATTTACACATTATATAAAATAAAAAAATAATATTTAGATGTATACTAGCTCATATACATGTGTGTGTGTCAAGAGTAATCCTTCTCAAGCCACCTAATGCACCTTGCAATTTGATTATATAGGCACTTTGAGAAGGATTACTCTCGACACACACACATACACACACACACACACACACACACACACACACACACACACACACACACACACACACACACACACACACACACACACACACACGTGCTAGTAGCAATCATGATGCAACATGGAAGATATTTTATTTATTTAATTTTTTAAATAGATAACGTAAGGGTTACTATTACGGTTAGCGTAACTATTATGCATAGTTCTACTATTATGGTTAAGGTTAGTGGTAGGGTTATGGTAAATGTTAGTGCTATAGTAACAATTAGGTTCATCAATGTAAATAGGGTTAGTGTTAACAATTAGTGTTATAGTCATAGCTAGAATTAGGGTTAATATAATAATTAACTTTCGTATTAAACCTAGGGTTAATGGTACTATCATGGTTATGATTAGATTGATTGGTTTAATCTTAGGAGTAATGGTAGGGTTACAGTCAAGGTTACAGTTAGGGTATCAATTAGGTTCAGTATTGTAATTAGGATTTGTGTTAAGGTTAGTATTATAGTTATGGTTACATTTAGGGTTAGTATAAGAGTTATGTTTAGCATTTTACCTAGCGTCAATGATATGGTTATGGTTACAATTAGGGTTAGGGTTTAACCTTAGGAGTATTATAATGTGAATGGTTACAATTACAATTACAGTTAGTATTAAGGTTACTATTTGGGTTTGGGTTACATTTAAGATTATTGTTAGGGTTAGTGGCACTATTATGGTTAAGGTTAGGGATATTGTTATGATTATGGTTATTGTTATGGTTAGTACTCCTATTTTGGATAAAGTTAGTGCTATTGTTACGATTAAGGTTAGAATTTTACCTAGGGCCAGAAAGATCTCTCTCTCTCTCTCTCTCTCCATGGCCCCTAATAATTCTTTCTCTCTCCCCCCTCTCTCTCTATGGTCCCTAATCACCCTCTCTCTCACTCTCCCCTCCTCTCTTTCTCTCAAAGTTAATCAAACATTCATTGTAATATCTAATATGTTAGATAAATAATTTTGAAAAATCAAATTTTGACTCAGCATGATTCATGTATGTAAGTTTTGGGCAATAAGTGTTTTTGTCACTAATGCCAAAGGGGGAGATTGTTGGCATTAAGCAAAATTGCCACTAGTGACAACACTTATTTGCATTCTGAGTGCAAACTGAGCAAGACAGTGCAAACCGAGCAGAACAGTGCAAACCAAGAAGAACAGTGCAAACTGAGTAGAACAGTGCAAACCGAGCAAAATAGTGCAAACCAAGTAGAACAGTACAAACTGAGCAAGACAGTGCAAACCGGGCAAGACAGTGCAAACTGAACAAGATAGTGCAAACCGAGCAGGACAGTGTAAATCGAGTAACATTATGTCTATCGAGTCACCAGTATTTACCGAGTTCAAAACCTACCGAGTGGTTAGTATGAACCGTGCCTTGACTTCTACCAAGTGCATGATGATGCCGAGTAATGTAGTGGATGCCAAGTATCAGAAAGTCACCGAGTTAGTTGGCAGGAACCGTGTAACCATAGTTGGGCCGACTTAGTAGCACTTATGTTTATTTTTCAAGCCGATTTTGTAATTGTAATTGTAATTAATTGTTTAGACTTGTATATAAACAATGTTGTAAAAATGCCAAGATATGAAATGAGTATGAATGTGAAAAAGAAAGAAAGGCAGAGATAAGCGAATTACAAAGGGCTACAGCAGTATAAGGAATAGCATAGACAAATTTATCACAGAAGGTGATCAGTACATCAGCGAATCTCAATCAGCAATCCAGTTGCAAAGCAAGAGATCTACTGTTTCATCCTAACAGGTGAATCAGTACTAAAATCCTTTAACCGGGTAGACTTAACTGTCTTTTGTAAAATCTCTTTACCGAGTACATACTTCTTTTGTAAGTTTGTAAAAATCCTCTAACAAGGTGGACCTAGTAGTCCTTATTGCTCCTAGTAGGGCAGATCATCAGAAGTGATCAATTGTAAGCCTTAACCGGCCAACTTTATTCTGCAGTACTAAAGCTTTGTGGGTTTCATCCCCACCCCAGTTTTACTTTCTTTTTGGAAGGTTTCTGGGTAACCAAATCTATGTGTCATTATTGTGAATGCTTTTAAGTTTCATGCTTTCTATATGCAAAAGGTTAAAGTGAATTATATGTTAATACATCTGTAATTGAAAGAAAATTTGGAGTTACTGATTCACCCCTCCCCTCTCAGTAACTCGGTTAATTCCTGAATATTTCCAACAATTGGTATCAGAGCTTCATTGGTTCTCAAGATAAAGCTTAACTAGCTTGAGCAAAGATCCAGGACAATGGAGGTATTCAAACTGAACAAGGTGATTGGAAATGAAAAGCTAGATCTGGAAATGGCCATAGCTAAACTTAAAGAAGCAAAAGAACATCTTTCCCAATCCCTAAGAAGAAGGAAGGAACTTGCAAATTAGATGAATGATCATAATTACATTGAAGAAAAGATTGAAGATCTTTTCCCCTCAAATAGCTCAGATGAAGCAAACAATGCTGTGAAAGAACTCCTAGAAAAGAATGGGTCTCTGCAGGAAGAAGTGAGAAAATTAAAAAGAGAACAAGAGCTACACTCTACAAGATTTTGTGAGATCTTAGAACAAAGAAACAAGTTGAAAGATGAATTGGATGGAAGGAACAATGAAATCCAAAATAAAACCCTTCAGCTAGAAAACCTAATTGATCAGATCTCCCATACAAATGAGGAAATTCTAAATCTAAGATCAGAAATAGAAAGCACAAGAGAAGAACTAAGATCTGAAAAGCAAATCAATCTAAGATTGGTGGATGACCTAAACGCCAAAAAACAAATCAATGAAGGAATGCTGAAAAGCCAAGAAGACTTAAATCAACTGTATGAGCGAAATCTTCATAGGCAGAAAGGAAAAGCAGGACTTGGATATAAAAGAGAAGGTGAATCTTCTAAGCAAGGTACTCAAAGGAATCAAAAACCTACTTGTAATCATTATGGTAAAATAGGACATACTTCAAATAAATGTTGGAGCAATGAAAAAGCAGAATTCAATGGAAAATGCTACAACTGCAATCAACATGGTCACAAAGCAAATGAATGCAGGGAAAAACCAAGATTCAGAGGTAATTGTCACAAATGCAACAAACAAGGTCACAAGGCATCCGAGTGCAGATCCAAAACATTCAATCCAGCAGAATAAATTATGAAAGCAATTTTTGGATGGGACTACACCACCTGGTGTAGATGTCATTACTATGGAGAATATGGACACATTGGCATGAATTGCATAAAATATCATCTAAGGAAAAGAGATACTACCGTAAGATGCTTCAAATGCACTAAACTCGGTCACATAGCCAGAAATTGCATGAATGCTAGTGAAGTTGAAGATGGAAAGAAGAATGAAGAAACTAAGGTCAGGAAATAGGTGAGACAACAATGGGTTCCTAAATCTACCGAGAAAACCAATCCAAGTAATGGAATGGGTGGCTCTACCGACTCAAACCAAATTTCCAAGAAAGCACTGGAACTATATTCTCATAGACCAATCTCAAGCAATTCTAGAACCGAATTAAAAGAAAGATCTAAATCGGCATACAAGATGTAATAAGATCACAGGAAGGTCGGTATCAGTCTTTACTGAGCGAGGTCGGAGCAATATGAATTCTCGAGTTCACCGAGTTGCGAAGTCTTTATCGAGCAATTAATTCTTAGTGGGTGACAGTCTGTCAGAATTCATACCCTAATTTGTACTGAGCATTAATGACAGAGTTGTAAACAAAAGACAAGAAATCGAACTCATTGTTCACTGTGAACTTTAGCACTTTGAGAGCAGAAAATTTCAAGAGCAATCCAGCGATTCAAACACTTTTGCGAAAAGAATTTTCTGTGAGCTACCATGGCATCATCCAGCACTTCAGCGAAGAAAGGATCAGAAATGTTAGTCCAAGGGGAATGGAGAGCACCAGATTTCAAGATCATGCCCGCAATTGCAGCAGCCCTAGACCCGAATGGAGCTCAATCTCAGATTCCTCCTAAGGTACTACTTATTAACGATATTCGCAATCATTTCAACTGTGAAATTCAAGAAATGGGAAACCTAGAGCTAGATATTGTGCGTGAGGAACTGTGTGTGGATGGTATTCTAAAACCTGAGCACAAACATCTGGAAGATAAAGGATTAGTTCACATTGCACATTTACCTTGAAACTTTTGGGAGAAATGGTTTAGATACATTCTCAGCCGTGTACATGATGGCAAGATTTGGCTTGAGCAACCCATAGAGATCACCAAGAAGATGATTCATCAAATCACCGGTCTTCCCATGTTGAACAAAGCCAAAACTACCAAAACCCTAGGTCGGACGGAACTAGAGAAGAAAACCCTAGCCAAGTGGGACGGTAGAGGCATGAAAGTAAGCAGCATTACTGATGCTGAACTGAAGTTTGGTACACATATAATTGCCCATAAGATATACAGTTCAAGTCGACAGAATAGTGTCTCCTGTGAAGCCATTGACCTAGCATACAAAGTGGTCAAGAATAACTTATCATTTGACCTAGCAGATTTGTTGTTAAAACAGTTTAACAAAAACATGGAAAGCATTCAAACTTCCAAAAACAATCCATGTAAGTTTGGATCTCTACTGGTCTGTTTATTCTTCTATGTTCAGAAATTCTTCCCTTCCAAAGGAAAAGTTGTATGGAGAAAATATGTGCCAGTTCTTTATGAGATAAATGAATATATTTCAGAAATGGGTGAAAATTTTGAAAGCATCATGGATAGTTATTTTGAGTCTTTCAAAGAGAAAATGAATGATAGATTCTGGATTCCATAGAAGTTGGTGGAAGATTATAAGGATGACATTTGTTTCATGGTGGACTGTGACAATGTATATATTCAAGCAGCTAAACTGAGGATTGTACATGCAAAACCTCTTCCTTATGAGGTAAATATTGATGAAACCAAGAATATCATTGAAGCCCTTCTTAATCAGCTTGTTAATCCCAAAGCTCCATATTTTGGAACATATGATGAAGCAAAGGTGAGAATTGAATTAAGCATAAAGCTTCCACAGGCGGTAAATAAAGGAAAGAAGAGGATAGCCAAAATGCAAATGCTAATCGAGGACAAAGGAGAAAATGATGAAGAAGAAGAGGAAAAGGATGAGAAAACAGAGGAACCAGAACCTGCAAAGAAGAAAGGAAAGGTATTCATCACTAAGGCACCTAAGCCTCCCACTGTTGTATTTACAAGGAGAAGTGCAAGAGGTAAGGCAGACAAGGAAGACAAGGCAGACAAAGATATAGTATTCAAAAGGCCTCCTCTAAACTTTCAAGAGAGGATCAAACTTTTTAGAGAAGGATCAGGATCTAGAGTAAGTAACATAAAATCTTTTAAATATGAAACCAGATTGGAAATAGAAGATGCTGTCATTGAAAAGATGGGACAGTGGAAATACTCTCCTGATGAAATAGCCCCACAGGTTCCAGTAGCTTTATTTGATCCAATAAAAATGAGATGGAGCAATGCCAAGCAAACTGTAAAAGACATATTTGATCAAACCCTGAGACAGTTAATGCCGAGCTTGAAAAATGATGAAATAAAGAAGGCATTGAAGGAGAATGAAAATAAAATGACACTGAAGTTCAATACTTGTTTGATTCTGATCAACAATATTGAATCGGTTGTGAAGGCTGCAAATGCCACATGGAAAAACATATACCATCTTCACCAACCAAGTATTGAAACAGTTATAATAAAGGACATTGAAGATGACAGTGATGAACAAGAAGAAGCCACTGAGGTAGATGATACTGTGAGGATAGCGGCAGAAGTCATTGCATCACTTCCTACCTCTCCAGTAAAAGTTTCTACATCTAGCCTGGAGACACCTTCAAGCATGGTTGTGACAACTTTGACTTTTGTCCAATCACCTATAGCAACAACAGAAGCAACTACCATTTCTTCTACCAAGTTGCAGTCTCCCACTTCATCCATTTTTCCAGCAGTAAGTATTCCAGTTTTTGATTCTACAAGTGTAAATACTTTAAGTTCTCCAGTAGACAGTATACCAGTCTCTATAGCCAGTCCTACTATGTCTACTGTCACTACTACTAAGGCATTAAGTACAGATAAGCCTAAGGCTCAACCGAGTATAAGATTTTTGGGTAAGAATATAGTAGAGGATATAGACCTAGATGAGGAAATAGAGATTCCAACATTAGATTTTGCAAATCTATCAGCGGACCAAATGCAAAATATAGGTGAAATCCTCCAAAGGAAAGCAAAGCAAAAGAAGCTTAAAGAGGAGAGAGACAAGGAATATCAAATCATTAAGGATGCAAAGGACATTTTATCTGATGCATTAGGTATTAAAGTAGACTCCTCCCAACATGTTTTGCTACAATTAGCAGAAGCAGTAAATAAATACAATGAGGATTCATCTGGGATAGAAAAGTTAGTTGAAAGAGCCGAGAAGAGATTCAACAATAAAGTGCTTGAGCACATTGCTCAGCACATAGCTATTAATCAAGTGGAATTGTCTTCAGTTTTGTCAAACATTGAATCTACCTATTCGAATGTTACCTCTCTTTTGGCCAGACTGTGCAATATTGCCGAGTTCACAAAGGATGTCAAGGATAAAATGAATAAAATTGATGAGGATTTGAAGATTAGCATACAAAAGCTGCAACTTGAACCAAGTTCAAGCTCTGCTCATCACATGAAAATCTCATACCTATCAAATATGCAGTCAGAACTACTGAAAGAAGACATAAGGATCCGGTCCACACTGCTAGACATTCAGAACATGATCCTTCCCATCATGAATACAATGTATAAGCACATTGAACATTCCAAAACATTGATTCATGACAATCAGTTCTCTATAGCAGATCACATGATTGAACTCTCTGTAGAAGTCCAAATTGCAATCCACTCATGCAAGATTCTACAAGAAAATTGGGACAGAACCCTGGCACTAATAATGAAGGTACATTCTATTTTTCTATCAAATTTTGGATTCTCTCTGTAAATCACTTGTATATACACCTTTGGCATTATCGTCAAAAATGGGGAGATATATGTATAGAGGGAGATATATGTATAGAAGAAGATATGTATAAAGAAAAAGTTAGCACATTGAAAGGGGGAGATAATGTATAAAGCCCTATGACAAAGACAAATTTTGAAAAATCAAATTTTGACTCAGCATGATTCATGTATATAAGTTTTGGGCAATAAGTGTTTTTGTCACTAGTGCCAAAGGGGGAGATTGTTGGCATTAAGCAGAATTGCCACTAGTGACAACACTTATTTGCATTTTGAGTGCAAACTGAGCAAGACAGTGCAAACTGAGCAGAACAGTGCAAACCGAGCAGAACAGTGCAAACTGAGCAGAACAGTGCAAACCGAGCAAAACAGTGCAAACCGATCAGAACAGTGCAAACTGAGCAAGACAGTGCAAACCGAGCAAGACAGTGCAAACCGAGCAAGACAGTGCGAACCGAATAAGATAGTGCAAACCGAGCAGGACAGTGTAAACTGAGTAACATTATGTCTACCGAGTCACCAGTATTTATCGAGTTCAAAACCTACCGAGTGGTTAGTATGAACCGTGCCTTCACTTCTACCGAGTGCATGACGATGCCGAGTAATGCAGTGGACACCGAGTATCAGCTATGCATAAGTATTGATGGAATATGGATGAAGTAACTGAGAGGGGGGGGGGGGGGTGAATCAGTCAACCATAAAACACTTCACAATTATTTCCTTCCAGATCCCTTAGGATATCTTAATGAATATTATCTGTTTAGCACTCGGTAAATAGATTGCAGTAATTTTGAAGATGTAGAAAGTATTAGCAAAATTATCTTTAGATATTCATCAGCACTTGTATATGATTAAGATAGTAATTAAGAACACAAGAGACACAAGATTTAACGTGAAAACCCAATATGGGAAAAAACCACCAATGTATCTAGATACTGATTTTCAATTTTCTGAAGTGATGCTCGGTTAGAAGCCAACCCGGTAAAAGGTTACAAAACACACTGTTAGGTGTGACCTTGTTAGAGGATTTAATCACCCTGCTAGGAGTGGCCTGGTAAGAGGTCTTGAAAATAATTCAATGGAATTGTCACCTTGTTAGGGGATTTACAATATGGTTGTTAAACCAACTCGGTTAAGAGATTTAGAATTCACTATTACAATGATAAAAAGGTAACAATGAAAATGACCTATATAATAATGCAACTCCCTTGCTGATTACAGATCTCTATTCTACATAAGTGTGATCCTTCCTGATCGAATAAATCTCTACTGCACCTTAAGGATATCTGAACGTCCTTCACAAATTCGCACACACCTTTCCTGTCTTTCTTCTGTAAATCTTCTGCTATATATCTTGTTAATTTTTCACATTTGACCTTTTATTTATATGATTTTAGATTTGTCAAATCGACATTACTTAGTATAACAGTCGGCTGAATTAAGTAAACTTTATCTGAAAAAATCCTTCAAGGGCCGATAGTGCTCGGTGACCATAACTTTTACAATCTTTCGGAGACCGAGGGAACTCGGTAAACACTGACAATCCTTTACCTTCGATAACCGACTGAACTCGGTAAATGCTAACTTTTCTTCGACAACCGACTGAACTCGGTAAACACTGAATTTCCTTTGACGACCGACTGAACTCGGTAAATGCTGATTTTCTTTGATAACCGAGTGAACTCGGTAAGCACTGATTTTCTTTGATAACCGAGTGGACTCGGTAAGCACTGATTTTCTTTGATAACTGAGTGGACTCGGTAAGCACTAATATTACTACCTGACAGATCGACTAAGCTCGGTAGGAACTGATTGCTGCAGACTATGACATTGTGTGACATCAAAGACAATACATAATTTGAGTAGCAATTTCCTTCAGACAATTATTTCCAACAATCTCCCTCTTTGGCATTGATGGAAACACAATATGTCATAGCATAAGAAATTTGAAAGAACTAGCTCGGTTTAGATTCAAATCTCCCTCTATCAGCAAACTTCCTGCTTCTTAAAAATTCTTCCTTCTGACTATTGAAAATTTCTTGAAGTAATAGCAAAGACATAGCAAACACTCCCTCTTTGACAACACATGCCAAAGATAATTCACATATTATCGGTGTAAATTAATGTACCTCAAGTACTGATTCATATGCAATGATTCCTTGAATATGCTGCATCAACATGTTTATTTTCAATCATGTTCTGGTTGATGCATCACTAAAACTGTATTTAGTGAGCCTCGGATAGGGGAATGACCCCTAACTTACCTCTTAGATACACAAATGCATCCTTAGGTAATGGTTTGGTAAAAATATCTGCAATCTGCTCTTTTGTATGAATATATTCTAATCTGATTTCCTTGTCTTGCACCAATTCTCTGACAAAATGATATTTAATAGCAATATGCTTGGTTTTGGAATGCATCACTGGATTCTTTGAAATGTTTATTGCACTGGTATTGTCACAAAATATACCAACTGGTTCTTTGATTTCAACCTTCATACCTTCTAATAACTGTTTAAACCAAACAATATTTGAACAATTTACTGTAGTAGCAACATATTCTGCTTCAGCTGTGGATTGAGATGTGCAATTCTTCTTTTTACTGATCCAGGATACCAGTCTTTTTCCAAGAAAAAATGCTCCACCACTTGTACTTTTTCTATCATCAATGTTCCCTACCCAATCAGCATCAGTAAACACTTTTAAGTCTAGATTGCCTCCAAATTTATACCACAAACCATATTCTTCAGTTCCTCTTAAGTATCTTTAGATTCTTTTGATTGCCATCATATGATTTTCCTTAGGTTTTGCTGAGAATCTAGCTACTATACCGACTGCTAAGGTAATATCAGGTCTTGTATGTACTACATACTGCAATTTTCCAATCATAGATCGGTATAGGGTCTGATCAACTTCTTTTGAATCATCATCTTTGGTAAGTTTAAGTCCAGTACACATGGGTGTACCAATTGGTTTTGAATCTTCCATACCAAACTTCTTAAGTATTTCCTTAATGTATTTAGATTGAGTAATGTATATACCATTCTTGCTTTGCTGAATTTGAAGACCAACAAAGAATTTTATTAAACCAAACATAGACATTTCAAATTCTTTGTTCATTTTCTCTGAAAATTCTATGCACTGATCCTCATTCCCTGTAAATATAGTATCATCTACAAATATTTCTGCCAATACAATTTTGTCATCTGGTCCTTCTTTAATATACAGATTGTTGTTATCATTGGCTCTTTTGAAATTAATCTGAATCAAATAGTTATAGAGTCTTTCATACCATGCTCTAGGAGCTTGTTTCAAACCATACAATGCTTTGTGTAACCTGCAGACCATGTCCTTTTTATCTGGATCAACAAAACCTTCAGGCTGTTCAATGTAGACTTCTTCATCAAGAATTCCATTGAGAAATGCAGATTTTATATCCATCTGATATACCTTAAATCCTTTGTGTGCTGCATAAGCAAGTAGAGTTCTTACACCTTCTAATCTTGCTTTTGCACCAAAAGTTTCTCCATAATCTATACCTTCTTCTTGAGAATAACCTTTACATACCAATCTAGCTTTGTTTCTAGATACTTGACCATCTTCATTCAGCTTATTCCTGAATACCCATTTTGTTCCAATTACATTCTTATCTTTAGGTCTAGGTACAAGAGTCCATGTTTTGTTCTTTTTTATTTGTTCTAATTCTTCATTCATTGCTTCAATCCAACTTTCATTTTCCAATGCATCTTTGATATTTCTAGGTTCAAAATCAGTAAGCAGACATGTACCTTTTAGCTTGCTTCTTGTCATAGTACCATCTGATTTGTTTCCAATAATTTGATCTGGTGTATGATGTCTTCTGACATATTTGGCTAGTATAGGTTCCTTGCTTTTTGAATGATTCATGTTGTTGTCTTCTAGGATCTCTTCTTCAGGTTGCTCGGGCTCGGTAGATATTTTCTCGGTAACTTTAGGCTGAGACTCGGTCTGAATTTCTTCCCGTGACTCGGTTTGAACTTCTTCCTGTGACTCGGTTTGTGACTTGGTAACTGTGCTCGACTCAGTAGATATAGTTTCCTCATTGATAGTTGTGTCTGCCAATGTTTCAGGTTCAATGTAAATAAATCTTCTGTAGTTCTTAGGTTCCCTTTTGCTTTCTTCTTCAGTCTTTTCTGCAAACTCATCAAATTTTACATGTATACTTTCTATGACTTTGTGAGTAGACAAATTCAGACATTTGTATGCCTTGCTTTTGCTAGAATATCCTAGGAATATTCCTTCATCACTTTTCACATCAAATTTATTTCTTCTGGATTCTTTTAAGATATAACACTTGCTACCAAATATTTTCATGTAACTTACATTGGGTTTATAGCCATACCATAATTCATAAGGAGTTTTGAATGTGTCTTTCTTCAATTGTACTCGGTTCAAGGTATGAACTGCAGTGCTGATAGCTTCCTTCCAGTACTTTATAGCGATGTTCTTTTCTATCATTAGAGTCCTTGCATAATCCATAATAGATCTGTTTCTTCTTTCTGCTATTCCATTCTGCTTAGGAGTTCTAGGAGCTGATACCTATCTTTTGATTCCTCTTTCAATGCAAAAGTTGTTAAAATCATGGGAGATGAATTCACCACCTCTGTCTGATCTTAAGCATTTCAATCTTTTCCCCGTTTCCTTTTCTACTCTTGCCAAGTACCATTTGAACTTTTCAAATGCTTCTAATTTTTCTCTTAAATACATAACAGTCATCATTCTAGAATAATCATCAACGAAAAGAATAAAGAATTTATCTCCAGTATAGCTTTGTATTCTAATAGGTCCACATAAATTAGTATGTACAATTTCCAAAATCTCTTTAGACTGATAGTTCTTACTCTTGAAACTAGTTTTACTCATTTTGCCAATCTGACAATTCTTACATAGACCAGTATCAGGTTTCTTCAAAGTAGGAATGCCTCTAACCTTCTTGAATTTGCTTATTTTTATCATGTTATCAAAATTCACATGACATAACCTTTTGTGCCATAGCCAACTTTCTTCAATTTGAGCAATAAAGCATGAATATTCACTGAGATCAAGATAAAATAAGTTACCTTTTGTTTGATTGCCTGATCCAATGAGTTTTTCTTTTTCATTCAGCAGTCTTGCTTGACCATTCATGAATTCAACCTTGAAACCAGTGTTGATTACCTATGCTACACTTAGAAGATTATGTTTTAGTCCTTCAACCCAATAAGCATTATCACATATGAGTTCTTTGGTTAATGAGATTCTTCCTTTTCCTTTTATACAACAAGGTTCATTGTTTCCAAATCTTACATTGCCACTATCACAGTCTTCTAGATATTCAAATTTTGTCTTGTCACCAGTCATGTGGTGTGAACATCCACTATCTATTATCCATATATCATCTTTGCTTATATGAGAAATAAGTGCCATCTTATTTTCATCATCATCAGATTCATCTTTTATAGCAATAAAGACAATTTCTTCTTCACTATCATCAGAATCTTTAGCCATAAAACATGTTTTCTTACCTTTATCCTTGAATGATTTGAAATTCTTTTTGCCATAGTACTTGTGACCTCTCTTCTCTTCCTTGACCTGTTTGTTTGGGCACCTAGCTGCAATATGTCCAATTTATTCACATGAAAAATAGATTAAAGGAGTTTTACCTTTATATTTACCTTTCCCTTTAGAGTACTTCTTTGCAAGTAATGCTTCTACAATTTCAAGATCACTATCAGAACTTTCTTCTGATACTTCTTCACTTTCTGACTGAACTTCTTTAATTTTCTTGTTCTTCCTTAGTGAAACCTTGGCCTCAAATGCTGATTCAATATTTTTGGAACTTGGAACATAGTTGTCATAGTTGTCTAATTCAAAGGCTGTCAATCTTCCAACTAAAGCATCCAAAGTTATATTGTGGTTTGTTTCACATCTTCTTTCTTGAATAGCTGATACTCTTATTGCATAGATAGGGAGTAATGTTCTGAGTACCTTACTTATAACAGTTTCATCAGAGATTGTTCCTCCAGAAGCTCTAATTGCACTGACACTTGCTTTGATTCTTTCAACATATTTTGCAATGTTTTCATCTTCCTTCATATTCATGTTGTCAAACTGTCCTCTTAGGCTTTCTGCTTTGGCTCTTTTCACATTTGCATCACCACCATATATTTTCTTCAGTGTCATCCACATTTCATATGTAGTAGTGCATTCTTTAATATCATCAAATTCTTCATAGCTGAGAGCAGATGCAATGTCTATCATCATGGTGTTATGAGTCTTTTTCTCTGCAATGTCTTCAATAGTTAATGCGCTAGTAGGAATTGTGTATTCTTCATCAATGTATTTGCATCCTGAATCACCAATGGAAGCTAGATGAAGTCGCATGAGACCTTGCCATGCTGAAAAGTTATCTCTGTTGAGCTTTGGAATTTCCCTCTTGTAAGACATCCTGATCTTTAGCTTAGGTCCTTGAAACCCTTCCTGCAAGCACCAAAAAGCTTTGATACCAATTGATGGAATATGGATGAAGTGACTGGGAGGGGGGGGGGGGGGGGGTGAATCAGTCAACCATAAAACACTTCAAAATTATTTCCTTCCAGATCCCTTAGGATATCTTAATGAATATTATCTATTTAGCACTCAGTAAATAGATTGCAGTAATTTTGAAGATGTAGAAAGTATTAGCAAAATTATCTTTAGATATTCATCGGCACTTGTATATGATTAACATAGCAATTAAGAACATAAGAGACACAAGATTTAATGTGGAAACCCAATATGGGAAAAAACCACCAATGTATCTAGATACTGATTTTCACTTTTCTGAAGTGATGCCCGGTTAGAAGCCAACCTAGTAAAAGGTTAAAAAACACACTGTTAGGTGTGACCTTGTTAGAGGATTTAATCACCCTGCTAGGAGTGGCCTAGTAAGAGGTCTTGAAAACAATTCAATGGAATTGTCACCTTGTTAGAGGATTTACAATATGGTTGTTAAACCAACTCGGTTAAGAGATTTAGAATTCACTGTTACAATGATAAAAAGGTAACAATGAAAATGACCTGTATAATAATGCAACTCCCTTGCTGATTACAGATCTCTGTTCTGCATAAGTGTGTTCCTTCCTGATCGAATAAATCTCTGCTGCACCTTAAGGATATCTGAACATCCTTCACAAATTCACACAAACCTTTCTTATCTTTCTTCTGTAAATATTCTGCTGTATATCTTGTTAATTTTTCACATTTGACCTTTTATTTATATGATTTTAGATTTGTCAAATCGACATTACTTAGTATAATAGTCGGCTGAATTAAGCAAACTTTATCTGGAAAAATCTTTCAAGGGCCGACAGTGCTCGGTGACCATAACTTTTACAATCTTTCAGAGACCGAGGGAACTCGGTAAACACTGGCAATCCTTTACCTTCGATAACTGACTGAACTCGGTAAATGCTAACTTTTCTTCGACAACCGACTGAACTCGGTAAACACTGAATTTCCTTTGATGACCATCTAAACTCGGTAAATGCTGATTTTCTTTGATAACCGAGTGAACTCGGTAAGCACTGATTTTCTTTGATAACCGAGTGGACTCGGTAAGCACTGATTTTCTTTGATAACCGAGTGGACTCGGTAAGCACTAATATTACTGCCTGACAGACTGATTGAGCTCGATAAGAACTGATTGCTGCGGACTGTGACATTGTGTGACATCAAAGACAATACATAATTTGAGTAGCAATTTCCTTCACACAATTGTTTCCAACAATCTCCCTCTTTGGCATTGATGGCAACACAATATGTCATAGCATAAGAAATTTGAAAGAACTAGCTTGGTTTAGATTCAAATCTCCCTCTGTCAGCAAACTTCCTGCTTCTTAAAAATTCTTCCTTCTGACTATTGAAAATTTCTTGAAGTAATAGCAAAGACATAGAAAACACTCCCTCTTTGACAACACATGCCAAAGATAATTCACATATTACCGGTGTAAATTAATGTACCTCAAGTACTGATTCATATGCAATGATTCCTTGAATATGCTGCATCAACATGTTTATTTTCAATCATGTTCTGGTTGATGCATCACTAAAACTGTATTTAGTGAGCCTCGGATAGGGGAATGACCCCTAACTTACCTCTTAGATACACAAATGCATCCTTAGGTAATGGTTTGGTAAAAATATCTGCAATCTGCTCTTTTGTATGAATATATTCTAATCTGATTTCCTTGTCTTGCACCAATTCTCTGACAAAATGATATTTAATAGCAATATGCTTGGTTTTGGAATGCATCACTGGATTCTTTGAAATGTTTATTGCACTGGTATTGTCACAAAATATAACAACTGGTTCTTTGATTTCAACCTTCATACATTCTAATAACTGTTTAAACCAAACAATATTTCAACAATTTACTGCAGCAGCAACATATTCTGCTTCAGCTGTGGATTGAGATGTGCAATTCTACTTTTTACTGGTCTAGGATACCAGTCTTTTTCCAAGAAAAAATGCTCCACCACTTGTACTTTTTTTGTCATCAATGTTCCCTGCCCAATCAGCATTAGTAAACACTTTTAAGTCTAGATTGCCTCCAAATTTATACCACAAACCATATTCTTCAGTTCCTCTTAAGTATCTTTAGATTCTTTTGATTGCCATCATATGATTTTCCTTAGGTTTTGCTGAGAATCTAGCTACTATACCGACTGCTAAGGTAATATCAGGTCTTGTATGTACTACATACTGCAATTTTCCAATCATAGATCGGTATAGGGTCTGATCAACTTCTTTTGAATCATCATCTTTGGTAAGTTTAAGTCCAGTACACATGGGTGTACCAATTGGTTTTGAATCTTCCATACCAAACTTCTTAAGTATTTCCTTAATGTATTTAGATTGAGTAATGTATATACCATTCTTGCTTTGCTGAATTTGAAGACCAACAAAGAATTTTATTAAACCAAACATAGACATTTCAAATTCTTTGTTCATTTGCTCTGAAAATTCTTTGCACTGATCCTCATTCCCTGTAAATATAGTATCATCTACAAATATTTCTGCCAATACAATTTTGTCATCCGGTCCTTCTTTAATATACAGATTGCTGTTATCATTGGCTCTTTTGAAATTAATTTGAATCATATAGTTATGGAGTCTTTCATACCATGCTCTAGGAGCTTGTTTCAAACCATACAATGCTTTGTGTAATCTGCAGACCATGTCCTTTTTATTTGGATGAACAAAACCTTCAGGTTGTTCAATGTAGACTTCTTCATCAAGAATTCCATTGAGAAATGCAGATTTTATATCCATCTGATATACCGTAAATCCTTTGTGTGCTGCATAAGCAAGTAGAGTTCTTACACCTTCTAATCTTGCAACAGGAGCAAAAGTTTCTCCATAATCTATACCTTCTTCTTGAGAATAACCTTTACATACCAATCTAGCTTTGTTTCTAGATACTTGACCATCTTCATTCAGTTTATTCCTGAATACCCATTTTGTTCCAATTACATTCTTATCTTTAGGTCTAGGTACAAGAGTCCATGTTTTGTTCTTTTTTATTTGTTCTAATTCTTCATTCATTGCTTCAATCCAACTTTCATTTTCCAATGCATCTTTGATATTTCTAGGTTCAAAATCAGTAAGCAGACATGTACCTTTTAGCTTGCTTCTTGTCATAGTACCATCTGATTTGTTTCCAATAATTTGATCTGGTGTATGATGTCTTCTGACATATTTGGCTAGTATAGGTTCCTTGCTTTTTGAATGATTCATGGTGTTGTCTTCTAGGATCTCTTCTTCAGGTTGCTTAGGCTCGGTAGATATTTGCTCGGTAACTTCAGGCTGAGACTCGGTCTAAATTTCTTCCTGTGACTCGGTTTAAACTTCTTCCTGTGACTCAGTTTGTGACTCGGTAACTGTGCTCGGCTCGGTAGATATAGTTTCCTCATTGATAGTTGTGTCTGCCAATGTTTCAAGTTCAATGTAAACAAATCTTCTGTAGTTCTCAGGTTCCCTTTTGCTTTCTTCTTCAGTCTTTTCTGCAAACTCATCAAATTTTACATGTATACTTTCTATGACTTTGTGAGTAGACAAATTCAGACATTTGTATGCCTTTCTTTTGCTAAAATATCCTAGGAATATTCCTTCATCACTTGTCACATCAAATTTATTTCTTCTGGATTCTTTTAAGATATAACACTTGCTACCAAATATTTTCATGTAACTTACATTGCGTTTATAGCCATACCATAATTCATAAGGAGTTTTGAATGTGTCTTTCTTCAATTGTACTCGGTTCAAGGTATGAACTGCAGTGCTGATAGCTTCCTTCCAGTACTTTATAGTGATGTTCTTTTCTATCATTAGAGTCCTTGCACAATCCATAATAGATCTATTTCTTCTTTCTGCTATTCCATTCTGCTCAGGAGTTCTAGGAGCTGATACCTGTCTTTTGATTCCTCTTTCAATGCAAAAGTTGTTAAAATCATGGGAGATGAATTCACCACCTCTGTCTGATCTTAAGCATTTCAATCTTTTCCTTGTTTCATTTTCCACTCTTGCCAAGTACCATTTGAACTTTTCAAATGCTTCTAATTTTTCTCTTAAATACATAACAGTCATCATTCTAGAATAATCATCAACGAAAAGAATAAAGAATTTATCTCCAGTATAGCTTTGTATTCTAATAGGTCCACATAAATCAGTATGTACAATTTCCAAAATCTCTTTAGACTGATAGTTCTTACTCTTGAAACTAGTTTTACTCATTTTGCCAATCTGACAATTCTTACATAGACCAGTATCAGGTTTCTTCAAAGTAGGAATGCCTCTAACCTTCTTGAATTTGCTTATTTTTATCATGTTATCAAAATTCACATGACATAACCTTTTGTGCCATAGCCAACTTTCTTCAATTTGAGCAATAAAGCATGAATATTCACTGAGATCAAGATAAAATAAGTTACCTTTTGTTTGATTGCCTGATCCAATGAGTTTTCCTTTTTCATTCAGCAGTCTTGCTTGACCATTCATGAATTCAACCTTGAAACCAGTGTTGATTAGCTATTCTACACTTAGAAGATTATGTTTTAGTCCTTCAACCCAATAAGCATTATCACATATGAGTTCTTTGGTTAATGAGATTCTTCCTTTTCCTTTTATACAACAAGGTTCATTGTTTCCAAATCTTACATTGCCACTATCACAGTCTTCTAGATATTCAAATTTTGTCTTGTCACCAGTCATGTGGTGTGAACATCCACTATCTATTATCCATATATCATCTTTTCTTATATGAGAAATAAGTGCCATCTTATTTTCATCATGATCAGATTCATCTTTTATAGCAATAAAGACAATTTCTTTTTCACTATCATTAGAATCTTTAGCCATAAAACATGTTTTCTTACCTTTATCCTTGAATGATTTGAAATTCTTTTTGCCATAGTACTTGTGACCTCTCTTCTCTTCCTTGACCTATTTTTTTGGGTACCTAGCTGCAATATGTCCAATTTATTCACATGAAAAATAGATTAAAGGAGTTTTACCTTTATATTTACCTTTCCCTTTAGAGTACTTCTTTGCAAGTAATGCTTCTACAATTTCAAGATCACTATCAGAACTTTCTTCTGATACTTCTTCACTTTCTGACTGAACTTCTTTAATTTTCTTGTTCTTCCTTAGTGAAACCTTGGCCTCAAATGCTGATTCAATATTTTTGGAACTTGGAACATAGTTGTCATAGTTGTCTAATTCAAAGGCTGTCAATCTTCCAACTAAAGCATCCAAAGTTATATTGTGGTTTGTTTCACATCTTCTTTCTTGAATAGCTGATACTCTTATTGCATAGATAGGGAGTAATGTTCTGAGTACCTTACTTATAACAGTTTCATCAGAGATTGTTCCTCCAGAAGCTCTAATTGCACTGACACTTGCTTTGATTCTTTCAACATATTTTGCAATGTTTTCATCTTCCTTCATATTCATGTTGTCAAACTGTCCTCTTAGGCTTTCTGCTTTGGCTCTTTTCACATTTGCATCACCACCATATATTTTCTTCAGTGTCATCCACATTTTATATGTAGTAGTGCATTCTTTAATATCATCAAATTCTTCATAGCTGAGAGCTGATGCAATGTCTATCATCATGGTGTTATGAGTCTTTTTCTCTGCAATGTCTTCAACAGTTAATGCGCCAGTAGGAACTGTGTATTCTTCATCAATGTATTTGCATCCTGAATCACCAATGGAAGCTAGATGAAGTCGCATGAGACCTTGCCATGCTAAAAAGTTATCTCTGTTGAGCTTTGGAATTTCCCTCTTGTAAGACATCCTGATCTTTAGCTTAGGTCCTTGAAACCCTTCCTGCAAGCACCAAAAAGCTCTGATACCAATTGATGGAATATGGATGAAGTGACTGGGAGGGGGGGGGGGTGAATCAGTCAACCATAAAACACTTCACAATTATTTCCTTCCAGATCCCTTAGGATATCTTAATGAATATTATCTGTTTAGCACTCAGTAAATAGATTGCAGTAATTTTGAAGATGTAGAAAGTATTAGCAAAATTATCTTTAGATATTCATCATCACTTGTATATGATTAAGATAGCAATTAGGAACACAAGAGATACAAGATTTAACGTGGAAACCCAATATGAGAAAAAACCACCAATGTATCTAGATACTGATTTTCACTTTTCTGAAGTGATGCCCGATTAGAAGCCAACCCGGTAAAAGGTTACAAAACACACTGTTAGGTGTGACCTTGTTAGAGGATTTAATCACCCTGCTAGGAGTGTCCTGGTAAGAGGTCTTGAAAACAATTCAATGGAATTGTCACCTTGTTAGAGGATTTACAATATGGTTGTTAAACCAACTCGGTTAAGAGATTTAGAATTCACTATTACAATGATAAAAAGGTAACAATGAAAATGACCTGTATAATAATGCAACTGCCTTGCTGATTACAGATCTCTATTCTACATAAGTGTGATCCTTCCTGATCGAATAAATCTCTGCTGCACCTTAAGGATATCTGAACATCCTTCACAAATTCGCACACACCTTTCTTATCTTTCTTCTGTAAATCTTCTGCTGTATATCTTGTTAATTTTTCACATTTGACCTTTTATTTATATGATTTTAGATTTGTCAAATTGACATTACTTAGTATAACAGCTGGCTGAATTAAGAAAACTTTATCTAAAAAAATCCTTCAAGGGCCAACAGTGCTCGGTGACCATAACTTTTACAATCTTTCAGAGACCGAGGGAACTAGGTAAACACTGACAATCCTTTACCTTCGATAACCGACTGAACTCGGTAAATGCTAACTTTTCTTCGACAACCGACTGAACTCGGTAAACACTGAATTTCCTTTCACGACCGACTGAACTCGGTAAATGCTGATTTTCTTTGATAACCGAGTGAACTCGGTAAGCACTGATTTTCTTTGATAACTGAGTGGACTCAGTAAGCACTGATTTTCTTTGATAATTGAGTGGACTCGATAAGCACTAATATTACTGCCTGACAGACCGACTGAGCTCAGTAGGAACTGATTGCTGCAGACTATGACATTGTGTGACATCAAAGACAATACATAATTTGAGTAGCAATTTCCTTCAGACAATTGTTTCCAACAAGTACTCCTATTTTGGATAAAGTTAGTGCTATTGTTACGATTAAGGTTAGAATTTTACCTAGGGCCAGAAAGATCTCTCTCTCTCTCCATGGCCCCTAATAATTCTTTCTCTCTCTCCCCCCTCTCTCTCTATGGTCCCTAATCACCCTCTCTCTCACTCTCCCCTCCTCTCTTTCTCTCAAAGTTAATCAAACATTCATTGTAATATCTAATATGTTAGATAAATAATAAATAAGTATTATAGTAATTCTACATTTATATTTTTATTATATTTATTTATATTAAATATATTATTAATATATTTATATATTAGGTTTAAGGTTGAGGTTCCATTTGGTGTAGTGGTAGGGTTAGCATTCTATTTTGTTTTGAGATAAGGTTCAAAGTGGTTTTGTGTTAGGGTTCATATTTGATTTGATTAAGGTTAGGGTCAAGGTTAAATTTGATTTATTATTTAGTTAGGTTTATGATTATGGTTTAGTATTAGGTTTATGGTAGATTCTAGTTTTTGGTTGGGGTTAAAGTTTAAGTTATTTTAATATTTAATTAGGATTAGAATTAAGGTATAATTAAATATATTTTCAGGTTAGTTTTTAATTTAATTTAGTGTTAGAGTTAAGTCTCAATTTTATTGGGTAAGTTTCAATTTATTTATAGTAATATTGTGATTTGAAACATTAACATTTGGTGTTAGAGTAAAGTCTCCATTTAGGATGATTTTAGATTATAAATTAATATTTTTAGAAATTTCATGATTGTTTTCTCTAATGATGGACTTATACTAAATGTATATTCAATATTAAATTATTTCTTTCTAAAATTTATTGTTCATGGTAATGCTATTGATTTAAAAGAACTCATTAAATATGAATAATAATACAAATCAAGAAATACTTTTAAAATAATAATTTTCTTAGTAAAAATTAAATATTTAATATAATAATTTTATTTTAATTATAAATATGGAAAACTAATATTTTTCATAATATTTAATTTAAATTATTTTAAATTTAGATATGTAATTAAAAAAGATAGAAACATCTTACTTTTTTTAAGATACTTTTCTAATTTAGTCATTGAAGAAATCTTTTATACAATTTTATCAAATAAAATATAAATAATTTTGGAAAGATTTTTTTCTAATATTATTATTAGAAAAGTAATAAGTTTCTATATTATTTTTATACTTTTCTAATATTCTACTTTGCTAACTGAGAATAATGATATTTCAAATAGAAAAATATAAAGAGAATATATATAAACATCTTTATTGTAAATTAGAAAAATAAGAGGTATCTATTTTTTTCTTTATATTTTTCTTTCATTATTTTTAGATTAATATGTTTCTAATTAATATTTATTAAATATGAAAAAATAATTTAGTTATAATCTTAATCTGTTATAAGAATTAAATCTTGAAACATTATTACGAAAATATGAAATTAAGAATTGACAATATATTTTGTCGAAGGTGATGAAAAAGTCTTTAATATGAATTTCAATCAATTATTTCCATTACTTTATTTCTCAACTAAAAAATGTTACAAATTGACTAGTTATAAAGAAAAGATACAGCTCAGATGTCATTTCTCTAGTTTACCACTTGGATTTTTGTAGTATGTCCGCTTAGATTTTTGAATCAAAATGAAACTCAATAAAAGACTAGTTAGACATAAAAAAATATTAGAATATTATTTCTAAATATATAGGGGGAAATTGGAATCATTAATGTTAAGGAATCTAATCTACCACTAACATTCAATACAAGAGAAAGAAGGTGGTCATTTAACATAACCCTCTAATGAGATCAAGCTTAGATTAGCAATATCCAAATAGGATAAGGGATGCCAATTCTAAGCCCAAAAATAAACAAAGATGTATGCAAGATGCCTTCTTTCATGCAATGTTCAATTACCTTATGAATTAAGTGTGTATTGATTGAATTAAGGTTTGATCAAAAGATGACAAGAAGGAAAGTGAAGTAGCAAGTAAAGAAAGATATCATATCTGAGATATATAAGGAATGGAAATAGGCCTACTAACCTTATAAATAGGATGTGGAAGATGCAAATCACATTTGAAAAATGATCACAAAAGACTACAAAATAGGATTTGAAATCAGATTTGTGCTTAGAATAGAAAACCAAGACAAACCTAGAAGTAGTTTTCTACTAGGAGCATGAAAAATTTTTAGGAGGATGGAAATCTATTTGGGGAGGATGGAGAACTTTGAATTCTTCCCAAAAAAATGAAACTCCATCAATTTGATAAATTTTGGAAAACATAGTTTGAGACTCTTTGGATCTAAATCTGCAATATTGATACTAGGAGGATGGAAACTTTTTAGGAGGATGGCAAGCTTTCTGGGGAGGATGAAAAACTTCAACTTCCTTCCAAAAACAAAAAACTCTATTGATCTGATAAATTATGGAAACATAGTCTAATACTCAATGGATTTGAATCTGCAATCCTAATACCTATGCCTACACACATGAAAATAGAGAAATTTGTTGCTGGAGAGGGGCTTGCCTTGATCAAGTCCTAGTTTAGGAGCTAGCCTTTATATGAAATAAACTTGGAATGGAAATGCCTTCAAGTAGTAGATAAAGATCTAATAATAGAATGCAACATACCAAAGAAGATAATAGATATGCAATTGTATTTCAAATGTAAACAAGTATGTGAATATGAAAGCTTAGGATCAATCATAAAAAACCATAAATGTAAATCAAAACCTCCATGATTATATGCTTGGAATCCACCTTGAAGGAAGAATGAATAAATCTTGAGGATGCACAAAGGATCTTGAAGAAAGATTAGACCACCATGATGTATAGATCAGGGCTTGAATGCTTGAATCCTTGATCTTCAATGGAGAATTGGGATGCTTGAGGAGAAGAATTGAAAAACCTTGATTGAACACTTGGTTTAGCTTGAAAACACGTAGAAAAATGGATGCTTGAAAGTAGAGAATCACTTCGATGGATTATGCTTAGCTCTTCCTGCTTAGATTTCTTGATGCCAAATGAGAGGACAAGGCTTCCTTATAATATAAAACTTACAAGTCTAGGGCACCAACTTCTAGAGAGCCCAACATATGAGAAATAAATTCCCATTAGCCTCATACCCTTAGAAGTGGAGCTATATTAAATGTATTTTTAAGAGTCACCATTTTGAAGCTCGAAACAACCGACCTGGAAATAGGAAAAGAAATCTTTCTGAACTCTGACATCCAAAAAACCATGGAATTTGAAATTTAGACCCTGGGTTAGGGTCAAGGTTGACCCTAACCTAGGTTAGGGTTGAGGTTGACCCTGACCTAGGTCAGGATCGACCTTGACCTTGACTTGGAAGGTTGACCTTGACCTTGAGGTCAAGAACCTAAAATTCTAAGAGCAAGATGCCAGAAATAAGTAGGAAAGAAGTGGAAAACAGGGCAGGATAGGGGAAAAAGCTAGATCCAAGTCAAAGAACCATTCAAGGCATTTGACATGACCCCAAACCACTTACTCAGAGGGCTAAACCAGTCCTAAATGGAAGTGCTTCCATTTTTCGATGATACATTTAGCCCCCACTTTAGCAAGAGTATGGAAATCAAACATACTCATGATAAAGTTAGAAGAAAGACTCCAGTGGATCACAACGAGGTAGAACATCACTTAGTCCAAGGACATGAGCCCCTAGGCCAAGGATTCTAACACAACATATATGCACAAAGGTTTGAAAACAAAGAGAAAATAAAGACAAAGCTAAAAGACACAAAAAAGAAGGGTTAGTACAAAAACAAACCCAAATCAACTAGCAAAGGAAACCTTGCTAAGAAATGCTTCCTATACTAATATCATATTTGGAAAGCTATCATAAAAGCATAAATGACTACATAAGAAAGACAAGAGAAACACTATAAATAACATATGTTCATGATCTAATCCTACTAGCATGAAAATGAAAGAGAGACTGATTACGTTGCCTAGTAAGATGCCCACCTTATCGTAAATCACCAAGGAGGGAGAGCCCAATAGGTAGCCAAATCTGATAGTTCACCCATAAATTGTGCTTTGTAGTTGTAATGTGTCTTTTGATGACTTTTTGAATACCCATAGATCCACATTCTTGTATCGCTATGGAATATAAAATGCATGTCTCTTTAGGATTTAGCAACTTATGTGCATTAACTTCTAAGGATTTGGCATATTTGAAGTTGAAAATATGTGTCTCTTCAGGATTTAGCAACTTATGTGCATTACCTTCTGAGGATTTAGCATATTGAAAAATGTTAACTATAGCATAAGGAAGACCCTATCTATGCCCCCCTCCTTATCTTGGTTACTCGTGAGACAAGATAAGGAAGAGAAAGAGCATACCTACTACACAAAGTAAGGAGATATCCTATTAACGACAATGTACACTATATTCTTAGTGAAGAGTATTGACCCTTACATCTAAGAACATAGATAATCATGAAAAAGGATCCTCAAAGAGAAAGAGATCTTATCAACAAGACCCCCACCGTAGAGGAGTGCTTTGGATAAAATATCATCTTTCAAAGAAAAGCAAAGAGGGATCAAAGATTCAATCATCAATCCCCTTGCAATCAAGAGGAAGAGGAATCTTGGGATGAAGGAAGCAAAATCTAACCCCAAAGAAAGGGAAAGAATTCATAAAGAACATAATTTGCAAAATAAAGAAGAGGTGATGACCTAGGAAAACAAAATCTCACATAAAAGGATAACCATAGCCAAAAAATCAGTCAATATAAGGAATTAATGTTGCAGAATAAAAAATGCCACCAAGCTAAGGAAAGTAGATCCCTAAATAGAGAGAAAGAAGGAAAACCTTGCCCCCCAGGGATGAAAGCAAGGGATATACCAAGATATGCCATAACAAAGAGATATCTTTTCAAAAAAAATGTCTTTAGAAAAGATATCATGAATACTAGAAGAGAGATATGGATGATTATGAGAAAAGGAATGATTTCATAATACAAAACCATAGGGATACAATATAGAAAGAATAACCAATTAAGATAAAAAAAATACATGCTAAAAGCATAACGGATCCTAAAAAAAATGGAAGAAATACCTCTTGAACCTTAGTCAAGAGAAAGGGCTAAGGGAAAAACTTTTATGATAGATCTCCTGAGGGGGAATGAAGAAGATAGAGAGCCATTGACATCCACTTGAGTAGAGGAATCCTTAAGAAACACTTTAACCACATTGCATAATTCAATAGGGAAGCCAAAGGCTTCCAACATCATAATAATGAAATCCTATTCCACTTTGTCATAAGCTTTTTCAAAGTCAAGAAGAAACATGGGAGTATCTTGATTAGAGGTTTTAGCCCATTCCATAGCTTCCTAGATAGTGATGAGATTTTCAAGAATGTATCTTCCTTTTATAAAACTGGTTTGAGTGGACTAGATAAATTTAGGAAATTTTTTTCCAAACAAAGGGCCAAAAGTGTAGCAAAAATTTTATAAGACACATTAAGAAGTGTAATGGGTCTCCAATTCTTAATCAGGGCTTTAAACCCATCCTTAGAAATCAATTTTATTATCCCATTATTAATGGAATTCCAAGGGAGCCAGAGGTGAGGGTCTCAGTATAAATCTCCAACAAATATTTACAAACCTAGCTAAGGTTAGCTTTGTAGAATTCCATCAGAAAACTATCAAGGCCTGGAGCCTTGTCATCCTTAAGGGACATGATTTCCATTCCAATCTCCTCAACAAAGATGTCCTTGCTAAGGAGGTATGAGTTCTCCTCCAAGATCCTATAGGGAATAATATTTCTGCATTCATCTCTCAAGACCTTGGCCTCCTCAAAGTCTTCTGAGGAGAAGATATTTTTATAGAAGAGGGAGAAGGCCTCTTTGATATTATCAATATCAATAACTTCTTTGTTATCCAAAATCACTCTATCAATAGTTTCATTAGTCTATTTTTTTTTAAGCAAGTTAAAGAATAATTTTGATCCCCTATCACCAAATTAAAGCTAATGGGCTCGGGATCTAATCATGCCCCCTTGATTTTAATTTGTGGATATTTCATAAGAGCATCCCTGCCACAAGCTACCTAATCAGTAAGGTATCTATCTGATGGGTTAAGTTGAATATTGGTTTCAACATTGTGGAGGTTTTGAGAGAGAGTTTTTTCATGAATCTATAATCTTTAGCTTTATTTTGACCAATAGTTTGAAAAAGTTTTTGCCAGGATGACACATTACTATTCCATCTATTAATGTGAGTAGAGGGACTTTTGGTCTTTCAGGAGATTAGTATTGAGAATGAATTTATTTCTTTTGGTCTTGATAGGGGTAGGAGATTTATTAATTCTGAATCAAGACACAATAGAATGGTGGTCTAATAGGGTCTTAGGGAAGATAATGACAACATTGCCTTGGGTATCAAGGAGAAAGGAAAACCAATTTTTATTAGCATAGAAATGGTCCAATCTAGAGTAAATACTACTAGAGCCTTGTTGATAGTTACACCAAATAAACCAAATTCCAAGGGTCATAGTTTTGTTACCAGCAAGAGGATCAAACAAATTCTTGCTATGTTTCATTCTATCCCACTGCAATTTCTCAGGGCCCTTGGTAGAATTCTTGGTAGTGTTTGTATTATTAGCGAGGTGGGGGGATACCAGGGGTAGAGGATTTTCCTAAAGGGTTAGAGGATTTCATTCACTTAATAATAGGGAAATCCTTCTTGACGTGTGTCTCTTTTTCATAGAGGAAACTGGCATTAAGGCCCCCGAGGATATGAACATGACAAGAGAAATTTTCACCCACGATGTTAATATCTAGGGAGGTTGGAATATCAATACCTAGATTAATCAAAACAAGAATTCTAGCATTATATGGGGGACAAGATTTGTTGAATCATCCATTTTGAAAACCTTTCCCATTGGTTGAATAATTTGGGGGAGGAAGCGCCATAGGAATGGCGACACATTTTTTAGAAGAATCCATCTAGGGGAGTAGAGAGCCAAAATTTATTCATGAATGGCTTCAGGCATCCATCCTAGGGCACGGAAGGAGGTGTTGCCAACAGTCCAATACTGCCTTTTGTGTCCCGCAACTTGGGTTTTAGGGTTGTTGAGAAAAATAACAAAAATCCCTTTTTGAATTTGTCTACAAAAGGAAATATGGTACCCTAATTTTAGATTCCAAAAGTTATAGAACCAATAATCCATGATTTTTTTGGTAGGACACTTATCTATTTCAACACCCGCAAAGAAAATATCAGTCCTTAAGCCTATTCTTTTCTTTAGAGATTTCATTAATCATGGCCTCATTTGGAAAAATGGAGATAGATAACGAAGCAGTTCCTGAATTCATACCTTCTTAACATCATAATCCATTACCACCGATAAAGTCAAATTTGGCATTCGCAGGCACCGATGGAGAAATGCTTGATACTACTCAAAAATGACTTATTTGATTGGGAATAAAGAGAAATGGCATTTTTAACTTGGGATCTAGGCACAATAATTATGCCACATGACTTAGGCTCCATAGGAGGTGAGGTACAGATGCAACCAGAGGGAAGGGGTTTACAAACCACAATAGGAAAGATTAACTAAAGATAGGTTAGAAAACCAAACCAGACTGGAGGATCCTCCTCCACTGCCGCATCAACATGCTGGTCAAATAACCAATTTATTTGCATTAACCGTAGGTCATTCACATTTGCATTAACCACAAGTCATTTGTATTTTCCCTTTGAAAGTAAATTTTAATAAAATTTATCATTAAAATATATTATATTTATGATAATACAAAGTATAGAATTAAAATAAAAATATCATATTTTCATTTTTACTTTGTAAACATTCTATTGTATTTTTATTTTGGACTTCTACATTTAGGTAAAAAATATTATTTTGTATTTACACATTATATAAAATAAAAAAATAATATTTAGATGTATACTAGCTCATATACATGTGTGTGTGTCAAGAGTAATCCTTCTTGAGCCACCTAATCTACCTTGCAATTTGATTATATAGGCACTTCGAGAAGGATTACTCTTGACACACACACACGTGCTAGTAGCAATCATGATGCAACATGGAAGATATTTTATTTATTTGATTTTTTAAATAGATAACGTAAGGGTTACTATTACAGTTAGCGTAATTGTTATGGATAGTTCCACTATTATGGTTAAGGTTAGTGGTAGGGTTATGGTAAATGTTAGTGCTATAGTAACAATTAGGTTCATCAATGTAAATAGGGTTAGTGTTAACGATTAGTGTTATAATTATAGCTAGAATTCGGGTTAATATAATAATTAACTTTTGTATTAAACCTAGGGTTAATGGTACTATCATGGTTATGATTAGATTGATTGGTTTAAACTTAGGAGTAATGGTAGGGTTACAATCAAGGTTACAGCTAGGGTATCAATTAGGTTCAATATTGTAATTAGGATTTAAGGTTAGTATTATAGTTACAGTTACATTTAGGGTTAGTATAAGAGTTATGTTTAGCATTTTACCTAACGTCAATGATATGGTTATGGTTACAATTAGGGTTAGGGTTTAACCTTAGAAGTATTATAATGTGAATGGTTACAATTACAATTACAGTTAGTATTAAGGTTACTATTTGGGTTTGGGTTACATTTAAGATTATTGTTAAGGTTTGTGCCACTATTATGGTTAAGGTTAGTGATATTGTTATGATTAAGGTTATTGTTATGGTTAGTACTCCTATTTTGGATAAGGTTAGTGCTATTGTTACGATTAAGGTTAGAATTTCACCTAGGGCCAGTAAGATCTCTCTCTCTCTCTCTCTCTCACCCCTAATTATTCTTTCTCTCTCTTCCCCCTCTCTCTATGGCCCCTAATAATTCTTTCTCTCTCTCCCCCCTCTCTCTCTATGGCCCCCAATCACCCTCTCTCTCTCACTCTCCCCTCCTCTCTTTCTCTCAAAGTTAATCAAACATTCATTGTAATATCTAATATGTTAGATAAATAATAAATAAGTATTATAGTAATTTGACATTTATATTTTTTAATATATTTATTTATATTAAATATATTATTAATATATTTATATATTAGGTTTAAGGTTGAGGTTCCATTTGGTGTCGTGGTAGGGTTAGCATTCTATTTTGTGTTGAGATAAGGTTCAAAGTGGTTTTGTGTTAGGGTCAAGGTTAAATTTGATTTAGTATTTAGTTAGGTTTATGATTATGGTTTAGTATTAGGTTTATGGTAGATTCTAGTTTTTGGTTGGGGTTCAAGTTTAAGTTGTTTTAATATTTAATTAGGATTAGAATTAGGGTATAATTAAATATATTTTCAGGTTAGTTTTTAATTTAATTTAGTGTTAGAGTTAAGTCTCAATTTTATTGGGTAAGTTTCAATTTATTTAGAGTAATATTGTAATTTGAAACATTAACATTTGGTGTTATTGTAAAGTCTACATTTAAGGTGATGTTAGATTATAAATTAATATTTTTAGAAATTTCATGATTGTTTTCTTTAATGATGGACTTATACTAAATGTATATTCAATACTAAATTATTTCTTTCTAAAATTTATTGTTCATGGTAATGCTGTTAATTTAAAAGAACTCATTAAATATGAATAATAATACAAATCAAGAAATACTTTTAAAATAATAATTTTGTTAGTAAAAAATAAATATTTAATATAATAATTTTTTTGTAATTATAAATATGGAAAATTAATATTTTTCATAATATTAATTTATTTAAATTATTTTAAATTTAGATATGTAATTAAAAAAGATAGAAACATCTTACTTTTTTTTAAGATACTTTTCTAATTTAGTCATTGAAGAAATCTTTTATACAATTTTATAAAATAAAATATAAATAATTTTGGAAAGATTTTTTTCTAATATTATTATTAGAAAAGTAATAAGTTTCTATATTATTTTTATACTTTTCTAATATTCTACTTTTCTATCTGAGAATAATGATATTTCAATTACCTTATTAATTAAGTGTGTATTGATTGAATTAAGGTTTGATCAAAAGATGACAAGAAGGAAAGTGAAGTAGCAAGTAAAGAAAGATATCATATCTGAGATATATAAGTAATGGAAATAGACCTAATAACCTTATAAATAGGATGTGGAAGATGAAAATCACATTTGAAAAATGATCACAAAAGACTACAAAATAGGATCTGAAATCAGATTTGTGCTTAGAATAGAAAACCTAGACAAACCTAGAATTATTTTTCTATTAGGAGGATGAAAAATTTTTAGGAGGATGGAAATATATTTGGGGAGGATGGAGAACTTTGAATTCTTCTCAAAAACATGAAACTCCATCAATTTGATAAATTTTGGAAAACACAGTTTGGGACTCTTCGGATCTAAATCTGCAATATTGATACTAGGAGGATGGAAACTTTTTAGGAGGATGGCGAGCTTTCTGGGGATGATCAAAAACTTCAACTTTCTTCCAAAGACAAAAAACTCCATTGATCTGATAAATTATGGAAACACAGTCTAATAATCAATGGATCTGAATCTGCAATCCTAATACCCATGCCTACACACATGAAAATAGAGAAATTTGTTGCTGGAGAGGGGCTTGCCTCAATCAAGTCCTAGTTTAGGAGCTAGCCTTTATATGAAATAAATCTGGAATGGAAATGCCTTCAAGTAGTAGATAAAAATCTAACAATAGAATGCAACATACCAAAGAAGATAATAGATATGCAATTGTATTTCAAATGTAAACAAGTATGTGAATATGAAAGCTTAGAATCAATCATAAAAGACCATAAATGTAAATCAAAACCTCCATGATTATATGTTTGGAATCCACCTTGAAGGAAGAATGAATAAATCTTGAAGATGCACAAAGGATCTTGAAGAAAGATCACACCACCATGATGGATAGATCTAGGGCTTGAATGCTTGAATCCTTGATCTTCAATGGAGAATTGGGATGCTTGAGGAGAAGAATTGAAAAACCTTGATTGACCACTTGGTTCAGCTTGAAAACATGTAGAAAACTAGATGCTTGAAAGTAGAGAATCGCTTCGATGGATTATGCTTAGCTCTTCCTGCTTAGATTTCTTGATGCCAAATGAGAGAAGGCTTCCTTATAATATACAACTTACAAGTCTAGGGAACAAATTTATAGAAAGGCCAACATTGAGAAATAAATTCCCATTAGCCTCATACCCATAGAAGTGGAGCTATATTAAATGTATTTTTAAGAGTCACCATTTTGAAGCCTGAAACAACTAACCTGGAAGCAGGAAAAAAAATCTTTCTGAACCGCAACATTTGAAAAACCTCAAAATTTGAAATTTAGACACTGGGTTAGGGTCAAGGTCAACCCTAACCTAGGTTAGGGTTGAGGTTGACCCTGACCTAGCTCTGGATCGACCTCAACCTTGACCCAGAAGGTTGACCTTGACCTTGAGGTCAAGAACCTCAAATTTTGAGAGCAAGATGCCAGAAATAAGTAGGAAAGAAGTGGAAATTAGGGAAGGACAGGGGAAAGAGCTAGATCCATGTCAAAGAACTATTCAAGGCATTTGGCATGACCCCAAACCACTTACTCAGAGGGTTAAATCAGTCCTAAATGGAAGTGCTTCCGTTTTCCAATGATACATTTAGCCCCCACTTTAGCAAGAGTATGGAAATCAAACATACTCATGGTAAAGTTAGAAGAAAGACTCCAGTGGATCACAACAAGGTAGAAAATCACTTAGTCCAAGGAAATGAGCCCCTAGACCAAGGATTATAACTCAACATATATGCACAAAGGTATGAAAACAAAGAGAAAATAAAGACAGAGCTAAAAGACACAAAAAAGAAGGGTTAGTACAAAAACAAACCCAAATCAACTAGCAAAGGAAACGTTGCTAAGAAATGCTTCCTATACTAATATTATATTTAGAAAGCTATCATAAAAGCATAAATGACTAAATAAGAAAGACAAGAGCAACACTATAAATAACATAGCTTCATGATCTAATCCTACTAGCATGAAAATGAAAGAGAATGATTACGTTGCCCAGTAAGATACCCACCTTATCACAAATCACCAAGGAGGGAGAGCCCAATAGGTAGCCAAATCTAATAGTTCACCCATAAATTGTGCTTTGTAGTTCAAAATGTGTCTTTTGATGACTTTTGGAATACCCATAGATCCACATTCTTGTATCACTATGGAATATAAAATGCATGTCTCTTTAGGATTTAGCAACTTATGTGCATTAACTTCTAAGGATTTAGCATATTTGAAGTTGAAAATATGTGTCTCTTTAGGATTTTAGAAACTTATGTGTGTTACCTTCCGAGAATTTAGCATATTGAAAAATGTAAACTATAGTATAAGGAAGACCCTATCTATGCCCCCGTCCTTATCTTGGCTACTCGTGAGATAGGATAAGGAAGAAAAAGAGGATACCCACTACACAAAGTAAGGAGATATCCTATTAACAACAATGTACACTATATTCTTAGTGAAGAGTATTGACCCTTACATCTAAGAACATAGATAATCATGAAAAAGGATATGTCACTTATGGTAAAAGGATCCTCAAAGAGAAAGAGAGCTTATCAAAAAGACCCCCACCATAGAGGAGTGCTTTGGATAAAATATCATCTTTCAAAGAAAAGCAAAGAGGGATCAAAGATTCAATCATCAATCCCCTTGTGATCAAAAGGAAGAGGAATCTTGGGATGAAGGAAGCAAAATCTAACCCTAAGGGAAAGATTTTATAAAGAACATAATTTGCAAAATAAAGAAGAGCTGATGACCTAGGAAAAAAAAATCTCACATAAAAGGATAACCATAGCCAAAACGTCAGTCAGTATAAGGAATTAATGTTTCAGAATAAACAAATGCCACCGAGCTAAGGAAAGTAGATCCCTAGACAGAGAGGAAGAAATAAAACCTTTCCCCCCAGGGATGAAAGCAAGGGATATACCAAGATATGCCATAACAAAGAGATATCTTTTCAAAAAAAATGTCTTTAGAAAAGATATCATGAATATTAGAAGAGAGATATGGATGATTATGAGAAAAGAAATGATATCATAATACAAAACCATAGGGATACAATATAGAAAGAATAACCAATTAAGATAAAAAAATACATGCTAAAAGCATAATGGATCCTAAAAAAATGGAAGAAATACCTCTTGAACCTTAGTCAAGAGACAAGAGGAGAAAAGATCTATTTTATAGAAGAATGAGGGGTATTCCCCGTATGGAAATTGTGAAGAAATTGTAAAACCACACGAGAGTGAGATATAATTCTTAAAGCAGCTCTATCTCTCTAACATATATCTTGAAATGCACACAATCAACAAGTAAATGTGTATTACTATAGTGAAAAGGACATTTGTACTTAGAGAGAGCATCTTTCAGCATAGGTTTAAAGATTTCTTTCTTAGAATTCATTAATTGAACATAAACCTTCTTAGCCACATCTTGAGGGGTATTAGGGTAATCTAAGGAAGGTGTTGGAAGAAGAATATGAAGAGGACGGTGACGATCAGAATTGTTATATACTAAGTTTGCGCATTTTTCTCAAGCTCTCTTGGTCTTGATAACTTAGTATAACATGGGAATCATCTCTAGGTTGTGGGACCTTTGCTAACTGAGATGAAACCTCTAGGTTCTAGGCTAGTTCCTCTTGGATAATCACCTAAATTTTCTTTTAGACATGAAAGTAAACTTTGGAGGGAAAGGGATAGAAGGAATGCTTGGAAAGGGGATTGACTTGAAAGAAAACTACCTACTAGGTGATGCACCAAAACTAGGGTTTGGATCTAAGTATGTAGGAATGAAATCAATGAAAAGTTCAGGTCTAGTAGATCACAACTTACAGAATAGGCTTGCATAAATATTTCATAAGAGGGCCTGAGAATAAGACACAACTTATGACCTACAAATAGACATTCACTTCTACAACTCAGTGTAGGATTGAGACAAGACTGTTAAGGGGCTAAGGTATACCCACAAGAACATCTAAATCAGATCAAACATAGTAACACACAAAATTGTAGAAAGCAAGAGGGATCAGGAACCATAAAATAACATTGAAAACCTACACATACTTTGATTCAATAAGAGACAACCCAAACAAGGAAGTATAGGGACATGAAGGATTGTCACAAAGTACCTCTGCAATATTTGAATCATCAATGGGAGGAAATACAAATGTATGAGCCAAAGGGTAGAAATGATACCACAGATGGCCTTTAAGAAAAGGTGAATTTTCTTCTACAAATTGTCCAACTGTTGAGCACTAAAGGCTCCAAAACAATATATACATACTCAACTGCATGCAGGCAAGAGTCAAAATTAACCTAACTAGGGTTGCAAGATTTACAATAGTATCAAACCCTAAAGGTACACTGATAACCCATCATGAAAATATCTAAGAACACCAATCATCAAATCAGATCTTTCTCTTTGCATGTTGATCATGGACTGAGTCCACCTACAGACACAACAACCTCGACCCATCTACCCACCTGCAACTCCACTAAGCCATGAAGGCTTCAAATCTAATCTTATTTCCCTAGAAGATGTACTATTTGCAAAGGTGGCGCCAACTCTTTTCATCACTTCTCGACATGGGAACATGGAACAGTACCCTACAATGCCGACCAATGGTCACCTCCATCACCCTCTCAACCACAACCATCCTAAGAAATTAATTCCTGAGCTAACCAATGTCGTGCATGGCTAAAAGAATGCAAAACCCTAGCAAAAACCCTCACAGATATATTCAAATTTGAATATTAAAAGCTAGCAGATATATTTTAAAATGTGACCATCGATGAATAACCTTCCTGGCAGATGAATAGCCTAGATGTGCCCTTTAAAAAATTCTAAAACCTTTTCTAACAAGTCAACCACCACCACGACAGTCAACAACCAATAGAAAATGAGCAAATCGACATCTTTGGCAAGTCACCAGACCCACGTCCCTAAGAACACCATCAGACGACTGTCGCTATACTGCTGCGATAATGACTGAGCACTTTGGATCACCAAAATCCCAAACTAAATTTTCTTGGTCTTTTGAAGCTCTTTCATCTAGAAAAATATCAGGGATACTTTCTATCTTTGTGCTTGCTTCACTAATAGTTTGGAAATCACTATTATCAAATATGGGGTAGTTTGCATTGATGGTATTGGACACAGATGTCTCTATATGGTCTACTGCTAATGGTTATGACTTAATGGTAACCTTGGTCCCATACCTTGTATGAAATAACATGTGAGACCAATCAAAAGATAGATAACCTCCTATCTTGGTTGTAAACTCCCTTGACAAACATATAGAAAATAATACAGGGAGATCTATGATGTATATATCAAGGAGGGTTGAAAAATTAGGACTAGCATGCAAGATTAAACTGGTATCCTTAGCCACACCTATAGTATTGACTAAGGATCCATCAAGTTGGGTAACCTTCTTTTGGAAGGGTTCATATTTTAGTCCTAATTGGTTAGCTACTTTTTTGGGCATTATAGTGCTAGTAGCTCCACTATCTACCATACAATTATGTACTAAAGATTTTCTAATGACTAAAGATACATAAAAGGGAGGTGGCTTTGAGTTCCTACCTTGTGTGGCATTAACCTTGGAGTTGCTACTTGGAGCCTCCTTTTCTTGATCAGTGTTAACCAACATTGGCTTTGCAGTTTCCTTTGTAGGTTGAGGAGTTGTCACCTCTGACATAGCCTTATTCAAGATTTCAGGCTATCCTAGAAGAGCCAAATAGTTGCACATGGACATGGTGACATTCATCTTCTTCATGTTGTCTACAATATTAAATGGTGTCACAATGTGTACTCTTTGTTGTATCTTTGGCATCATGTCCTCTACCTCTTTGGAATGTTGGCCTTCCTTGCTTGCAATGACAGGAACCGCCTTAGGTGTGATGGGAGTAGCCTGCTACAGTGGCTCTACAGATGTAGTGGCTTTGGAGTTGGAATCCTCTCTCTCCATGTCTTGAGCTCTCCTATTTGCTCTTGTAAAGGCAACAAAAGTAGCTTCATCATTGACTCCATTGAAGTCTGGGTGCTCCCAATTGAAAAGGGTAGTCTCATTCTCTTGTGCTTCTTGTTGAGGGACTGACCCACTGGGTGAAGCCTTTGATTGAACTTGTGAGGCATTTTGAACCATTAGATCTTGGTTCATCCATCCATTTGAACATGTAGCTTGATTATGAGGCTGATTACAAGGAAAGCACCATTCATTATCCATAGCCATATTATTTTGACTAGGAACCATATCCCTTACTGGATTAGCAGAATTTAGAGGTGCAGGGTTATATGGTTGGAATGGTCTTTGATTAAAACTTTGTCTTTTTCCTTGATAGCCTCCTTGGTATGATGGCCTATTTTGTTGATAAGGTTGTCCTTGATTCTGATATTGTTGATTAGGACCTTGGCCTTGTGTCTGAAATGGTGGTCTGATTCCTTGACCTTGCTTCTTCAAGTTGGTGACCTCTTTAGTCAAGGTCTGCAACAAGTTGGTCATTTCTTGCTAACTGCTTTGCTGGCTATTCTTTATCTCTTGTAGCTCTTGAGAGAAGCTTGTTGTTAACTCTTGGCCACTAGTACTCGCTTGAGGTACTAATATGGTGGGAATAGGAGTAAATGGGGGTACTTGGGTAGGTGCAATGTGTTGAAAGCTAGGAAAAATGGGCATTGGAGGCCTTCTAGCAATCATGCCTACTTGGATCAAACAGTTTTCAGCCCTGATAGCTATGTCAAAAGCTTGGGGTAGAGAAGTACCACCCATAGACTGGATCATGACAAAAATTTGACCATTCAGACTTTGTAAGTAATATAGGAAGGCATGGTCAGCTGATGGTCTTATTGAGACTAGGATTCTATTACATGTTTGAAGGAATCTACTATTATAATCTATCATTTGGTCTTGAGGGTCTCTCTTAATAGTTGTTAACTGCTCAACTAGAGACAAGTTATCTGATTTATCCTCAAAATGTTTACTTAATGCATCCCCTAACTCATCCCAAGAAGTAATAGAACCAACAGTTAGAGTTCTAAACCATTCTAGAGTCTTACCTTTTAAAGAGGCTGCTAATAACTTGGTGGCCACATCTTCTTGAGTGATGTTGTGTATGCTGTAGATGGTGTTCACATCTCTTATGTGTTCAAAAGTAGTTGTCTGCCCTTCACCTATGAAATCGGGTATACTCTTAAGTGCCACCAAGGGCACATCATGATGTTGAGCAAAAGCCAATGGGCTGCCTTGGTTGAATGGTGCAAAAGAAAACTATCTTGCCATTGTAGGAGTTGGAATCTAAAGATTTACAACTATATGAGCTGTATTTGCTGCTTGATTGGAATCTTCTTCTAGATCTCTAGTCAGAGATCTGCCTCTTCTTTTGGAATGAAATGGAAAAGGTCTCCTTTCTGAAGTATTAGGAGGTGTTGATTGAACTCTCCTTGTAGGGGATGTTCTTTGAGTTGACCTACCCTTGTGACTTCTTCTTGAGGGCAACTCTGAAAATTGGGTAGGCTTTGAGCTTCTAGTCTCAATCTTTCTCATAAAACTTTGAACAAGGTAGCCTAGACCTTTGAAATCAGTGGAGTCGCAAGATATACTTGGTAGAATGACTTCTAAAAGCCCATTTTATGCAGTCTTCATATCAAAGATAGCATATCTTTCAAATAATAAACTTCTTGTTTTGTCCCACTAGGCGTGCCAGAATTGTTATACACTAAGTTTGTGCCTTTGTCTCAAGCTCTCTTGGTCTTGATAACTCAGTATAACATGGGAATCATCTCTAGGTTGTGGGACCTTTGCTAATTGAGATGAAACCTCCAGGTTCTAGGCTGGTTCCTCTTGGATAATCACCTAAATTTTCTTTTAGACATGAAAGTAAACTTTGGAGGGAAAGGGATAGAAGGAATGCTTGGAAAGGGGAATGTCTTGAAAGAAAACTACCTACTAGGTGATGCACCGAAAATAGGGTTTGGATCTCAGTGTGTAGGAATGAAATCAATGAAAAGTTTAGATCTAGTAGATCACAACTTACAGAATAGGCTTGCATAAATATTTCATAAGAGGGCCTGAGAATAAGACACAACTTATGACCTGCAAACAAACATTCACTTCTACAACTCAGTGTAGGATTGAGACAAGACTATTAAGGGGCTGAGGTATACCCACAAGAACATCTAAATCAGATCAAACATAGTAACACACAAAATTGTAGAAAGCAAGAGGGATCAAGAACCATAAAATAACATTGAAAACATGCACATACTTTGATTCAATAAGAGACAACCCAAACAAGGAAGTATAGGGACATGAAGGATTGTCACAAAGTACCTCTGCAATATTTGAATCATCAATGGGAGGAAATACAAATGTATGAGCCAAAGGGTAGAAATGATACCACAGATGGCCTTTAAGAAAAGGTGAATTTTCTTCTACAAATTGTCCAACTGTTGAGCACTAAAGGCTCCAAAACAATATATACATACTCAACTGCATGTAGGCAAGAGTCAAAATTAACCTAACTAGGGTTGCAAGATTTACAATAGTATCAAACCCTAAAGGTACACTGATAACCCATCATGAAAATCTCTGAGAACACCAATCATCAGATCAGATCTTTCTCTTTGTGTGTTGATCCTGGAAGAGGTACTATTTGCAAAGGTGGTGCCAACTCTTTTCATCACTTCTCGATGTGGGAACATGGCATAGTACCCTACAATGCTGACCAATGGTCACCTCCATCACCCTCTCAACCAAAACCATCCTAAGAAATCAATTCCTAAGCTAACCGACATCGTGCATGGCTGGAAGAATGCAAAACCCTAGCAAAAACCCTCGCAGAGATATTCAAATTCGAATATTAACAGCTAGCAGATATATTTTAAAACATGATCATCGATGAATAACCTTCCCGATAGATGAATAGCCCAGATGCCCCCTTTAAAATAGTCTAAAACCTTTTTTGACAAGTCAACCGCCACCACGACAGTCAGCAGCCAATAGAAAATGAGCAAATTAGCATCTCTGGCAAGTCACCAGACCCACGTCCCTGAGAACACCATCGGACGGCTATCGCTATACCACTGTGATAATGACTGAGCACTTTGGATCACCAAAATCCCAAACTAAATTTTCTTGGGCTTTTGAAGCTCTTTCATCTAGAAAAATATCAGGGATACTTTCTATCTTTGTGCTTGCTTCACTAATAGTTTGGAAATCACTGTTATCAAATATGGGGCAATTTGCATTGATGGTATTGGACACATATGGCTCTATATGGTGTGCTGCTAATGGTTCTAACTTAATGGTAACCTTGGTCCCATACCTTGTATGAAATAACATGTGAGACCAATTAGAAGATAGATAACCTCCTATCTTGGCTGTAAACTCCCTTAACAAACATATAGAAAATAATGCAGGGGGATCTATGATGTATATATCAAGGAGGGTTGAAAAATTAGGACTAGCATGCAAGATTAAACTGTAATCCTTAGCCACACCTATAGTATTAACTGAGGATCCATCAAGTTGGGTAACCTTCTTTTGGAAGGGTTCATATTTTAGTCCTAATTGGTCAGCTACTTTTTTGGGCATTACAGTGCTAGTAGCTCCACTATCTACCATACAATTATGTACTAAAGATTTTCCAATGACTAAAGATACATAAAAGGGAGGTGGCTTTGAGTTCCTACCTTGTGTGGCATTAGCCTTGGAGTTGCTACTTGGAGCCTCCTTTTCTTGATTAGTGTTAACCAACACTAGCTTTGTAGCTTCCTTTGCAGGTTAAGGAGTTGTCACCTCTAACATAGCCTTCTTCAAGATTTTAGGCTGTCCTGGAAGAGCCAAAGAGTCCCACATGGACATGGTGACATTCACCTTCTTCATGTTGTCTACAATATTAAATAGTGTCACAGTGTGTACTCTTTGTTGTATCTTTGGCATGATGTGCTCTACCTCTTTGGAATGTTGGCCTTCCTTGCTTGCAATGACAGGAACTGCCTTAGGTGTGATGGGAGTAGCCTGCTACAGTGGCTTTATAGATGTAGTGGCTTTGGAGTTGGAATCCGCTCTCTCCATGTCCTGAGCTCTCTTATTTTCTCTTGTAAAGGCAAAAAAAGTAGCTTCATCATTGACTGCATTGATGTCTGGTTGCTCTCAATTGAAAAGGGTAGTCTCATTCTCTTGTGATTCTTGTTGAGGGACTGACCCACTAGGTGAAGCCTCTGATTGAGCTTGTGAGGCATTTTGAACCATTAGAGCTTGGTTGATCCATCCATTTGAACATGTAGCCTAATTATGAGGCTGATTACAAGGAAAGCACCATTCATTATCCATAGCCATATTATTTTGACTAGGAACCATATCCCTTATTGGATTAGCAAAATTTAGAGGTGCAGGGTTATATGGTTGGAATGGTCTTTGATTAAAACTTTGTCTTTGTCCTTGATAGCCTCCTTGGTATGATGGCCTATTTTTTTGATAAGGCTATCCTTGATTCTGATATTGTTTATTAGGACCTTAGCCTTGTGTCTGAAATGGTGGTCTGATTCCTTGACCTTGCTTCTTCAAGTTGGTGACCTCTTTAGTCAAGGTCTGCAACAAGTTGGTCATTTCTTGCTAACTGCTTTGCTAGCTATTCTTTATCTCTTGTAGCTCTTGAGAGAAGCTTGTTGTTAACTCTTGGCCACTAGTACTAGCTTGAGGTGCCAATATGGTGGCAATAGGGGTAAATGGGGGTACTTGGGTAGGTGCAATGTGTTGAAGGCTAGGAAAAATGGGCATTGGAGGCCTTTTAGCAATCATGCCTACTTGGATCAAACAATTTTCAGCCCTAACAACTATGTTAAAAGCTTTGGGTAGAGAAGTACCACCCATAGACTAGATCATGATAGAAATTTGACCATTCAAACTTTGTAAGTAATATAGGAAGGCGTGGTCAACTGATGGTCTTACTGAGACTGGGATTCTATTCCATGTTTGAAGGAATCTACTATTATAATCTGTCATTTGGTCTTGAGGATCTCTCTTAATAGTTGTTAACTACTCAACTAGAGACAAGTTATCTGATTTATCCTCAAAATGTTTACTTAATGCATCCCCTAATGGATAACCCATCATGAAAATCTCTGAGAACACCGGTCATCAGATCAGATCTTTCTCTTTTTGTGTTGATCCTAGACTGAGTCCACCTACAGACACAACAACCTTGACCCATCTACCCACCTGCAACTCCACTAAGCCATGAAGGTTTCAAATTTGATCGTATTTCCCTAGAAGATGTACTATTTGCAAAGGTGGCACCAACTCTTTTCATCACTTCTCAGTGTGGGAACATGGCACAGTACCCTACAACGCTGACCAATGGTCACCTCCATCAACCTCTCAACCACAACCATCCTAAGAAATCAATTCCTAAGCTAACTGACGTCATGCATGGCCGAAAGAATGCAAAACCCTAGCAAAAACCCTCTCAAAGATATTCAAATTTGAACATTAACAGCTAGCGGATATATTTTAAAATGTGACCATCGATGAATAGCCTTCCCAGTAGATGAATGACTTAGATGCACCCTTTAAAATAGTCTAAAACATTTTTTGACAAGTCAACCGCCACCTTGTCAGTCAATAACCAATAGAAAATGAGCAAATTAGCATCTCTGGCAAGTCACCAAACCCACGTCCCTGAGAACACCATCGGACGGTTGTCACTATACTGCTGTGATAACGACCAAGCACTTTGGATCCTCGATATAATGATAGCCACAAGATCTGATCACACTTTATCCTCTTTAGAAAGCCTTGACCCCACGGGCCCATTGACAACCACCACATTGCACATCAGACAACTAATCAAACTATGCCATTTCAGATACATGTAGCAACCTTCTAACATCGGAACCACTACTTGAGATACCGATTTAATAGCGAGCGTATGATCTCATAGCCCCAAAATATTCTTTACGCTTTTACGCTAGCTGTAGATGCTAGCCTTTTTGAGACCCCTCTAAAAATGGACCCATGACAGATCCAGTCATCACCATGTGGACCAATCAAATTCAAGCAAGTCAGCACATAAGGACCCACTGAAGGAAGTTCTAACACCAACCAAGATCGGCGGTTGTCGTAAGATCATGAGGCCTGACACAAACCCTTGCGAAGATATGCCAGCCATCGATCCTCTGTAGATGTCAGATTTTTCTGACTGCTGAAAGGGCCCGGCCCCACTGATAACCTTCCACTTGTATTCAACCTTGGCCAATCACAAGATGCCAAAATGGATCCACATTGTATCTGTCTCTGACACAGGACCTACTGATAGAAGCCAGGTGATAAAGTAAGATCTACAATTGTCGCTATACCGCCATGATAAAACATGCGCATCTTGAGCCCCCGGTATAATGAAGACCACACGATCTGACCAGAACTTAACCTGCCAAGGAAGATGGCCCCATTGACAACCTGTCGAATCAAACACCACCGATGAATCAAGAGCTACCAAATAAGATGAGGTGGCACCGGTCCCACTGACACATTAAACTTTGTTGGCAGAAGAGATCGATGATCGTCGCAAGATCTCAAGGAATCTTCCAACCCTATGAGATCATGTGACAATCATCAGACTGAGAATCTTGACCTAGCCGCTTGAACCAAGACTGCCAACTGAAATGGTAATTGCTTGCAGGATCGCCGAGTGTTAAGGAGTTAACCGTCAGGAATTGGAGACTTGGCGACTAAAGGATTTATAAAGGCATGCGCAAATATGAGAACTTAAGTTGCCGGGGATTAAGTAACTACAAATTATAACTAGGCCAAAGGGTTTTCAAGGGTTTTTTGGCCTATAATGGCTAGTTTTCAAACTTTTTAACTGTAGACCAAGGAGTAAAATAAATTTGCAGAGGCCAGAGAATAGGGAATAAATCCATGAAAATTTTAGGGATGGTAGACCAGGTGAAAACAAAGGCCTGGGTATGGTTTCCAGCCAAATTTGAATGCATAGGGAAATTATGGTAACAGGTCCTGTTAGGTCTTAATAGGTCATATTGGACCAAATTAGTTTTAATAGGTCCTATTAGTTCTTAAGGGTCCTATTAGGTCTTATTAGTAGGTATTAGGTCTTATTAGGTCTTGTTACTCATGCTAGGTCTTAAGGGGTCCTATTATGTCTTATTAATCATTTTAGGTCTTAATTGATCATATTAGTTACATGTTAAGTCTTAATTAGTCTTAATTGGTTAATTAATAGGTCCTAATTAGTCAAGTATTAGTCACATGTTAGGTCTTAATTCCTATTAGGTCTTATTAGGTTTTATTAATCAATTTAAGGGTCTTATTAGGTCTTATTAATCATGTTAGGTCTTAATAGGAAATATTAGGTCTTATTATTCATCTTATCTCTTAAGGGGTCCTATTACATCTTATTAATCATGTTAGGTCTTAATTGGTCAGAGAGAGAGAAAGAACTCATGTTGATTTCTAGAATTTTGGTTTATGTTAGTTTCTAGTGTTAGAGTTTAATAGGAAACATTAATCATGTTAAGGGTCCTATTAGATGTTAAGGGTCTTATTAGGTCTTATTAATCATGTTAGGTCTTAATAGGAAATATTAGGTCTTATTATTCATGTTAGCTCTTAAGGGGTCCTATTACATCTTGTTAATCATGTTAGGTCTTAATTGGTCCTGGAGAGAGAAAGTTCTTGTTAGTTTCTAGTATTTTGGTTTATGTTGGTTTCTAGTGTTAGAGTTTAATAGAAAATATTAATCATGTTAAGGGTCCTATTAGATGTTAAGGGTCTTATTAGGTCTTATTAATCATGTTAGGTCTTAATAGGAAATATTAGGTCTTATTACTCATGTTAGGTCTTAAGAGTGTTGGAAACTGCAATTGAAACAATTGTTGTATTGTCATTGATGTCAAACCTTAATTGGTAAGACTGTTGCTACTTAGGAAAGTACTATATCTATGGTGAGAAGGGAAAGAAAGGTTGGTAACAATAGCACCTAAGGAAAGGTTGAGTTATCTTGATACTACAAAGTGTACTTGATTATGTTGCACAATGATGAGACAATGTATTGTTTATCTTAGTAAGATTGAAGACTAAATTGGTAGGCTTAACCGAGAAAAAATGAAGAAATCATGTTTAAGCCAAGTTATGACAGAGTCGACCAAGTTAGTGGATGCCGAGCAAAAATCTAGTGTCGACCGAGTATCAGTAAATTGCCGAGGAAGATAGTATTTGCTGAGGAAATAGTTTTAGTAGTGACCGAGCATTTTACATGGAGACCAAGTGGATGATCACAGTATTGACCGAGCATCAACAATTTTATATTTGAAGAGAATTCAGATTTGGAGCTGACATTGTTGAATTCTTGGATTATGTAAAATGTGTTGACTTTATTTATTGATTGTATGGAAGAATTTAATGCTTTGTAAAATATTTTATTGTAAATCTTTATGAGATTTGAGATGATTCTAGAAGAGGAGACGAAGAACATGAAGTGGGTAGATTCAATGTATTTGACCTAACCCTAAGATCTATGAAGGAGATTAAGCGGCAAAAGAAAAGTTAACATAACAGAGGAAAGTGTTCAGGGAACCGAAGCATTAGGTATGTGTATGCATGGGTGAAGTAGATGCTGGAAGAACAAAAAAAATTTATTGACTATATAAGTGAAAAGGCTAAAGGAAAAGTGTGGTGACTGCTTGAAGGAAAGTTTTGAGCAGATCAGAAGTGGAGATGGAAAAGTTTCAAAGTCAGTAAACCAACATTTGTGTACGGAATTGGATTTGATATTTGCAAAGTGAGTTGTATGTTTTCAAATCAATACTACTGCTACTTTCTAACCATTGTAATAGTCAAAATCATTTTAATAGAGGTTGACCTAATAGTCATATGTTAAATCCTTTGAACAAGGTTGCATTCTAATGGAGTGTATGTAAGTCCTTTGACCAGGCTCACTTTTAATAGGGTGATTGAAATCCTTTAACCAGGTCACACTTGATAGTGTGTATTGTAACCTTTGATAGGGTTGGCTTTTAACCGAGCTCACTTCAAAAGAGTGAAAATAATAGTAGCATGTTATAAAGTAGTTTTTTCCCATATTGGGTTTCCACTATAAATCTTGGTGTCAATACTTATGTGAATGTTTTGGGTTTGAATATTTCTATGTTTTACAAGTTAGATACAACTGGGTAGTGGACTGCTAAGTTATATGTTTCTTTTATTGAATCAGTGATGACCGAGTTTGTTTTGGTTGCTTGATCTGATTTAAAGAAAAGTTATTTTATACATCAGGACCTAAGAATAATTGATTCACCCCCCCTCTTTGTTGTTCTAAATCATATTAACAATTGGTATCAAAGTTGTGTTGCTTATTGGTGTTTATAGAAAGCAAGTTTAAAGGGACTTGAAGCAAATGATCAAGATGTATAAGAAGGAGGTACCAAAGTTGAATAAGGAAAACTTCCCTACATGGAAAATCTTGATGAAGCTGCATCTAGCCGGTATTGGTGATTCTGCAAAGTACTACATTGAGCATGACTATGTCACACCTGTTGCACCTTTGAATGGTGAGGAAATGAGAGCCAAACAAGAACACAATCAAGCAATGCTAGAAATTGCATCTGCCCTAAGCTATCCAGGATTTGAGGACATTAAGGACTACACAACTACTAAAGATATGTGGGACACTCTTGCAAAGATCTATGGTGGTGATCTATATGTACTGAAAGCTAAAGCCGAGAGTCTCAGAGATAAGTTTGATGAAATGAGAATGAATGAAGATGAAAACATTGCACAATATTGTGGTAGAATAAAAGAGGTTGTGAATGCTATTAGAGGAGCAAATGGGACTATTGATGATGAGACCATAATTGGAAAAGTGTTAAGAGCTCTATGTCCTATATGCTATTAAGATCTTAGCTATTTAGGAATCTAGATGTAACTCTACAAATGTGCTTGCTTTGGAAGGTTTGATTGGCAAGTTGACTACTTTTGAACTGTCTAATTATGATAATTTCACTGGTGGTAGTATTGGAAATGTTGAATCTACTTTCAAGTCACAGTTAGTCCTGAACAAGCCTAAGAAGGAAAAAGAAAGATGCATTAGTGAAAGTGAAAGTGAAAGTGAAGATGATAGTGACACTTCTGATGAAGATCTTGAAGATCTAGAAGCTCTTATTGCTAGAAGACTGAGAAGAGGAAAAGGAAAATACAAAGGTAAACTCCCTATTATATGTTTTGCATGTAACAAGGTCAGTCATATAGCTGCTAGATGCCCTAACAGGAAGGATAAAGATGAAGAAAGAAACAACAGACACAAAGATAGAAGAGATGAAAAAGGCTACTGAAGGTACAAAGACTACAAAGGAAAAGGTAAGAAATCTTGTTAGATTGCTGAAGAAGAGACTGACACTAATAGTGATGATTTTGAAATTGAGGTAGTCTATGTTGCAATGAAAGATGAATTTGATGAGGATGAGAAAACTTCATTGATTTACTATGTGAATAAGAATGATAAATGGATTATTGATAGTGGTTGTTCACATCACATGACTGCTGACAAGAGTAATTTTGAGACCCTACATCATTATAAAGGTAAAAGTGTAACATTTGGTAATGATGCACCATGTCCCATTAGAGGAAAAGGATTGATTAAACTGACTGATAAGATCTCTTGTGAAAATAATTATTGGGTTGAAGGATTGAATTATAATTTGTTAAGTATTTCTTAGCTCAACAGAAATGGTTACCGAGTGGAATTTCATCACAAGAAAGCTAAGATATTTGATGCTACTGGTGAACTGACTGGAAGTGGTGAGCAGACTAGAGCTAATTTGTTCTATATTGACCTATCTAAAGAAATATGTATGTTTGCACAACTTGATGACATTTGGTTATGGCATAAGAGGCTATGTCATATTAACTATTGTCACTAGGGATTGCATCCGTGATGGCTAAGTATGGAACCTAGCAATCTCGAGAAACATGGGAATACTCTTAGGATGTGGGATTGGTTCACTGAAAATAAACCTCCAGATTAAGGGCTGGCTTCCCCATTTGTATCACCTGAAACTAAATTGAATTTGGAAGGAAAGGGAGAGAGATTGCAAAGAATTGAAATAACTAAAATTTAACTTAGGTGATTCACCAAACTGGATAGATCCACAAACTAAAGATAGACTCACAATGTAATCCAACATATAACTTGAACATCACAACTCTTCCCAAATCTGATTCTTCTCTTAGAAAATAATCAGGTGCTGGTTGTAAATGAGAAGGGAAAATATATTCCACAACTCAAACACATATAAACGCACACAGATTGAAACTTTAAGAAAAATCAGTGCTTGTAAACACCAAAATGAACAAAATATCAAGTAAAGGATCAAATTTCAATCACAATACATGACATTAAATCCATCAAATCAACTCACAAAGTTGTAGAAAAAGAAGGAAAATTTCTCTTAACTAGAATAAAAGGAGTCAAAATATCAATTTTCTTCTCCTGGAGCTACAACATTCACCTCTTGAAAATGAGGGAAGGAAGAACTAGCCTCAATCACCAAAAGTGGGAGGTATAAAAAGAAGACCCTAGGAATTTGCATTCATGACCACCACCCCCTAAAGATGGAAAATAACTGCAAATAGGTGCATGAATGCTTCCTTGACTCGGATGCCCAATTCCTGAGATTCTAGGGGGCCGGAAAAAATGGGGTCCCTAAAATAGATAGTCAAAGAAGACTACACACCCATTAAGTCATGTTTTGTAACTGATATCTGACAAGGGCTTATAAGAATGCCACTTGTCAATATCTTACAATGGTAAGAGCAATGACATTTACATTTAAAACATTTAACCCCCCACCTCAAAATCAAACATCAATTTTGAAGAATGTCTCCTAAGTCAAAATTGACTCTCAATTTACATCATGTTATAAAAATCTAATGGCATCAAAATAAAACAATTAATATATTAACCCAAAAGGGATAAATATATTAATGGCCCTATGTTTAAATAAAACCCATGCCCTTTGAAATATTTAGCAAAGAAGAAATAATAAATTCTCAAACCTAGGAAAGGGGAGAATATATTCAAAATGTAAAAACCCTTCTTTCACAAAAGAAAGAAACTCTTAGCTCTTAGACTTCTTCTTTTGACAAATGGCAAGTTGCCATTCTCTACTGGCACCTCTGGACTGGATCTCGAGCTCTGTTTGGAAACATCAATCCCTTTTCTTTCATGGCATTGATTAAGGTAGACACTCATTCTGGCATTCACATCTCTGCAAATGTGTTCTTGATTGCATCTTTGTTGAGGGCATCATCATTGAATTTGATTGCTCTATTTGTTGTTATAAAGTGGGGGATCATGGTTCCTCGGTATTTTTATTTATTTATTGCTATCGATGCTTACATTTGTGCTTTTTCATCTCTATCTACATCTTATAGTATCGTGTCTCTGCTATATCTTGAGGGCATGATGAAGCATCACCCTATTATGTATTTGATCTCGAATGAGCTAGGGAATCATATTTCATATCCTTGTTTGGGCACACTTGTTTGATTTTATTGCTGCATTGAAATTGTATCTTGTAGGTACTGTAACCCTTGTAGCATTATTTTACTTATTTGCTCATTGTTTTGAATATATCTATCACTATTGCTTCTATTCATTAAATAGCCCGATCACACTAAATCTAGGGCATCACATGTATTTCATTGTTGATTCAATCTCTGACTGATAGCATAGTATTCCTGCACTCTAAGTCATGGAGCAAAACCAAGCGCCATTATATCTCATGGGCCTAGAGTTATATGCATAACTCATGCTCAAATTTGCTCATTTGTCGGCATTGCTATCATGAAATCTGTATAGCCCAAGAACATTATGGCTGTTGAGGTGGGTGAGACCCGAGAGCTAGTAAACATGTTGTGGGTACCTCTGTTTCACGGGACTATGAACCCTCTAGTATTTGAGGGGCATTGTATCATATCTGTGATATTTTGAAGCAATCTATTGAGAGTGCCATAGCCTATCAATCAAAAGAGCATTGCCATTGATGTCATTTGGCATGTCATGGGGAAAGTCCGATGACCCACGGGTAGGGCATCGTGTATATCCTATATTAAGACTTTGATACCAGTGAGGGCACTGGTTTAGAATTTTTTGTTGTTGATGTCGAGGCACAAACCTCATGGTAGCCTTTGATTGTAGCCATATGGTTTTGAAAGCTCTACATATATGCAATGCCCTTTTGCCATCATTACATGCTCAGCCCGTGAACCTGGAACAGGGCATTCATTTCTTGTCTCCTCACCATGTCTGTTATGAACATTATCCACTTCAATTGGCATTTTTGCCTAAGGTTGATGCCACCTCCACTGTATGCTTACATATTTGATCCATAGCAATGATGACACTATGCAGAATGTGCATCCTCTATGTGAAGTCTAGTGTACTATCATGTATCAAATGTTTATCACTTGGGATATTATGACATATTGAGTCCCTTCTATTGGCTCATAATGTAGATTTTATCATATTCATGCCATAGCATCATTGTATTGAATGCAGACTTGAAGCACATATATGCCATAATGTCTTTTCCCAGTATATAGATTTATGTACCTTGTTTTTCTATCATGCTGATGAAGTATATCCTCTGAAACTACTAGAGCTCTATTTGACCATGCTCCATTTGATTTGGATTTATGGTTCTTTAGTGTCTGAGTGATACTCTACTTTATTGAATTCCTCCACATGAGTCAGTGCCTTTCCTGAGATGGTTAGGGTTCCCAAAAAATCTCTAGAAATAGAGCTTCTGACAACACTCACCGGTTCAGTGTAGGGTACTGGGAGACTCAATACTGATCATGGGTGTTTTAATCTATATCTGCACATGGAACAAACCCATTAGTGAAAACAATGGTATTTCTTTTATTTCCAGAGCCTCCTCATGCACCTGCCCTGATCATAGCCCACGCTAGAGTTGTATGACTGAGTACATGTATGCATGTTTATAGATGTTGTTGGCACCATTCATTTCTTAGATCCATTGGATCTAACCCATTCCTTTTCTCATCTGTAGGTTTAGGATCACAGGAGCACACCAGGCACATAGAAGATCAACTCATTACTAGGCAATGTCTGGTACCCCTGTACCTAGCTCCATTAATAATGTATATTTGCACTCATTTATGCAATTCTTGCATTGGCTATGCTCATGACATGTGTGAGCTCAGATAGATGTTTTCCTTTTCAGTTCTTTTCCTTTTGTACAACATATTCAAAATATTGGCACATGTAATCTTAGATGTAGTTTATTTCCTTTCCCTTTCATGTACTTTGCAATGAAAATGAACACAAATATTAAGCAAGATCACTTAATAACACAAACTAGGGTATTATAGCTCATCTAGTAATTAGGCTTCCAAAATGTGCAAAAATATGACAACATTCTGGTGACCTCTATGGAGTGCTTTCCTGCTAAGCATCCTGACCAGCTGCCTAATAGATCCATTGGGCAATAGAGTCCTTAAGCCATAGAACTAAACTTGGCTCCCAACTGAAACAACCTTCTTTCCCAACAAAAAAACTAAAACCAACTGCCTGGAAACCACTCAGGCTTATTGCTAACAAAACCAAAACTAGACTGAGAACTGAAAGGTGAAAGTGAACTTGTGCTGACATGCCTAGGGGAAATAGGAAACAAAAACTTTCTACCCTACCCTACTCTAACCAGTCTCAGCAAACTGGTTAAACAAATCCATTAATTGGATTGTTAAAATAGCTTCCCATTCTCCTCAAAATGTTATACTTTTCACATTTAATGCTAGCAAAGAGAACATGGAACACAAAAATGTACTAAACTACCTAGCATATCAACTCTTGGAAATTGTAGTCCAGACAACTCACCTAAAATAAATCATAGGTGTTGTCCTCCCAGGGGGTTTGATAAGTCTAAATAAGCTCATGGTCACTAATGAGTGGACTCTTGACATCACCCTCCATTAAATCATTAAGTATAGATGCCTTACTTGACCCCATCTGAGCCAGGTATCTAATAGGACACCCCCTAGAGAGCATAAAAATAGGCCTTTCTTGCTACTTAGTATGCATCTTATGGACATCTTCATCATGCTGATCAAAACTTTTCCCCTCCATAATAGCCTACCACACCATTTCTTCTTCTATAGTTGGAGGATCATCCTCTTCATCAGTTGAAACCTCCAGTAGCTCATCAAAACTATCAAACTACATCAGGTCCTTAACAACTACTGGCCTTCCTTCATGATCTAAGGAACATGAATCTTGAGATTCATCCACCACTTTATTGCAAATAGGCCCAGATTCTACCACTGGTACAACATTAACCTCCTGAAACATAATCTTTTCTTCAAGAACATACAAGCCATTATCTTTATTAGGAAGATAGGGAACATCAAAAAGAGTGGAGCAGAAAGCATCAATTATTGAATCAAAATCATCTTGTTGTTCTAATTTAGCAACAGCTAAATCTTCTTTCTTTTCACAATCAGTGAGTTTAACTAGTAAATCTTGTACTATCTCATCTTTCTCAGTGTAAGAAGGCATCTCTTCAAATAGACTAGCTAGGCTCTCACCTTCCTCACTTTCTTTCTTATACTTATATGGCTGTTCTAATCCATCTTTATGCAATAAATATATTTGTTCCTCATGATCATCATGAAAAAGTACATCCAAGAGATAAAAATCATTTTCTTCCCAGTGGCCTAAAATTTCATGAGTTGTAGTGGGCTCTTCAGGAAGGGGATCATAAGGCTTTATCTGTTGGAGGATGGGCTCACTATCATATAGGAAGTCAAACATCATAGGTGTCTCCTTTATAGGGATAAAATAAGGTGGCTAGAGATCTAAGATAGGGTCATGAATAAGCTCTAAAAATGCATGGAGATTAGGCTCCTATTGACTAGGATTTTGAACTAAAGGAGAAATCCTGAAGCTTGGAATTTCAATAGGAGTGCTAGTGGACTTACCACGCAAGAAACTTGGGATTTGAACCTTGTGAGTCTCCTATCTAGTCTGCAAAGCTTCTAGGTTCTCTTCAGTAGCATGGGGCATCTCCTTCTGGATCTCCTCCTTAAAAAGATCTGGCATCTCATAACCCAGATGCATGATCCATGAGGGTCTCCAAGACTTCATTAAATTCTTGTTGTCCTCTGGTGGATCTAGTGAGATCTCTGCATTGGGGCATCAGTGACTTCTTGACCTCCTCACTTTGGTACTTGTGCCAATAGATCCTTAATCAATTGATCCCTTTCTACAATCTTCTTGGTAAGTGTGTCTCGTTCATGATCATGGAATTCGTCATTTTGTTCCAACTCTTTTCAAAGATCCTCCTTAGTTTTTATAGTTGTAAGATAGATGGCCTTTATGAATTATTGATATTTCAATCTTTTCTTTGTAGGCCTTTCCTTGCTGGTTCTTCTCTTCAAGGGTCTATTCAGCACCTGCTATCTAGTTATGTAGCTGCCTTGAGATCTCATCCTTTTGAGCCACCATCTCCATATACTACCTTTAGAGCTCCTCTTTTTGAGTCCTCATCTCCAAATAGTCTTTCATGAAAGAGCTCATTTGCTCCTGACAAAATACCAACAAAGAGGATATGGAGCTTGAATCTGAAGTGGTATGGGGCTGATTCTGAGGATTGAAATGGTGATCTTCATAGGGTGGTTGATAGGGAATGCTACTAGGATGCTTGATGTTGGGTGGGAGGGTGTGGTAGTGCATGCTGGTAATTTGTTTCTTGTGGGCTATTTTGACTATATGTTGCTGCTTGGCCAGCTTGATATGGAATGAATGCTGGCACATGTGTGTCTTTTTCATGATATGGGGGGTGATAGGGATAATATGCATTAGGAATTGACATGCTTGCTCATCAAATGAGCTGATGAAAAGATACTTTCTGAAACTTATCAACACTTGAACTACTTAAACCAGTAGATTTTTCTAAGAGTCACCATGGTGCTTGAAACAAACCACCTCTTAAAGGCTGATTGCACTGAGGATCACACCAAAATCCTAGTGAATGATAGGAAACAAAGTTGTCCCACTGGGCGTGCCAAAAACTGTTGTCACTAGGAATTGCACCCTTGATGGCTAAGTATGGAACCTAGCAATCTTATGAAACATGGGAATACTCTCAGGATGTGGGACTACTTCACTAAGAATAAACCTCTAGATTAAGGGCCGGCTTCCCCGTTTGTATCACCTGAAACTAAATTGAATTTGGAAGGAAAGGGAGAGAGATTGCATAGAATTGAAATAACTAAAATTTAACTTAGGTGATTCACCAAACTGGATAGATCCAAAAACTAAAGATAGACTCATAATGTAATCTAGCATATAACCTAAACATCACAACTCTTCCCAAATTTGATTCTTCTCTTAGAAAATAATCAGGTGCTGGTTGTAAATGAGAAGGAAAAATAGATTCCACAACTCAAACACATATAAACGCACATAGATTGAAACTTTAAGAAAAATCAGTGCTTGTAAACACCAACATGAACAAAATATCAAGTAAAGGATCAAATTTCAATCACAATACATGACATTAAATCCATCAAATCAACTCACAAAGTTGTAGAAAAAGAAGGACAATTGCTATTAACTAGAATAAAAGGAGTCAAAATATCAATTTGCTTCTCCTAGAGCTACAACATTCACCTCGTGAAAATGAGGGAAGGAAGAACTAGCCTCAATCACCAAAAGTGGGAGGTATAAAAAGAAGACCCTAGGAATTTGCATTCATGACCACCACCCCCTAAAGATGGAGAATAACTGCAAATAGGCCCATGAATGCTTCCTTGACTCGGATGCCCAATTCCTGAGATTCTAGGGGGGCGGAAAAAATGGGGTCCCTAAAATAGATAGTCAAAGAAGACTACACACCCATTAAGTCATGTTTTGTAACTGATATCTGACAAGGGCTTATAAGAACACCACTTGTCAATATCTTACAATGGTAAGAGCAATGACATTTACATTTAAAACATTTAACCCCCCACCTCAAAATCAAACATGGATTTTGAAGAATGTCTCCTAAGCCAAAATTGACTCTCAATTTACATCATGTTATAAAAATCTAATGGCATCAAAATAAAACAATTAATATATTAACCCAAAAGGGATAAATATATTAATGGCCCTATGTTTAAATAAAACCCATGCCCTTTGAGATACTTAGCAAAGAAGAAATAATAAATTCTCAACCCTAGGAAAGGGGAGAATATATTCAAAATGTAAAAACCCTTCTTTCATAAAAGAAAGAAACTTTTGGCTCTCAGACTTCTTCTTTTGACAAATGGCAAGTTGCCATTCTCTACTGGCACCTCCAGACTAGATCTTGAGCTCTGTTTGGAAACTTCAATCCCTTTTCTTTGATGGCATCGATTAAGGTAGACACTTGTTCTGGCATTCACATCTCTGCAAATGTGTTCTTGATTGCATCTTTGTCAAGGGCATGATCATTGAATTTGATTTCTCTATTTGTTGTTATAGAATGGGGGACCATGGTTCCTCTGTATTTGGTTTTATTTATTGCTATCGATGCTTACATTTGTGCTTTTTAATCTCTATCTACATCTTATAGTATTGTGTCTCCTCTGTATCTCGAGGGCATGATGAAGCATCACCCTATTATGTATTTGATCTTGAACGAGCTAGGGCATCATATTTCATATCCTTATTTGGGAATGCTTGTTTGATTCTATTGTTTCATTGAAACTGTATCTTGTAGGTGCTATAACCCTTGCAGCATTATTTTACTTCTTTCCTCATTGTTTTGAATATATCTATCACTATTGCTTCTATTCATTACATAGCCTGATAACACTAAAGCTAGGGCATCACATGTATTTCATTGTTGATTCGATCTCTGATTGATAGCATAATATTCCTACACTCTAAGTCATGGAGCAAAACTAAGCGCCATTATATCTCATGGGTCTGGAGTTATATGCATAACTCATGCTCAGATTTGGGCATTTGCCAGCATTGCTATTGTGAAATCTGTATAGCCCAAGCACATGATGACTGTTGAGGTGGGTGAGACCCGAGAGCTAGTAAACATGTTGTGGGTACCTCTATTTCATGGGACTGTGAACCCTCTGGTATTTATGGGGCATTGTATTGTATCTATGATATTTCAAAGCAATCTGTTGAGAGTGACGTAGACTATCAATCAAAAGAGCATTTCCATTGATGTCATTTGGAATGTCATGGGGAAAGCCCGATGACCCATGAGTAGGGCACCGTGTATATCTTGTATTGAGCCTTTGATACCAGTGAGGGCATTGGTTTAGAATTTGTTGTTGTTGATGTTCAGGCACAGTCCTCATGGTAGCCTTTGATTGTAGCCATATGGTTTTGAAAGCTCTACATATATGCAATACCCTTTTTCCATCATTACATGCTTAGCCCATGAACCTGGAACAAGGAATTCACTTCTTGTCTCCTCACCATGTCTGTTATGAACATTTTCCACTTCAATTGGCATTGTTGCCTAAGGTTGATGCCACCTCCACTATATGATTATATATTTGATCCATAGAAATGATGACACTATGCAGAATGTGCATCCTCTATGTGAAGTCTAGTGTACTATCATGTATCAAATGTTTATCACTTGGGATATTATGACATATTGAGTCCCTTCTATTGGCTCATAATGTAGATTTTATCATATTCATGCCATAGCATCATTGTATTGAATGCAGACTTGAAGCACATATATTCCATAATGTCTTTTCCTAGTATATAGATTTGTGTACCTTGTTTTTCTGTCATGCTGATGAAGTATATCCTTTGAAACTACCAGAGCTCTATTTGACCATGCTCCATTTGATTTGGCTTTATGGTTCTTTAGTGTCCCACTGATACTGTACTTTACTGAATGCCTCCACATGAGTCAGTGCCTTTCTTGAGACGGTTAGGGCTCCCAAAAACTCTATGGGAATAGAGCTTCTGACAACCCTCACCAGTTCAGTGTAGGGTACTGGGAGACTCAATACTGATCATGGGTGTTTTAATCTATATCTGCACATGGAACAAACACATTAGTGAAAACAATGGTATTTCTTTTATTTCCAAAGCCTCCTCATGCACCTGTCTTGAGCACAGCCCATGCTAGAGGTATATGACTGAGTACATGTATGCATGTTTATAGATGTTGTTGGCACCATTCATTTCTTAGATCCATTGGATCTAACCCATTCCTTTTCTCATCTGCAGGTTCAGGATCATAGGAGTGCACCAAGCACACAGAAGATCAACTCATTACTAGGAAATGTCTAGTACCCCTGCACCTAGCTCCATTAATAATGTATATTTGCACTCATTTATGCAATTCTTGCATTGGCTATGCTCACATCATGTGTGAGCTTAGATAGATTTTTTTTCCTTTTCAGTTCTTTTCCTTCTGTACAGCATATTCAGAATATTGGCACATGTAATCTTAGATGTAGTTTATTTCCTTTCCCTTTCATGTACTTTGCAATGAAAATGAACACAAATATTAAGCAAGATCACTTAATAACACAAACTAGGGTATTGTAGCTCATCTAGTAATTAGGCTTCCAAAATGTGCAAAAATATGACAACATTCACTTTGACAATCTGGTAGAGATAAATAAGAAGAAGAAAGTAAGAGGCCTATCTAGATTGAAGAAACTTGAGAATGTGATGTGCAAAGAATGTCAATTAGGAAAAATGACTAAGTCAAGTTTCAAGAGAAAATCCTTTACTTCTGAACACATTTTAGATTTGGTTCATACTAACCTTTGTGGACCTATGGGTGTACAAAGTTACTGTGGTGCTAGATATTTTACCTTGTTTGTTGATGATCATACCAGGATGATGCATGTAATGTTTCTAAAGGGAAAATTTGATGCTTTTCAATTTTTCAAGTGGTATTTGGCTAAGGTTGAGAAGGAGACAGGTAGGAACCTGAAATGTCTTAGATTTGACTGTGGTGGAGAATTTACATGAAATGAATTTAATCTATTTTACAATGATAGATGAATCAAAAGACAAATGTCTGCACCTAGGACACCTCTATAGAATGGCATAGTAGAGAGAAGAAATAGATCTATTTTGGACTGTGCTAGGACACTATTGATTGAAAAGAATGTGGCACAAAAATATTGGAAAGAAGCTATAAGTACAACTATTTACACTCTTAACTGGGTATAGATCAAGAAAGGTACAAATATGGCACCCTATGAATTATGGTATGGGCATGCACTAAGTGTTAAATACTTTAGAATCTTTGGAAGAATGTGTTATATATTGAAAGACAATAGAAATGGAAATTTTGATGCCAAAAGTGATGAAGGCATATTCCTAGGCTACTCCACAAAAAGTAAAGCTTATAAGTGTTTGAACTCTAACAATAACAAAATTGTGGAAAGTGTGAATGTAAAAATTGATGAGTATGCAAAAAGAAATGAGGCTGATAGCAAAAGAGAACCAGAAGATTACAGATCTTTTGTGTACATTGAGGAAATAGAAGAGGCAGGTAATAAACCTGCACCTGATGTTGAGTCTTGGGTAAGCAATTCTGAGCGACAGACAGATGATGCCGAGCATTAGGAAAATAGTGCTGAGAGAGAGCAAAAACATGACAAGATACAAGATAATGCCACTGAGGATTAGGAAGAGGTTGTCGAGCATTTAGAAGCTGAATCTGACAATCTTGTTGGGGAGCCTGATGAAATAGAAGAGAAAAATGCTGAACCTATTTTGGCAAAATATGTAAGAAGACATCACAGGCCTGAATAGATAATTAGAGATAGAGACACTGGAATTTAGACCAGAAGCAAGACAAAAGATCCAACATGCTTACTATGTGAATTTGAACCTAAGACAACTAAAGAGGCATTAGAAAATGAAGACTGGATACAAGCAATGAATGAAGAGATTGACCAGATTGAGAAAAATGAAACCTAGACTCTAGTGCCGAGACCTGCAGATAAGAATGTTATAGGAACAAAGTGGGTATTTTGAAACAAGTTGAATGAAAAAGGTGAAATCACTAGGAACAAAGCTAGACTAGCAGGCAAAGGCTATGCACAAGAAGAAGGAATTGATTATGGGGAGACATTTGCCCCTATAGCTAGATTGGAAGGAGTCATAACTCTACTTGCATATGTTGCTTATAAATATTTCAAGGTATATCAAATGGTTGTCAATTCTACATTTTTAAATGGTATACTGGAAGAAGAAGTTTACATAGAACAGCCAAAAGGTTTTAGTGATCCAAATAGAAGACACATGGTATGCAAACTAAACAAAGCTTTATATGGATTGAAACAAGTTCCCAAAGCATGGTATGATTGGTTGCATAATTATCTGATATAGATTGGATTTTCCAGGACAAATGACACAAGTAATTTGTATATGAAAGATGAAGAAGGTAGAGGTATTTTGTTGGCCAAAATTTTTGTTGATGACATTATTTTTGGTGGACAAGATGCATTATGTAAAAGTTTTTCACATGAAATGAAAACTAAATTTGAGATGAGTATGTTTGGTGAGATCAAATTCTTTGTTGGTTTACAAGTATATCAGATGAAGAAAGGTATTTTCATTACACGGTCTAAGTATGTTAATGAAATACTAAAATTTTTTGGAATGGAAGATGCTAGACCAGTGGGAACTCCTATGGTTACTGGACAAAAGTTATCTAAGAATGATGATGCTGTAGAAGTTAACCAGACTTTGTACAGATCCATGATTGGAAAATTGCAGTATGTTGTACATAGTAGACCTGATAGTAGACCAATCCTAAGGAAACACACATGATGGTGGTGAAAAGAATCATGAGATACTTGAAAGGAACTGCTGACTATGGGTTATACTACAAGAAGAATGACAAGTTTGAACTTAGAGTATATATTGATGCTGATTGGGTAGGAAATGTAGATGACAAAAAGAGACTAGTGGTGGAGCTTTCTTTCTTGGATAGAGATTAGTCTCTTGGACAAGAAAGAAACAAAATTGCATTTCCCAATCTACTACTGAAGTCAAGTATGTTGCTGCTATAGTAAACTGTTCAAATCTGATATGGATAAAACAATTGTTGATAGGCATGAAAAAAGAAATCACTGAACCTGTTGTTATTTTCTATGACAACACAAGTGCTATCAATATTTCTAAGAATCTAGTAATGCACACTAAGACCAAGCACATAGCAATCAAGTATCACTATTTGAGGGAATTGGTACAAGACAAGGAAGTCTGAATGGAATATGTGAATACAAAAGAACAATTGGTACATATTCACTAAAGCTTTACCTAAAGAAGCTCATGAGTACCTGAGAAGTCAATTAGGGGTCCTTCCCCTAACTGAGGCTGCCTAGCCAAGCTAGGAGCTTTGCATCAAATATGCTACAATAGAACATTTGACACATTGATGCAGAAGATTGTCACACTTTAGGACTATCCTAGAGCTGTGAAGAAGAAACAAACATAACAAATCAGTCATAAGCAAGATGATAGAGGGGGAAAAACTATGCTGAATAGATATATCTACATCTGTTGGATGTATGTTTGAGTTGCTGCTTTGGCATTTTTGTCAAAGAGGGAGATTGAAATGAAATGATACTATAACACATGACACTGAAAGTAAGGGAGATGATGAACTAAAATGAAAGATTGGGATAGAGGGAGATCCAAATACTTTTGATGGTCACAGAAGTGAGATTTACTGATTCTGAATCAGAATGAAGCTATGGATATTATAAATTTTCTCTGATGGACAGATAAGTTTTTGGATTGGTTGGTAATCCATGTGTTATTCAGGTGATATCATATGGTGTTACCATCAATGCTAAAGAGGGAGATTGTTGGAAACTGCAATTGAAACAATTATTGTATTGTCATTGATGTCAAACATTAACTAGTAAGACTGTTGCTACTTAGGAAAGTACTATATCTATGGTGAGAAGGGAAAGAAAGGTTGGTAACAATAGCACCTAAGGAAAGGTTGAGTTATCTTGATACTACAAAGTGTAATTGATTATGTTGCACAATGATGAGACAATGTATTGTTTATCTTAGTAAGATTGAGGACTAAACTGGTAAGCTTAACCAAGAAAAAATGAAGAAATCATGTTTAAGCCGAGTTATGACAGAGTCGACCGAGTTAGTGGATGTCGAGCAAAAATCTAGTGTCGACTGAGTATCAATAAATTGCTGAGGAAGACAGTATTTTTCAAGGAAATAGTTTTAGTAGTGACCAAGTGTTTTACATGGAGACCAAGTGGATGATCACAGTATTGACCGAGCATCAACAATTTTATATTTGAAGAGAATTCAGATTTGGAGCCGACATTGTTGAATTCTTGGATTATGTAAAACATGTTGACTTTATTTATTGATTGTATGGAAGCATTTAAGGCTTTGTAAAATGTTTTATTGTAAATCTTTATGAGATTTGAGATGATTCTAGAAGAGGAGATGAAGAACATGAAGTGGGTAGACTCAATGTATTTGACCTAACCCTAAGATCTACGAAGGAGATTAAGCAGCAAAAGAAAAGTTAACTTAATAGAGGGAAGTATTAAGGGAACCAAAGCATTAGGTATGTGTATGCATGGGTGAAGTAGATGCTGGAAGAATAGAAAAGTTTTATTGACTGTATAAGCGAAAAGGCTGAAGGAAAAGTGTGGTGATTGCTTGAAGGAAAGTTTCGAGTAGATCAGAAGTGTAGAAGGAAAAGTTTCAAAGTCAGTAAACCAACATTTGTGTATGAAATTGGATCTGATATTCACAAAGTGAGTTGTATGTTTTCAAATCAATACTACTGCTACTTTCTAACCATTGTAATAGTCAAAATCCTTTTAATAGAGGTTGACCTAACAGTCATATGTTAAATCCTTTGAACAAGGTTGCATTCTAATGGAGTGTATGTAAGTCCTTTGACTAGGCTCACTTTTAGCAGGGTGATTGAAATCCTTTAACCGGGTCACACTTGATAGTGTGTATTGTAACCTTTGACAGGGTTGGCTTTTAACTGAGCTCACTTTAGAAGAGTGAAAATAATAGTAGCATGTTACAAAGTGGTTTTTTCCCATATTGGGTTTCCACTATAAATCCTGGTGTCAATACTTGTGTGAATGTTTTGGGTTTGAACATTTCCGTGTTTTACAAGTTAGATACAACTGGGTAGTGGACTACTGAGTTATATGTTTCTATTATTGAATTAGTGATGACCGAGTTTGTTTTGGTTGCTTGATCTGATTTAAAGAAAAGCTATTTTATACATCAGGACCTGAGAACAACTGATTCACTCCCCTTCTCTATTGTTCTAAATCATATTAACAAAGGGGTCCTATTATGTCTTATTAATTTCATCTTAGATCTTAATTGATCATATTAGTCACATGTTGAGTCTTAATTAGTCTTAATCGGTCAATTAATAGGTCCTAATTGGTCAAGTATTAGTCACATGTTATGACTTAATTCCTATTAGGTCTTAATAGGTCCTATTAGTTCTTAAGGGTTCTATTAGGTCTTTTTAATAGGTATTAGGTCTTATTAATCAATTTAAGGGTCTTATTAGGTCTTATTAATTATGTTAGGTCTTAATAGGAAATATTAGGTCTTATTACTCATGTTAGCTCTGAAGGGGTCCTATTGCATAATTTTAATTTAATGTTAGGTCTTAATTGGTCAGAGAGAGAAATTTCATGTTGGTTTCTAGTGTTATAGTTTATGTTGCTTCATGTTCTAGTTTCATGTTGGTTTAATGTTAAGGTTCATGTATGTTTCATATTAAGGTTTACTTTTTAATTAGGTTAAGTGATCTTTTTTTAAATTAGGTTTATGGTTAGGGTTCATGTTTATTTAATGTTAAGGTTTATGTTAGTTCATGTTTTAATATCATGTTTTTAATAATTTATATATGTTTTCCTAATATTTTGTAACATTTTTGTAATATTTTAAAACATATCTAATAAAAATAAATTAATTAACTAACTAACTAACACATTTTATTAACTGAAAAAAATATTATATTAATTAAATAACTAAATCTACATAAAATCATATTATTTAATTTCTACAATTAAAAATAACAAAATTACATGAACAGAAATAACTATTAAAATAACATTTTTATTCAAATTATAATTATTTAATATTAAATAGACAAAACAACTTAAAAACATTAAAAACATTAAAAAATGTTAAAATAAAAAAAATAAAAAAAGGGCCTACATCTTTCGGCTGAAAACCTCCTTAAGCGCTCAATAAAATCTGTAAGCCACTGAGTTCAAATGAGCCTTTCCATTCAATTTTTTCAGTTTATATAGATTTTCAGGGTTTCACCCAGAACCATTCCGATCAGAACCCTCCTCCCACATAGACACCACATGACACCTAGTGGGTGTAACATATTTCCAGCCGAAACTGTTCCAATTGGAACTGTTTCAGCTCAAACTGTTTCAACCAGAACCATAAAATTTATCCTCTAGTGTGACACAGCTATGTACTTTTACCTATATGCTATATTATTAGTGATGAAACTTAACTCTAACAAGCTAAGAAAGATAGATAATTATGAAATGATATATCTCTTATGAGAAGAGGCCCTTGAAAGGAAGAGATCTTGTTAACAAGACATCTACCTTCAAGAGGGGTTCTTGAATAAAGATAGAATCTTCTAGACAAGAGAGAGAGAAGAAGAACAAGAATGCTCTTATTTAACCTCTTGTTTCCAAGTGAAATAAGGGTTCTTGATGAAGGATAACAAACTTTGAATCACAAAGAAAGGGAACATTTTTTATAATGAACATAATTTTGCAAGTAAAGTAGAGGTGAAAATCAAATATTTACAAAGAGAATCTAATCAAGACATTAATTTTTAAAAGAAAATAATGTCACAAAATAAACAAATGCCATTGTACTAGGGAAAAGTAAATCCTTAGATAAAAGAGAAATAATATACATAATACCTTGCCTCCCAAGTGTGAAGAAAGATAAAGAGTGGAATGATAATGTTCGTGTAATAAAGATACATGTTTTTAAATGATAGCCATCATAAAAGAAATAAAGAGGATGTCATATTGTTGTGTGTGTGAAAATTGTACCTGATCTGTAGACACAACACTTCAATAAAACATTAGAGGTTAGCAAAAATCAAAATCGTACAAAATTGAAATCTAATCTAACCAAGTGATCTACTACCTTCTAATAGGTGCGAGATTGATGTTCTCAGATTGTTATCGAGATCAGTGACCTAGTCGACACCTAAATGAAGGATTTGGATGCAAAAATGATATGAAATATGAATGCAATTAATCTATTTTTTTGGATTTTAGATGCAATGATATGAAATCTATGATATTCAAAAATTGATATGCTATGAATTGATCTAACAATGATATGATAGGAAAAACTAAATGAATGTAAAAACCAAATTGATCTCACAATAGCCTTGATTCACAATAAGCTTTGATTCTCCAGATAGCAATTCTTCAGCGTGATTATGCAAAATTATGAGATGAATTGGGATGAGTTGAAGCCTTAATTTATAGAAATATAGGGCTTTGAGGATGCATGAAAGAAAGCCATAAATCACTCAAATAACTCAGCTTGATTTTTGAGTTATTTTTAAATAAAGATAATTAACTCACAAAAACATGCAAAAGCAGAGTTTAACTCAAATTAGAAGTTTAGATCAACTTTAAAACTCAAAAATGATGTTGAGTTCCAAAAAGTCAATAACTTGCATTGATTTTCTAATTTGGAGTTTAACTGCTCTTTGATTGTGCACATGGATAATTATGAATTAATAAATAAATAAAGTGATTTATTTCCAACTTAATTGATTTTGAAAAATAAAACAATTGATTTATGGGTTAATCAATCATTTAATCAAACTTTTATTCAAAAACAATATTATTAAAAATTGACAACTTGCTTTAATTAATTAAATAAGAATTTAATCAATTATTCATAGGATTTTGGATTTATTGTCAAAATTAAATAATACGATTTAGGAATAAATAGAATTAACTTCAATTAAATAATTAAGTGGTAGAATTAAATCTAATTAATTAAATATTTAGAATATTCAATTAATCAAACTTTAGGATAAATAAGATTTATCGCCAAATAATCATTAAATTAAAGATAATTATGATGATTAGGAATATTACTAGGAATATTCCCTGATGCAGAATTTAAGATAATCAATTAGGATTTGATGATGTTTAGATGTGCCTTAGGTTAGGATAGGACTTCGATGTCGATTTCATTCGATATGTCGATGTAAGAGGTTAATGAACTTATAGCCCATTTTTGGGGTATTACATTTTGCCCCTCTTTGAATTACTGTGCGAAGCGCAATTGTTCAAAGACAGTCTGTGTATGATGTTTGAAACTGATGTTTGATATTGATATTGATATTGATATGAGATAGAAACTGATTGAAAGATTTGATATGAAGATAACAGGTCCTGAATGACCAAAGATAATGGAAACTATAAAAGTAATGAACCAATGATTGCAGAGAAGTGTCAAAATGGCTAGGTCTGAACCTTATGATTGCGAAGAAGTGAGTGATCAATTCCAGACTCAATTGTCTTTAGAAGAATCATGTAGGTATCACATCTAAACCCTTTAGTTACCGAAGAATCAAGGAAATAACATAATTGAACCGATAGTTGCAAAAACTAATACAATTTACAAGATTAGGAGAATACCAGATTGATATGGATCTCGATGAATCTGATATGCCCCGAGCAATGATTGATTTGCCCCAAGCGATGAGGTTTTTTTTTTTGATGAATCAATAACTAGACGTGGTTGTTGTCTTGATTATTGAGGAAAGATATGATTTCAGAAAAGATATGATTTCAAATTAGATTACAGACTTTGAATGATGTGCAATACCATGCCCCCTTCGGGATTAAAATTGAAATTTGACAAGAAAAGTCAGTGTAAGCATGTTAATTGATTTGAGAAGTGGTTAAACACATTCGGGAATGCATTCTACATTGTTTAGAGGTCCAGATGACCAAGTTTGACTAGGTTTGACCATGAGTTGACCATGGTTAAAATTTTGATAGTTTGATGGAAGATAATCAGTTAAGTTGAAAAATAGATATCTACTATGATTGAAGGTTGATTATGTAAGTAGTTAATAATATAAACAATCTTAGATTTTGAGTTTGATCCCAAAAAAAGATTCTACTTGCTGTTTCATTGGAGGAACCTTCATGTGAGATTCAACTCTTGTTAGATTTGAAGATGCAATTTGAAGAATCATTTAAGCATTGAAGTTTAGCCAACCACTATGAGATCATGCAAACATTCAAAAATTCAAAGAGACATGCAGAATGAAATGCAACCTAGGACCTAGGACCTACTCACTGATCATATGTCGATTTGTTATCATCATTGAACTTTTAGGTAACTAGATAAATCAATACAATGCCCACTAGCTATGAAACCATAGACATATGAATATTGATTTGTATGTGCAAGAATCAATACGACACCCACTAGTCAACAACCATGGATATATGAATATTGATTTTGTTTTCGGAATGTCAGATTAGATAAAAGCACCAAGGCACAAACACCAGGATGACCTGAATATCATGTCCATTTTGATATAGCAATTTGTATAAGCATCAAAACATAAACATCATGATGACCTGAATACACCTTGTAGTATAAACACATCAAGTAGTCAAGAGATCATTCTAAGTCGAGTGTGAATTACCTGTAGTGACCATTTATCATTCACATCCTTAGGTAAGATCGTGTTTCACAGTAGGAGAAAGAATTCACTCAAAAAGACAATAGTTAGATCAAACTTCCTTGAATTTTCTAGGTATCAATGGTCGAGGTACGCATGGCCATCTAATTTGAGATAGAGGCTCTTACAGTCGGACACCATTTCAATCTAGAATTTCCAAAGTTGTTAGATTTTTACATACAAGTAGAAGACAAAGAAAAGATTATGCCCCCAGTCATCACTCTCTAAATCCTGTAAAGGACATCATCGAAGGGCTCGAAGGGACACAATATGCAAAAATCTCAATGCGAATCAGTAAGTATACAAGGAGATAAAAGCATGTAAAAAGAATAGATTGTTTTCAGTTTGATGTTTGATTGCGTTGTTGTAGATGCAAAATCCTTTTTGGAGACAAGACTGACTGACTGACTCACATGAAGCTTCAAAGGACTCTGAGTGGATATGATACATCTAAGATACACTGGAGACCATAGGATATGACATTGATTGCCCCCAAGTTTAAACGTTGATAGGATACAGACGCTTGAGCTGATTGGTGTACAAACTGACTTATTGAAAAATTGGAAATGCAGAAACAAACCGGGAGATATATACAAACTAAAGCAAGACTAAAAGCTAGGAAAGACCAAGATTACACTGATAGATGGAGCGTATTGAAACAACTAGCACCCATTTGCTGAGTTTTCACCATCTTGGCAGAGATTCTATTTTTGCTACCAAGGCGCCTGTTTCTAGGTTTTCACCATGGCACTTTTTTTTTCTCATTTTTTTTGTCCTTTTCATTTTTTTAATTTTTTGTGAATCATCAAGGTGCCTATTGCTAGGTTTTCACCAAGATGCTCATTTTTTCAGGACTTTTTCCAATTTTTAAGATTTTTTTCAGGACATTTTACCATAGACTGAATGCCTTAGGCATAGAATTTCTTCAGATGGAGAACGTTGATTGGTTCTCAGAGCTATTCTCCTTCAGTGATTGAGAGTTGATAGGCACTAGAGCCAAAAGTAGTAGTGATTACAAAGGGACCCGGCCAGTTGGGTTTCAACTTCCCCTTGCATTCTCGATGTGATTGATTTTTTAAGATTTTCTCTCAAGACTAGATCACCAACCTAAAATTCTCTATGTCTGACTTTCTTGTTGTAGCCTCTAGACATACTCTTTTGATATACTCTGAGATGATCATATGCTGCTTGTCTGTGCTCATCTAGTAGTTCAAGTTCTTGCAACCTAGACACTCTGTAGTCATCATCAGTTACTAGACCATGCATTCTGATTCTTAGTGATGGGATTTCAACCTCAATAGGCAGTACCGCTTCAGACCCATAAACTAAAGTGAAAGGTGTAGCTCTAGTAGGTGTTTTGATACTTGTTCTGTAGGCCCAGAGAGCTAGATTGATCATGAGATGCCAGTCTTTGCTAGTTTTTTTTACTGTTCTAATCAATATCTTCAATAGATTTTTGTTGGAAGCCTCTACTTGGCCATTCCCTTGTGGATAGTAGATAGAAGACCAATGTTGGGTGATCTTGAATTTGGCACATAGATCATCTAGGTCTTTATTCCTAAATTGCCCACCATTATTTGTGATTATGTAATGAGGGATCCCATATTTGCATATGATATAGTTCAAGATGAACATCGATATCTGCTTTCCAGTTGCTTGTGTCAAAGGGACCACTTCTACCCATTTTGTAAAATAATTTGTGGCTGTGATTATATGGGTATGTCTGTTAGAAGAATGAGGATGAATCATCCTGATAAGATCAAATGCCCATTGATGGAAAGGCCATTGTGTTGTAAAGGGGATTAGATCCCTCCCAAGAGCATGAATTAAGTTGCCATGCACTTGACACTTTTGACAATTCTTAGCAAACTTGATGGCCTCTTTCTCCATTTCAGGCCAGTAGTACCCAGCCTTAATAAGTTTTCAAGCTAGTGTTAAACCATTCAAGTGTGATCCACAAATACCATCATGGACTTCCTCTAATGCATGCTGAGACTCTTCCCATTCTAAACATCTAAGTAGCATACCATCTAGACCTCGTTTGTATAGATCGTGACCAATGATGACATATCGGGAGGCATTACGGATAAGGTATCTCTTTTCATGGTGGTTAAAGGTATCGGGAATGATTTGGTCTTGGAGATAGGAAAAGAGGTTTTTGTATCTGGATGAATCATGACCTACAACAGTGCAAATCATGTGGGTTTCAGGAGAATCATATGCAAGATAAGATAGTGCTTCCACAAAGAACTCATAGTATAGCTCATGTTTAGGCTACTGTAATAAAGTAGATAGTGTTGCCATTGCATCAGCAGCCTTGTTCTTCGTTCTAGGAATTTGCTCAAATGTGATAGATATGAAATATTTCTTTAAATCATCTACCATTCTCTTGTAAGGAATGAGCTTTTCATCTTTAGTTTGGTACACATTATTGACTTGATGAATAACAAGTTGAGAATCTCCATGAATGTGTAGCTCTATCACTCTCCACTCAATTGCTAGTTTCATACCATTCAAAAGGGCTTCATATTCTACAATATTGTTTGTGCAAGGAAATTTTAATCTGAATGCTTTTGGGATTGAGTATCCTTGAGGAGTTATGAACAATATGCCTACTCTGGATCCATTCTATGTGTAGGAGCCATCAAAGAATAACTGCCATTCTCTAGAAGATAGAGTCATGATAGAGGAATTTGGAAATTCCATTTGCATTGGTGTATTATCAATCATAGGTGCATCTGCTAATTGATCAGCAATAACCTGTCCTTTGATAGCTTTTCGTCCCACATATTCAATGTCAAATTCACTTAAGAGCATGACCCATTTAGCTAATCTACCTGTGAGGGCAGCTTTGCTTAGGAGGTACTTGAGGGGATCAATCTTAGCTACCAATTGTGTGGTAGGAGATAACATGTAGTGTCTCAGTTTTTGTGATGGGAAAATCATAGCTAGACAAGCTTTCTCAATCATTGAATAGTTCTTTTCATATGCAACCAATGACCTACTGATATAGTATATAACTCTTTCATTTTTTTTCTCATCATGCTGTGCTAGCAATGCCCCTAGTGTTTTATCTGTTGTGGAGTCATATAAGATCAATGGCTTCCCATGAATGGGAGGCATCAAGATAGGAGGATTTGATAGATACTTCTTGATATAGTTAAATTTTTTCTCACATTTTTCATTCCATGCAAAGGTCACACCTTTATGTAATGTTTTTGTAAAAGGCTATGATATGTTCGCTAGCTGTGATATGAATCTTCTGATAGATTGAACTCTTCCTTGCAATGTCCTCATCTGACTGATATTCTTGGGAGGTTGCATCTCTATTATAGCCTTGACTTTAGTTGGATCAACTTCAATGCCCTTCTTTGAAACTATGTATCCTAAGAGCTTTCCAGAAGTGACACCAAAAGCACACTTCTTAGGATTTAGTAAGAGACTAAACTTTTCCATTCTGTCTAGGATCATGCTCAAGTCCTTTAGATGTTTAGTTCTGATCATAGATTTTCCTAAAGTATCATCAACATAATCCTCCATAGTTTGATGCATCATGTCATGGAAAATAGATGTCATTACTCTTTGATATGTAGCACCAGCATTTTAAAGCCCAAATGGCATGACATTCCAACAGAAGGTGCCCCATGCACATGTGAAAGCAGTTTTCTCTTGATCCTCTGGAGCAATTTTTATTTGGTTATATCTAGAGAAACCATCCATTAAGGAATACATCTTGAAACCAGCAATCATGTCCACTATCATATCAATGTTGGGTAGTGGAAAATCATCCTTAGGGCACTCTTTATTCACATCTCTAAAGACTGTGCACACTCTGATTGAACCATCTAGTTTAGAAATAGGTACAATATTAGAGATCCACTCTACATAGTCAATAACTTAGATGAATCCAAATTTTAGGAGCTTCTCTAATTCAGCTTTTACCAAGAGTGCAACATGAGGATGCATCTTTCACAACTTTTGCTTAACAGGTTTGACATTTGGAGCTATGGATAAATGATGCATTATAAGATTAGGATCCAATCCTAGCATATCTGAGTATTTCCATGCAAAGTTGATCTTTTTCTCTATTAGGAAGGTAGTAAATTTTTTCTTCTCTTCTTCTGATAATGATTGTGCTACATGTACCAATTGTGGTTCCTCTGTTGTACCCAAATTGATAGATTGAGTGGGCTCAATTAGAACTGGAGATATGTCCTATAAATGACTCAGAAGGACATCAAATATCTCATCCTTAGGTGCCTCAGAGAGGTTTTCTCCTTCGGATACATCTTTTATTTTTACTTTTGTAGGTTTTGAGACTGCCACAAAGTGGTTTTTACCCTCATAACTCTTTTTCTTTTTATTCTTGTTTTTCTGACTAAGATATTTGATGTCTGACTTAGTCATGCTGACACTCGGTTCATTGATGGAAGTCCTCATAGGCTCAACTACATTGAGGTAGCAAGCAAGGGCATAGTCATTCAGGAAGGTATAAATACCATGGCTCAGATCTGTGGAGGCTTGATCAATAAGTTCTGGATATTGGATAGTCAAAGTGGGGAAAGATTGGGAGATAGTGTTTATGGATATGGATATTTCATCGTCGGTCCTAACCTGATGCTTGAGTTCAAAGGTGATATTACAACTTAAGACATTCAATTTGTGAATAGGCTCAATGTCATCATGGGAGTCCAATTCAGCCATAGGTGGATCAGACTCGATAGGTTCATCATTTCATTCTAGACTTATGTTGGTATTAGGTGCATATTGGTGAATAATTTCAACATGTTTCTCTATAATAAGCTCATCTTCATCTGGTTCTAGAATGGCTCCCCATTCATAGTCATTTGATTCAACTTCTGATTCAGGATCTCTAGGAAATCTTAGAACATGAGTAAAGTCAGGGTGAATACCCCAAGAAGGCTTACCCTCGGATTCTAATTTTAATTCATACTCATGGGAATCTATCTCAGAATCACTACCACTTCCCTCTTCTTGATTGTTTTCAAGATTAGCTGGTTCTTGTGTTGCAACTGTCTCTTGATTGATAATAGGTTCTTGTGTTTCTACTACATTAATTCTTTTGATTGGATCATCTTTATCATCAAGAAGGTCTTTGATCTCTTTAGGCAATTTTTCATAGGGGATGAGTTCTGAGCTATCTAAATCACTATCAGATGGTTATGTTTCTTCTTTATTAAGAAGAGGTTCTCCTAGTGCAATCTGCTCTATGACATGAGAGCAATTACCTTTGAGGTGATGGGGTTTCTTCTTAAAGCCTAAGCCAACTTTGTCTTTATTTTCTCTACCAGTATGTGGGAGAGGTGCCACAAGACCTTTTCCTCTGACTCCAAGAGGTCCTTGACCTGGATATCCCATCTTAGCTATTAATTTATCTCCTGCACCATATGACTTAGAAGGGAGTTTGGATACTATAGAGTCACTAGCTTGAACAACTTGAGATTCAGGTTCGTCTTTGTATAGCCATGATAGCACAGCTTCATCCTCTTCAAAATCTTTCTTGGATACTTGTTCTGCTACAAAATTCTTTTTATATGCTTCAAGAGGTTCCTTAGGTTTAGGCTTGGATTGTTTCAAAGATTTCCCATAAGACTTAGGTGAGATAGGGAGAGATGTCAAAGATAAGACTGGCTCGATAGTATATTCTCCCATACTATTTTCTTTGATATTAACCTCTTTTGCAAGATCTTCCATTTTAGATGTGGATGCTTCTTTAGTTGTTTCAATGGAAGATTCTCTATTATTAGGCACAAGCTTATCATCACTTTACTTCAATGTATTGCAAGTTGTATTCAGATCTGCGGGGATAGTAACCTCTACTCCTTCATAAGGAAACTTCAAACATTGATGGTATGTAGAAGGAATAGCTTGCATTTCATGTATCCATGGTCTCCCTAGGAGGATGTTGTAAGCCAAAGGTAGATCAAGCACTTGACAGATGGTATCTTTGATAACTGGACCCACTTTGATAGGTAAGACAATGGTGCCTTTAGAAGATCTTTCTTGTTCATCATAGGGTTTGATAGTTATTTTCTTTCTAGGATCAATAGTCAATTCTAAAAATCCCAATTGTGTGATCAAGCTATAAGAACAAATATTTAGGCCAGCACCTCCATCTATCAACACACGTTTAACTCTACAGTTCTAGATCAAGACTTCTATATGCAAAGGCTGATAATGTGGGTGACTCAAGGAGTTGTCATCTTCCTCTAAAAAGGAGATATATTGCGGAGATGTAAGATGTCCAACCATAGTCTGGAACCTGTCTAAATCAAGGTCATCAGGAACATTGGAACTGAGCAAAACTTTGTCTAGTATGGCTCTATGAGCTGGAGATATTCAAAGCAACTCAAACTTGGAGATTTTGGCATTAGTGTGCTAGAGTTGTTGAACAATGGTATAAGATGTAGGCCTTGTATCCTTTGGATTGGAAGATTTGGAAGCAACCTTCTATTTAGAAGCAGATGAAAGATTGAAGGGCACCTTAGGGACATTTGATGAATCTGGGATTTGTCCTTTCAGATGTGTTTGAGCTTGTGATCGAGTAACTGCGTTAGCTAAGGAATGATCTCTATCTCTTCATACAATTGTGATGACATTACAACTTTCAGAGAGACATGGTTCAACCATATTGATGACAACATTATTTCTAGGGTAGGCATAGTTGACTTTTGCCCCCATATTAGGCTGAGAAGTTGAAACTTCTTGACCATGTTTCAAAAATGGTTCTGTGAATGCTGTATAATTGTTATTGCTCTTGGGATTGTCAATTGTGATGGCTCCACTATCGATCAGATCTTGAATGGTATGCTTCAAGTGGTAGCAATTATTAGTTTTGTGACCTTTACTCCGATGGAAATCATAGAATTTGTTTTCTCTCCACCATTTTAGTTTGGGGTCCTGATCATTTGGTCAGATTGGTGGTAAAGAGATGATGTTATCAGCCAGTAGAGTTTTCATAGCTGATTCTAAAGACTCTCCCAGAGGAGTAAACTTTTGATATTTATCCCATCTTTTGTATTCTAGCTTCTTTTGAGATGGTTTAGAAGACTTTTTCTTTGAAGCTTTAATGGCTTGAGTGCCAAGAGTGAGATTGTAGGTTGGTGCCTTTGATGGGGCACGGATAGTGTCAACAATGCCATCTGTGATGATGCCCTTGTTCTTGTTCCAATTTTTGTTCTTGTCTTTAGAACTGTATCCTAATTCATACTTGTCTTTTTGAAGTGTGATTTCTCCTTTTTTCACAAGCACTTTTTTGATGTTGATAGCATTATCCACCATCTTATCAAAAGATGTATGATCTTGCATTTGTAGAGGATAATTGATTTCTAGAACAAGGTTGTTGATGAAGATTTCCAATTTTTCTATTTCTAGAATAGGTCTGGCATATAGAGAGAACTTCTTCCTCCATCTCTTGAGAAATGTTAGGAATGGTTCTCTTGGACATTGCTTGAGATTACAGATATCAATCATGGTGACTGGATGTTGAATATTGTAGGAGTATTGTTGATAAAACAATTTGATCAACTCCTCAAAATTTTTGATAGTAGAAGGAAGTCTAGAGAACCAGTGGATGGCTGCTCCCCCTAGAGATCGAGGGAAGAGATGCATCAGATAGGTAGGTTCATGCATGAACTCCATTGATTGTGTACAAAATTATCTGACGTGATCTTGAGGATCTAAGTGTCCATCATACTTATCATACTTCTACATCTCCACTCTTTTTGGAAATGGCGGCATATACAAGTCTTTGTCAAATGGAAAAGGACATAGAGCCTCCATGGAGAACTCTTTAGGTTCCTTCTCTTTCTTAAGATTGTTAAGTTCAACTTGTATAGCATGCATCTATTTCATCATAGCTATGAGTGGATTCTCTTCCTCATGTGTAATGATGTCTTCCAAATTAAAATTAGGAGGAAGCTTAGCTCCTTGATGAGCTAGCTCTAAAAAGTATGTCTCTCTATTTTCTTTCAAGAAATGCCTCATCATCTTCTTGAATTCATCATCATTTTGATAGCGAGAAATTTCCTCAGGTGTGGGTTCCTAACCTGCACCATGTCAAGATTGAGCTCTTTGAGAGCCAAAGTTTGTCCCTGCTTGAGACATGGTAGGAGTGTGAGGACTCCCTGGATTAGATTGATGAGGGGTATGTTGAGTACCTCCGTGAGTTGATGGAGGAGGTATGTAACTAGATTTCAATCGATAGTTGCCAAGATCGTCATCCTCGTAAAGACCAGAATTGATGAGTTGCTCAAGAGTTGGAGTTTGGAGAGTGGTGATAGATTTCTTGTGAGAGGAAGCTCTAGTCTCCACCATTAACCTCAAGTGAAACAAAAGAATAAGATCCAGATAACCGAAGAATGAATTGAATCAAGATGATCAGATGATGCAACCTTGTCAAGGTTTGATTGATTTGAAGATTCGATTAGACATGGATGAAGGATACTATGCCCTAGATGTATGGGTAGGTTCTCAAAAGATAGCAGACAAGATATCACAACACTTAGTCATTTTGATGATTGATTGAAGATTGATAGTTATGACAAGGTTTTGACACGAGATGATAAAGAATCAAATTGATTAAATAGAAGGCTGAATTGGATTCAAAAGGCCACTTTAGGAAAATGATTGGATTCTCAATAGCTACTTCTCTATTCCTGACACAGTGATTTGATTGATAGATTCTAGAAATTAGGTTGAAAAAGCTAAATATCTAGCAATTCTGACAATTTTTTGACAACTTTCATAAATTTTCCCAAATGACACTCTGCAGACTCATACGATAGTGGGTATGCTATGAAATGATAGTTGAAAAACTTGTATGACATTTTCAAAACTCGTACAACAGCGGGTAGCCAATGAAATGACAGTTGAAAATCTCATACGACAGTTGCAAGATTTTGACTTTGAGAATTTGCTGGCATGAAAACTCGTACGACACTGAGTACTCAATCATACAATAGATGGGTTGTAATGAAATGACACTTTGAGAAAACTTGTATGACTTTCTGACCTCCCGAGATGAATTTTGACTCCAGAAAAGGATTTTACTTCAGATTTTGCAAATTTTGAGTTTTTCAGATTTGAATTGTTTGCAAATTTCAATGTCCAAATTTGAGGATTGTAATAGATTTGTTCATTTTCAATAACCAGATAGATAAACAAGCATGCAAAATAGCAAGCAAGTGATTTCAAGCATGTCTGAAAATAATGAACAATGGCAAAAGCAACCTTGCGCATGAACAATCAAGTGACTTATTCGTTCTAATCCTCAGAAGTGCTAATTGTGTATGTTCCAAAAATGTTTTTCAATAATGCACATATACCCTAGAAAATGAAAATTTGGCCTCGCTAGGGTTTTTAGTAATGGTTTGACTCTGCAACTTTTATGATCCAAAGGGGTGAACTCCAATCCCGACACACCAAGGTTTTGACACAGTCTGAGAACTTAATCTTTAGGAGCTGCTAGGGAGATCTGACAACCCAACAATGAACCATACCCATGGAGATTTCTTCCACAAGGTCATTTATATAGCGACTGTCACTACCATAGCAAAAATGGCTATTACCGCTTGAGGTTCCATCAACGCAGTTTGCCTTGTGAAGGGATTGCCCGCTATGGTTAACCCTCTCTAAAGGTGACTCACAATAGTATACCACAAGGGGACTTGGCTCTAGATCCAAGGGTTTGACACCTCTTCACTTTTAACCAAACAAAGAAAGTAGATTAATCCGACACGCTAAGACAAAGTTTGTCTCACCAAGGTCTATGATATCAACCCCACGTGATCTATCAACCTCTCCAGAGAGAGAATGTATCAATCAATAAGGTAAGACACACAGACCAAGTAGAATGTGAGACGCACTAAGTATCCTCCTCACCTACAAGGGATCCTTCATTGAAAAGGGTTTCACTGGGAACCCACTCTCTCAAGATCCACAAATAGTGTTCATGGGGCCTAATTACTATGTGAGTACAGATATATTCCAGAAAGAAAATCTATCCAAAAGTATTCAAAAGCAGAAAGAGGAACACTTAACGCTTAAAGTGAATATGAGGTGAGTCCACAAGGTGGAGCAATTAACCCCTCACATAAGCTAGAAATGAGTCCACAACTTAAAAAACAAGTGAGTTCCAAAAAAGCACAAAAGGGTTGCCTGGTGGAACACTTAACGCTTCTTTCCTGTAGACCCCTCCCCTTTATGGCACTAAGATTGCAACCATGAGGCGGAATGAGGGGCCGATGGATTTAGTGAGTCCAATAATCCAAGATAGCAATCTAGATCAATCACAAGTATCTAAGACTGCTTGAATGAATACCTAAGGTGTCACAACCTAGTATCAATTATGCAAGTGTGTAAAATAAAAGCATGAAAAGAAGCACTCAAGCTAGACACACGAGAGATTTATTTTAAGTCCAAATCAAAATATTATCAGAACAAGTAGAATGCCTGAGATCCTCGTGATGCACTTAGTAGATTTTACCTAATTTTTAGCAATTCATGCACCTTTTCCAATCAAAACTAGCAGGAGTCAATCAAAAATAGAGAATTTCAATTGTTAAGATTAGCCGTTAGTCAAAATCTGAAAACCAAATATGACAAATTGCCCTGAAAAATGAAACAACAATTGAAACCTGATGCCAAAAATTGTATGACAGTGGGTCTGTTACTAGATGACAGTCCAAAAACTCATACGACAGTGGGTATGCTCCCAGACGACAGTCTGAAAACTCGTACGACACTGGATGTATGATGAAATGACAGTTGAACTTCCAGATGATAGTGAGTACAACCTAGCATGGTTCTCGATCCAATAGACTATCGTACGATAGTGGGTATAGTGCGAAATGACTTTTGTCAAAAACTCATACGAAGATTGTACATACAAAAAATAAAAATCATATTTTTCAATAGAAACCGAGGAGAAAAAGATAGAAATTGATAGAATTGAATTGGAAACCTATTTCAGGGTCCCACAGTGGGTGCCAGAAATGTGTGTGAAAATTGTACCTAATCTGTAGACACAAAACTTCAGTAAAACATTAGAGGTTAGCAAAAATCAAAATCGTGCAAAATTGAAATCTAATCTAACCAAGTGATCTACTGCCTTCTAATAGGTGTGAGATTGATGTTCTCAAATTGTTATCAAGATCAGTGACCTAGACGACACCTAAATGAAGGATTTGGATGCAAAACTGATATGAAATATGAATGCAATTAATCTATTTTTTTGGATTTTAGATGCAATGATATGAAAAATGATATGAAATCTATGATATGTAAAAACTGATATGCTATGAATTGATCTAACAATGATATGATAGGAAAAACTAAATGAATGTAAAAACCAAATTGATCTCACAATAGCCTTGATTCGTAATAAGCTTTGATTCTCCAGATAGCAATTCTTCAGCGTGATTCTGCAAAATTATGAGATGAATTGGGATGAGCTGAAGCCTTAATTTATAGAAATCCAAGGCTTTGAGGATGCATGAAAGAAAGCCATAAATCACTCAAATAACTCAGCTTGATTTTTGAGTTATTTTTAAATAAAGATAATTAACTCACAAAAACATGCAAAAGCGGAGTTTAACTCAAATTAGAAGTTTAGATCAACTTTAAAACTCAAAAATGATGTTGAGTTCCAAAAAGTCAATAACTTGCATTGATTTTCTGATTTGGAGTTTAACTGCTCTTTGATTGTGCACATGGATAATTATGAATTAATAAATAAATAAAGTGATTTATTTCCAACTTAACTGATTTTGAAAAATAAAACAATTGATTTATGGGTTAATCAATCATTTAATCAAACTTTTATTCAAAAACAATATTATTAAAAATTGACAACTTGCTTTAATTAATTAAATAAGAATTTAATCAATTATTCATAGGATTTTGGATTTATCGTCAAAATTAAATAATACGATTTAGGAATAAATAGAATTAACTTCAATTAAATAATTAAGTGGTAGAATTAAATCTAATTAATTAAATATTTAGAATATTCAATTAATCAAACTTTAGGATAAATAAGATTTATCGCCAAATAATCATTAAATTAAAGATAATTATGATGATTAGGAATATTACTAGGAATATTCCTTGATGCAGAATTTAAGATAATCAATTAGGATTCAATGATGTTCAGATGTGTCTTAGGTTAGGACTTCGATGTCGATTTCATTCAATATGTCGATGTAAGAGGTTAATGAACTTATAGCCCATTTTTGGGGTATTACAATTGTACCTTCTAAAAGAACATCCTACAAATGCAAGAAATATAGCCAAGGAAGGAACATTATATTCCTAAAGAACACAATATATAACACAAAAGAGATGAAACACTTAGAGATAATTGATACTTTTAGAATAGGGAAAGAAATAACACTCAATATAGGTCCTAAGTGATAGATCTTTTGTAATGAACATACTCTTTCAAGCAAGCATAAGGTTACAACTTGGGATGTTAATCTCTTGAAAAAGAGAAGATCCTTATGTAAACAAACAAATGCATGCAAGAAATAATGTTATCATATAAAAGAAACAAGTCTTTAAAGAGAGAAAGTGGATCTTGTGAGACAAATTGAGAGTGAAATAGGGCCCTTTCTCCCAAGTGAGGAGACAAGGAAAAGGACTATTATGCTGCTCCCAAAATATGATAATGAGCTCACATAGTGAGGATAAACATAATAGGATTTTAAATGTATTTGGTAGAATGATAATGAAAAATATGTCATTCATCATTGAAAGTCATTTGAATCATACCGCAATCAATGGATTCTTGAATTTTACACTTCAAATCATAACATTCACTAGTCGTGTGGCCATGAATTTGATGGAACATACAAATTGAAAAATTGTCTTGTCTATATTTTCTATTTTTGCACTTGTTTTTCAAAGGAAGAGAAATTAAGTTGGCCTTAAGAAGCTCAAGAAAAATAGACTCTTGTTGTGATGATAAATTAGGAGGATGATATATAGAGTAATTAGTCAAGCGAGAAGGTGGGAGACCTAAAGGTTATTTTAAAAAATATTGCTTATTAGGAAGACTTGATGTATGAAAAATGTAAGATGTTCCTTTAGGTGGAAGTGGATTAAAATTTAGAGAAGACCAATTAATTTCCACATCTTCATTAAGTTCATTAAGGTTTAAAGATTCCTTAGGAAGAGTCTCAGGGTTTTTATCCTCTGCTTCTAAGGTATGTTTAGGAGAAGGAAAAACATATCTCATCAAGGAATAATCTATAGAAAAAATGCCAATGAAATTAGTGGGGAATGGTTTATCATTAGGAGTAGTCAAGTCATCACCTTGTTGTGAAAAATGATCCTTCTAAGGAAGAGAAATTGTAGAAGAAAGATCATCATTTGTATTGAAGGCCTCTTTTGTAAGAGGGAGATCTTTACAAAGAATGGTGTTAATATCAATGTCCTTAGGGTTGGGATAACTTTTGGGAGGTTGAACATTATAGGAAGGAAGCACTAGATTCTCATCATATGCATGAAATAGAATATCTTGAAGTTCTTGAAGAAAAATTGAAATTGAACTAGAAAATGAAGATAAAAATTACATTGAAGATGAAATGAAATAACTATCAATGAAGTATTTTTGTGTTTTTGTATTGTTAGACAAAATGCAATGCAATCTAGGAATGAACTAGATCTAGGATGCAATTTTTTTTTGTATTTTTCACAATGCAAATATATTGAGTGCAATAATGAAATTTATGAAAAGTAAAACCTATAGATGTAACAAAATGCAATGCATGAAGAAAAGGTATGAAAATGAATGATAATGCAAACATGGGAGTGTAAAGGGAGATTACACAAGGAGGACCAACATGAGATCTAGCCACAATAAAGCATATAATGACAAGATGCAAAACATGGACCTATATCTAAATGTAAACAATGTAACCAAAATGAAAATGGTAAGAAACAAAAAGGATACAAAGTAGATCTAGATAAGTAATTATAAGTATCAATACACAAGGAAGATCTAACCAAAAAATTTTAAAAAATGTCACAAGTCGGGTTCACCAAAATGTTGAGTGAAGGTAAACACCCAAGAATGTGAATGAAATCCAACTACCCAATCAAAAGGATATATAATGAAAGTGATGACTTCACCAAAGTGTATAGGGGGAAATTGGAATCATTTATGTTAAGGATATATTAATTATCCAATCTACCGCTTACATTTAATAAAAGAGAAAGAAGGTGATCATCTAACATAACCCTCAAATGGGCTCAAGCTTAGATTAGCAATGCCCAAATGGGAGAAGGGATGCCAAAGCTAAGTCCAAAGCCAAAAAAAGATGTAGATGTAAGATTCCTTCTTTTAGGAAATGTTAAATTTCCTTATTAATTAAGTGTGTATTGACTGATTTGGGGTTTCTTTTATTAGGATTTGACTAGGGTTTGATCAAAAGATGACAAGAAGGAAAGTGCAACAAGTAAAACAAGATATCAAATCCATGATATATAAGGAGTAGAAAGAGACCTAATAACATTATAAATATGTTGTGGAAGATGAAAATTAGTTTTGAAAAGTGATCACAAAAGACTTTAGAATAGGAACTGAAAATAGATCTAGGCTTAAAACAGAAAACCCAGAAAAACCTAGAAGCAATTTTCTACCAAGAGGATGATGAATTTTTAGGAGGTAGACAAAATTTCTAGGGAGGATGGTGAACTTAGAATTCCTCCCAACAACATGAAACTCTGTCGATTTGATAAATTCTAGAAAATAGAGTCTGAGACTCACTGAATCTGAATCTATAATCCTGATACTAGGAAGATGGCGAATTTTCAAGAGGATGACAAAATTTATGGGGAGGATGGAGAACTTCGACTTCCTCTCAAAAATATGAAACTCTATCAATCTAATAAATTCTAGAAAACATAGTATGAGACTCCCTAGATCCAAATCTACAATCCTGATACCTGTGCTTGCACACACAGAAATAGAGAAATTTTTTTGGTGGAGAGGGGATTTCCTCGGTCAATCCCTAATTTAGGAATTAATCTTTAAATGAAATAGAAATGGAAATACTCACAAGTAGTAAATAAAGATCTAACAATGGAATGCAACATACCAAAGAAGATGCTTACTTTTGATACACCATAGTTTTAAAACAACATCGATCAAACAAAATATTAACATATTAAAGGATGAAAATAGCTTGTCCATAGATTCATGTGTGTGCAAGGAGTTAATTCATTCCCTAATTACTTGATGGTGAAATAGTTTTGACCTACCAACTAGGTTGTGTAGTGACGCAAGGAAAGGATAGGGAGAGGGACCAAAGGCACACCCTAACTAGATCCACCTTGCAAAGATCACACGTGAAAGAAACAACACACAAGTGAGAGAGAATGCATAAAATTTCATATATTATCTTCAATTGATTCATACATAATGGGTTGTAAGGCCTTCTTGGTTTAGGCTAGATATTACAATCAAGTACATAAGTCCTCTAACATGTGAGGATCTATCCAAATCTCTAATCTTTTAGCTTCTATCTTCTATCCAAAAATTCCTCTCTAAAATCTAACCAAACAACTACATTTATACAAGAGGCTACTGAACAATTCGGCCTTTAGATCCACCATCAATAGAAGGAATCACTAGATCTTGGTCTACACACTTCCCAATGATAGATACCAACATTAAATTCATGACTAATAATAAATGAAAGAGTCACCCTGAACAGAAATCCAAAATAAATAATTTGGTAAGCAAGGATAATCGAGCACCAAACATGCATCACCGAGCACCAGGGAAATTCACCAAGTGCCAAAGAGATAACTGACCAACACTGATAAATAAAGGAAACTGAGCAACCCCAAAACCACTCGGTCAAAGAAGGAACCGGGCAACACAAGAACACACAAACATATTTTTGGTGATACAGGATTGCCAAGGACCTGAGATGCTCCTGCATCAGACACCTGGGGTTATTTTGAAATGATTCTCTAAATCATGAAGTAGGTAAAACCTGAGCTGAATCCAAATAAGATTGTGAAATCCATTAACTATCTTCAATCAGTCTATTCTTCCACTTTACTAGATATTCCATATACTATTTTCATCTTGTACTTCTATCAATTCTTTGCTCCAAAATCTACTCAACTTCTTCTATCTATTTCTTAGGATAATCCATTGGTACTGCCATGTCTTCATTAGGTTCATGATACTCATACAAATCAATAATGTTTAAAATAGGTGATATATCCATGTCATCAGGTAACTCAATCTCATATTCATTTCTACTGTCAAATTTATTCAAAATCTTGCAAGGGAAAAACTACTCATTTTCAGCTTCCCATATGTTCCAATAGGAAATTTGCCTCTCTTCAAATGAGCCATTACTTCATCATCGACTACAAAAGTTTTATGTCTTCTTGATCTATCAGCTTTGTCTTTGTATTTATGATTACTTATTTCCAACTTATGTTTCACATCTTCATGCAATGTCTTCATGTGCTCAACAAACATTACTCCTTCAGCACTTCTCTTTGTTCCATCAACAATATCCCTTAAATCTGATATACCTCTTGATTGTATGCCATTTACAATCTCAAAGGGTTTTTTTCCAGTACTCCTATTCATTGAATTATTGTATGTAAACTCTACTTGTGCCAACACAGAATCCCAATTACTCAGTGTGTCTACAACTAAACATCTCAAAAGATTTCCCAAACTTCTATTCACAACTTATGTCTATCCATCGGTCTATGGGTGAAATGTAGAACTATATTTCAACTTAGTGCCAAACTTTCTCCAAAGGGTCTTCCAAAAGTATCCAACAAATTTACTGTCTTGGTCAGAGATAATACTCCTCGGTAATCCATGAAATCTGACAATTTCCTTAAAGAAAATATCTACTATATGTACTACATCTGATGTCTTTCTACAAGGTATAAAATGTGCCATTTTAGAAAATCTATCGACAACAACAAATATAGAATCATTACCTCTTACTGTATTTGGTAAGCCAAGAACAAAATCCATACTGATGTCAATCCAAGATTTCTCAGGAACAAAAATCGGTGTATACAATCTAGTATTCTGACTTACTCCTTTTGTAACTTGAAAAATTCCACAACTTTTCACAAATTTTTGAACATCTTTATACAATTGTGGCCAAAAGTATTTCTCCTTAAGCAAATTCAATGTTTTATCAATACCAAAATGTCCAGCCAAACCACTACTATGTTTCTCCTTTATCAAATTAGTTCTCACTTCTCCTCTCGGTATACACAACTGAATACCTTTAAACAACATACCTTCTTGAATAAAATATTCTTCCCATTTAGTACTCGATTGATCTTGAATAGGTGCACTACACTTTCTCCATGGCTTAGAAAAATCAGGATCAAATTCATAAGAATCCCTCATGTCATCAAAGCCAGAACTTCAATTTTCATCTCGATCATCAAAGATCTTCTTCTACTCAATGCATCAGCAACTTGGTTAGTGACTCCACTCTTATGCTTTATCACAAATGTATAACTCTACAAATACTCAACCCATTTCATATGTCTCTAATTCAACTTATTCTAACTACCCAAGTACTGTAAAGCCTTATGATTGGCATACAATGCAAATTCACTCAATATCAAATAATGTCTCCATTTCTTAGGTGCTTGAACAATAGCATAGAATTCTTGATCATACACATAATATTTCCCTCTTGCATCATTCAATTTTTCACTAAAGAAAGCAACAGGTTTACCTTCTTGGCTAAATACAGCTCCTATTGCACTTCCACTTGTATCACATTCCACTTGAAATACCTTATTGAAATTAGGTAGTGCCAAAACAAGAAATTCAACAACCTCCTACTTTAGAGTCTCAAAATTTTTATCAGCCCCATGTGTCCACTTGAATTATCTTTTATCTCCTCTCATAGTCTCAGTCATAGCATTACAAATTGAACTGAAATTCCTAATGAACTTTTAGTGAAAACTTGGCAAACCATGAAATGATCTTACCTCACTAGCATTCTCTAGTGTAGGCCAACTTAAAATAGATTCAACCTTTTCAGGATCCATTTTAAAACCATCAGCTGAAATCACAAATCCCAAATACACAATCTCCTCTTTCATGAATGAACACTTTTTCAGATTTATCAGCAACTTTTCTTATTTCAACCTTAGCAATACTTGTTTAACATGGAAAAAATGTTTTTCTCTAGTCTTATTGAATATCAGAATATCATCCAAGTATACAATCACAAATTTACTCAAGAATTTCTTCAAAACTTCATTCATCAACCTCATAAGAGTACTCAGTGCATTAGTTAAACCAAAAGGCATAACCAACCACTCATACAAAACTTCTTTTGTCTTGAAAGTAGTCTTCCACTCATTGCCTTCTCTAATTCTGATCTGATGATACCCACTTTTCAAATCAATTTTTGATGTAGGGGCATCAAAGGTTGAGGTAGGGGCATTCTGTGTCCTCGGCAAAAATGCATAGGTGTTTGTATTTTGGATGATTTTGCTTGATTACAACCTTGACTGATGGCTTCGGTCAGTGAAGGAAGCTTGGTCACTGAAGGAACTCGACAATCCTTTATGCTCGATGAAAGTGTTACTCGGTCATGTCTACGGTACTTGATCGACACTAGTGCTTGGTGATGGGTTGTTGACTAGATTTTTGTGTGATTTGTTGGGCCGATTTGGTGTATTTATTGTTTGTATCTTTTTTTGGATTGTCCTAGGTGGATTTGGAGGCCAACATGCTAAATTAAATGTTTGTATACATTTTTTAAGCCAACTCGTATGACATTTAATATTTGTTAGGAAGAGTTAAGGGTTTCATCTTGCCGACTTGTGGCTGATGATTAGTATTTAAAGGGGTGTTTGGGTAGATGTTTAGGGAAGAACTTAGGGAGGAGAGCTAACATGACTTGGAAGACTAGAAGCCTAGAAGCTAAACTTGGTGAAGTTGTGGAAAAGATCTTGCATGATCTTGCAGATCAGATTTCTATTTGATAGGTGGTAATAGCAGAGCTAGTGTTTTGCATACTTGGGGACAAGGAGATTTCTTTGAGGCTTACGAGATCAAGTTTGGATCTACCTTAGGGTTTCCATCAGCTTTTGATTGTCTTCAGAGCTAAACTAGCTAGAGATTGTATTAGATATGGTTGTGGACCTTGCAAAATTGTTTCTGATTGTAATTAGCCCTAACCCGGAAGGCCTTACAGTTGGGTATGTTAATGCAAATTACTTGAAATAATTGATGTGTTATTTGTTCTATTGAGTATTTTTCTATGTAATTTTGAAGCTTCTCAGCCTGAACTATCCTTAATTGGATCCTTCTAGCCTTGGTTTGTGTTAGGTGGTATCAAAGATGAAGGTTTGGTCTTTTTGAAGAGACAAAGTTGTTCTGGTTCTTATCAGAGTGAAATTTGATCTTGTGGAGTAGAAGATAACCTAGCAAGGCTGATCTTGCGAAGTTGATCTTATTGGTGAAGAGATCGTATGATCTTGATTATAGATCCATGGCACTGAACTTGTGAAATTATGCCCTAGTTGTTTGCAAGAGTGTAGATTGCGATCTGACTTGCATATAAGTTGGAAATTGTCACAAGGTGGTCGGTGAGGGTTTATTTTTCATATCTTTAAGGATGCCTCCAAGAAGATTGGACCCTAGAGTTATTTCTAATCTTTGTGATACTGTGGAATCTCAGATCACAGAGAAAGTGAAATCAGATTTCAGATCTAAGATGGAATTGATGAAGAATGACATGGTCGCCGAGATAATGAGAGCTGTCACTAGTATACCTCAGAATGTTGGTACTAAGGATGGCTATGAAGAATCTACTGAAGACTTTGAACCTCCTGGATCTAGTGGTGATGACCGGAGGGATAGATCTAGTGAAGATAGAACTTCTCGGTTACCTAGATTTGCTACTCAGTTTAGTAATTACTGAATGGAAGTTTCTACTTTCTCTAGTACTTTGAAACTTGACAATCTGATTGACTGGATTGGTGAACTTGAAGATTTCTTTGAGTTGGAAGAAATTGAAGATCCTCTTTAAGTTAGATTAGCACAAACTAAATTGAAAGGACATGCTTCTCTTTGGTGGAAATAACTACAAAGAGATAGAGAAGATGAAGGTGAAATGAAGATCAATTGGTGGAGCTTGATGGTGACAAAATTGAAAGCTAAGTTTATACCGGTTGACTATGAGCTTGACTTGTTTAAGAAGTTGTAGAATCTGAAGCAAAAGGATTTGTCTTTTGAAGATTATATCAAGGAATTATACAAGCTTACTATTTGGTTTGGACACAGAGAACTTGGTAAGGAAAAGGTAGCTCGGTATGTGAATGGTCTAAGATTCAATATTCATGATGAGCTTGGTGTACTAAAGATTGATTCAGTTGAAGATGTTTATCAGTATGCTCTGAAGGCAAAAGATAAGTTGAAGAGGAAACCACCTAGTAATTCTCGAGGGAAGGAGAAAATTGATCACTCAGTAAAGGATAAACTGACTAATGCAAAAGATGAATAGAAACCTGTGGAGCCAAAGAAGAAGATAGTTAGAGTTATCTTTAAAGGTACTTGCTGTAATTGTGGAGAGGAAGGACACCATTCTTTTGAGTGTACACAAAAGAAGGTTGACCGACGAACTATTGTGGTAAATGAGAACATTCAGAATGAACCTAAATCAGATAACTTGCTACTTTGGTGAACATTTCTCAGTACAAAGGATGAACCTTGGTAGAGTAACTTGTTTATGACCCGATGCAAATCTGAAGGTAAAATCTATGATGTAATTGTTGATAGTGGTAGTACTGATAACCTTGTTGTTGAGGACTTGGTTAGGAAACTTAGTTTGAATAGAATGAAACATCCACATCCTTATCAGATTAGCTGGTTACAAGATGATCATGCTCTAGAAGTTAGAGAATAATGCTTCGTTAATGTTCAGGTTGGCCAGTATAAGGATCTTGTGTTATGTTACATTGTGAAGATGAATAGTTGTGATATATTGCTCGGTAGACCTTGACAGTATGATTGCAGAGCTATTTATGACTATGTGAAGAATGTATTTACTGTTGAGAAGGATGATAGGAAGTTTTAACTAATGCCTTTGATGGATACAATGCTTGGTAGGAGAAGCCTGAGTATTGGTTTCCGAGTTGAGTTAATGGATCCAGAGAAAATGAATGATCGGTTTGGACAACTGACCTGTATGTTGTCTAGAAAAGACTTGAAGAGACAGAGGAAATAGAAGTGGAAGAATATGCAAGCAGAGAAGATGGAGGACTTGTATGTGAAGAATCAGTTTGGGGTTCATGTGTTGAATCCTAAAAAATGTTCTTCTCACATATGAACATCTTTTGGAACCTGGGGTGTCTAATGTAGGGGCATCCAAGGTTGAGGCAGGGGCATTCTGTGTCCTTGGAAAAACTGCATAGGTGTTTGTATTTTGGTCAATTTTTCTTGATTGCAGCCTTGACCAATGGCCTCGGTCAGTGAAGGAAGCTTAGTCAATGAAGGAACTCGATAGTCCCTGATGCTCAGTGAAAGTGTTACTTGGTCATGCCTATGGTACTTAGTCAACACTAGTGCTCGGTGATGCCTTGCATGCTCGATTAATTTCCTAATGCTCAGTAGTTTTGGCTTGCAGACTAGAGTTCTATGTGATTTGTTGGGATGACTTGGTGCATTTATTGTTTATATCTTTTGTTGGATTCTCCTAAGTGGATTTTGAGGCTGACATGCTGAATTAAATGTTTGTATACATTTTGTAATCTGACTTGTATGGCATTTAGTATTTGTTAAGAAGAGTTAAGGGTTTCATCTTGCTGACTTGTGGCTGATGATTAGTATTTAAAGGGGTGTTTGGGTAGATGTTTAGGATAGAACTTAGGGAGGAGAGCTGACATGACTTGGAAGACTGGAAGCCTAGAAGCTGAAGTTGGTGAAGTTGTGGAAAAGATCTTGCATGATCTTGCAGATCATATTTCTATATGATAGGTGGTAATAGAAAAGCTAGTGGTTTGCATACTTGGGGACAAGGAGATTGCTTGGAGGCTTGTGAGCTCAACTTTGGATCTGCGTTAGGGTTTCCATCAGCTTCTGATCATCTTCAGAGCTAAACTAGCTAGTGATTTTATTGGATCTGGCATAAATGTTTTTGATTGTAATTGGCCCTAATCCAGAAGGCCTTACAATCGGGCATGCTAATGCAAATTACTTGAAACAATTGTTGTGTTATCTTTTGTGTTGAGTATTCCATTGTGTAATTTTGAAGCTGCTTGGCCTGAACTATCCTTAATTGGATCCTTCTAGCCTTGGTCTATGTCAATTTTGGTAAAGTACTTTTCTTCAGTCAAACTATCCATTATGTCATCCATTCTCGGTATAGGAAACCTATATTTCACTGTTATCTTGTTGATTTCTCTAGAATTAGTACACATTCACCATTCTCCATTCTTCTTTGGTGCCAATATAGTAGGTACTGCACAAGGACTCAAACTTTCTTTGATCAAACCTTTCTGCAACAATTCTTGAATCTTTCGATTCAATTCTTGATTCTCGGTAGGTGTCAACCGATGTGGTGCCTTGTTCAGTAAAATAGCTCTAGGGATTAGATCCATGTAATGATGAATTATTCTCTTCAATGGAAAACCATCAAGTACATTATAAAAAATGATCTCACTATACTCAGTGAGTAACTTATCAATCTCCTGAGGTATACCATCCTCTATTTTCTTAGTCATTTTCTTAGGAATCACAAAAAAACATACATCATTCTTCTTCAAATCCTTAACAAAATTTCTTCCTTCCATCAAGAAAATTTTTACAGATGTGAAAACATTACTAATAGGTTCTTCAATCAAAAGTAACAAGCTTTGTCTTCTTCCATTAGCCCAAATAGTACATTTATGCAATCTTCCATCATATATAGTGTATCATCTTAAAATGGAATCACTTCCATGTTAAGAGTGTTTATCCCTCCAAGTGAGTGGTCTGGGGTCATGTTAAGTGCCTTGATCAGGTTTTTTCATGTATCAGGTTTGTCTCCCCTGTTCTGCTTCTCTCCTCATTATTTCCATCCTTTTCCAGATAGTTTTCTCTAAGAATCTAGAGTTTTCGATTGTCTAGGTCAAAGATGACCTAGTAGGGTCAAGGATGACCTAGACCCTAACCTAGGTTAGGGATGAACTCGATCCTAACCTAGGGAAGTGTCTACCTTGTCATTGACTCAAGTCCAATTTTTAGATTTCCAAGAATTACGGGATGTCGGGTTTCATAAATATTTCATTTCCTACTTTCGAATCGGCCATTTCGGGTTTCAGAATGGTAAATCCTTAATTTTCATTTAATGTGGGTCCATTTCTAGGGTTTAAGGTTAATTAGGATTTAATTCTCCAATGTTGGTCTCTCTAGAGGTTTGTGCCCTAGATCACTATAAAAGGAAGCCTTCCTCTCTCATTTTCTCTATCAGGTTTGCAATCAAGCATCCATTATCAAGTAATCTCTCAAGGTCTCAAGTGAAAGAAAGAAAGAAGGAGAAGGAAAGAAAGCAATCATTCATTCATCTTCAAGCGTAGCATTCAAGTGTTCAAGCATTCATCAAGGAGAACCATTGTTAGCTATTAAAGGATTCAATCTCTTTGGAGCCCCGTTGAAGATTTCTCCATCCATATTCATCCAAGCCTCCTCATATGAAAAGATCCATTCAAGATTGGTGTTGAAGATCAAGTGCCATTGATTTGAGACATCCTACATTCATTTCTACATACATTTGGAGCATCCCTACTTATGGATTCAAGGATTCGAATCCTCTACAAGGAATTCAACATAAGCAAGGTGAATTGTTCCCTTTACTTTTCTTATGCATGTTACTATTTCAATTCAATTTCAAGGTTAATTCCTAAATTGGGGTTTAACCAAGGTAAACCCCCCTTCCAAACAACAAAAACCCTTTTTCTTGTAGGTATAGGTGCAGGACTACAGATCGAAGCTTGGATCTGGATACCCTTTTCAGTGAACTTTCAAGATCCATGAACAAAGTCAAAGATGACCTTCAAAATTCTGAAGTAGTCTTTGACCTTTTATCAGGGTCAAAGACTACTTGCTTCCAAAAAGACAAAATTTTTCTAGGTTTTCTCTGTCTTGGCATTTCCAGTCTGGAACAAGTTGCAAAATTGCCTGAAACTATACATAGAAATTAGAAATTAGCATTTTCCAGATCTGCCCTATTTTGAGGTTAGTATTTTCCTTTCATTTATTTCATATTTCAAGCATATAATCTTCATAGAGAAATATAAGGTTTTGTCCTTCATTCATATTCTCCATAGATTGATTCTTTTGTGTATTGACCTTTTGGTTGATCAATTTGGATCTCTCCTTTGGGAATTTGGATTTAGAAGTAGATCTCATATTTCTCATTTTCATATCACACTATTCAGTCTACACACACATACTATTTTATCCTATTCATATAGGATGTCTATCATATTGCCAAGGTCTACCAAATAAAATATGACAACAGTCCATAGGCATGATATCACATAACCCCCTATCATAGTACTTTCCAATTTTTAAATTCACTTTACATTGTTCACTTACCAAGAGTGTATGCTCATCTTTGAACTATAAAATCTGATAGAGCTTCAGATGTTCCAACCTTTTCAACTGCAACTTTGTGACCATTTCCTTAGATGCCAGATTCTTTGAGCTACAACTATCAATGATTACCTTCCAAAATTCATCAGAAACTCTACATCTGGTCTTGAACAAAATTTTCCTTATCGGATCTTCCTTTTTACCTTCACTCCAAAGTGATCTCCTTACCATCAAGTTATTTTCCTTCTCAGGTTCATTCGGTGACTCTTCTTGCACCAAAGCATTTCTACTATTACCGACCTTCTTACTTGCATGTGTACACTCAAATGATCTATGTCCTTCTTCTCCACAATCGTAATAAGTTCCTCGAAAACCACCTTTGTTATAACCACCTTGGTAGTTACTACCTCTTCCTCTAGATGAAGTTTCACCTTTCCACTCGGTCTTACCTTTACCCAGACTTATCTTTTCAGGATTAGATCTACTATTTTCACCATGAGATCTACCACTTCCTCTAGGGAATCTTCCACCTCTACCTCTATCATTGTTCATGTCTCTTGTTCAATTTCTCCTCATCTTTCAATGCAAATTGATAAGCCTCTTCAATGTTCTCCAATTTGACCAAAATGATTTCTTCTTGGATGGAAACTCTCAAACCATTCAGGTATCTAGCAATTCTTTCCACATCATCTTCATCATGTCCAGATCTAATATCTAATCTATATAATTCCTCATTATATTCTTTTACCAAGCTATCTTTCTGCCTCAAACTTTGCATTTTCCTAACTTGGTTAATCTGATAATCAAAAGGTAAGAACTTTCCTTTCAATTTATTCACCATTTTATTCCATACCTTGATTTTGTCTTTTCCTTTCCTTTTTCTATCCAACTATAGATGTTCCCACCACAAGGATGCATGACTCTTCAATTTTGTGCTTGCAATTTTCACCTTCTTTTCCTCAGATATATTCTCATACTCAAAATACTTTTCCATCTCAGTGATCCAGTCCACCAATTCATTAGAATCTAATTTTCCACTATACTCAGGAGGATTAAAGTGTGGTGTAGACTTTAGATTTTTCAAATCCTTCAACAATCTTTCCTCACCCTGATCCATCACTGGTTCAAGTTCTACATCACCTTGTTCTTCCTCAATTTCATCATCACTAACATCTTCAAGATGTCTTCATCTTCTGTGGGTTGTTTCAATAGCTTCTAATTTAGCAAAAAATTGTCTCAACATGTTTGCCAATCCTAGATCCACATCTCGCCTCCCACTAACCATCTTGAAACCCTCTACAATTGCAGGTTAGATCTCAATTTACTATCCCACAAAAAATCAGCTAGGGTTTGACAAGAAGGAACCCTCAAACCTAGATTCACAAAACTAGATCTAGATCTAACCTCACTCTGATACCACCTCACACAAGGAAAGGATAGGGAGAGGGGCCAAAGGCATACCCTAACTAGATCCACCTTGCAGAGATCACATGCGGAAGCAACAACACACAAGTGAAAGAGATAATGCATAAACTTTCATGTATTATCTTTAATTGAGTCATACATACCAGGTTGTAAGGCCTTCCTGATTTAGGCTAGATATTACAATCAAGTACATAAGTCCTCCAACATGCGAGGATCTATCCACAATCTTTAATCTTTTAGCTTTTATCATCTATCCAAAAATTCCTCTCTAAAATCTAACCAAACAACTACATTTATACAAGAGGCTACCGAACAAGTTGACCTTCAGATCCATCATCAATGGAAGGAACAACTAGATCTAGGTCCACACACTTCCCAATGATAGATACCAACATTAAATTTGTGACCAATAATAAATGCAAGATTCAGCCTCAACAAAAATCCAAAATAAAAAACTCGATAAGAAAGGATAACTGAGTGCTACAGAAGCATCACCGAGCGCTAGGGAAGTTCACCGAGCACCAGAGAGATAATCGACCAACACTGGTAAACAAAGGAAACTGAGCAACACCGAACCAACTTGGTCAAAGAAGGAACCGAGCAACACAAGAACACACAAACATATTTTTGGTGATATAGGATTGCCAAGGACCCGAGATGCTCCTACATCATGTAGGTAAGATTTTTTTCTAGAGCCAATAGGATAGAGCCTTGCTGCTAATCAAACATCCATAGCCTCGACAAGGTTATTTCCTTGACAAATAGTAATATTTCTCTACTCCCAGTTGGGCATCCATAGCTCTAGAAGAGTTGTTAGCATATCTTGAGATTGCACATTTTTCATGTTTTCTTTATTTTCTCTTTATTTTATTTGTATTTCTTTTCCCTTTTGGATTTTGTATGCACAAATGATTATGATGTCATTCCTTCAAGCTAGTTTCCAAGGTGGTAAAATAATAATCTTTGATTCTTCACATAGTGGATTGAGGAAGGACACCTCATCAACATTAATATGGGAATTTAAATGATAAGCATGTAAAATATAGCTAGATATTACTATCTTTTATGAAATGATAAATATTAATGCTAAATACCATCAAAACATGTTAGTAAATTGGGATATCAAAAATAATATTTTGTTTATAAAAAAATACATGCATTTACCTTTTTTCAAATGCTTAAGGTGTACGGATATCCTCTAACCACACTATTGGTAGCCAAAACTGGGCTCAAAGACCAAAAAGTAAGCAAATGACCTAGTCTTTGAAAAATAATCATGATACTTTTAGCAATTTGATGTGACATTCTCCCATTAGTAAAGTAAATGCCTTGTGCCTACAAGGAGACTGCTTTCCCTATAAAAAGGGTATCACTTTTGAAAGGTGGCATAATATATTTTAAAAAAGTAGAGAGTCATAGGGGTAGAATTTTAAATTGTGGTTCAAAATTATGAATACACTAGTGAGATTGACTAGCCCATTGCCTCAACAACCTTTGCTAGGACACACAAATGATAGTAGGCTAGCCACATTGATAGGAACTCATGACCACCTTGTTCTTACTGTAGTTAAGTTGGTTTTTGGTGAATCTTTTTAGCATAGTGAGGACCTCTATAGGCTCTACATAGACATTTTATCCATATCCTCTGCTTACATGAAGACTTTGTGAATTTAATACCAACATTAAGATATCAGATGAAATTCTTTGGGCTCCACCATCCACTCCCAACACTTTGCACAATCCATATGCTATTTACTTATATAGAAACTCAAATCCTTGTAGAAATATGGAGCAGCCCCTACTACTGCAACAATGTAGTTTTTGTTGGCTCTTGGGACATGACTCTAAATTTCCCTAGAAACTAGGGTTGATTCCCTAATGTATCTATTTTCTTGGGCCGGAAAATTGATTTATGTGGCCATTGGAATCTGAATGCTAAAAGCCTTCATAAATGAATTTTGATCTAATGTGACCAGAGCTGAGCCATCCCCTTTCCTTATCATTTTTGACAAAGGGTCATATCTATTGGCCAACTCAATGAGCAAGTCCACATCTAGGAAAACATTAGGTACTATTAACATAGCCAACCCAGAGGTCCAAGGGTTTTAAATGGGCACTTTAATATCAACACTCTTATAAAAATACCTAAATAGGCATATCCCAGACACATCACTTGTCTTTGCATCTCTATAGAATCCTAAATCATCAGTGAAAATTTTGTCGCTAACCTTTTTGTTTTGTGAGGACCAGGCAGCAGAGTGAGAAATTTGTCTGAGTAACTCTCTTTCACTTTTTCTTTTGGTCCCTTACTGGTGGAAGCCCTACAGGTTGTTGGATTTCTCATCTTGACTATAGATAAAAATGCTTCTGAAAATTCTAAACTTATTGAACTCTTTAATCACTAGAAAACTTAGGAATTCTCATAATTCTTTAGCTCTCACTCTTTGGAATGCTTGGTAATTTTAGAATGAATGATAGTTAACTATATTCATTTTGGATAATTGAATGAAATTACACTTACAAGACTCAAGCTCTATAATCATGTCACTTCTACCATTACTTGGCACATTCTGAACTCAATTCACTAGTTGGGACCCAAGAAAGTGATAGTAATCAAAATTTGATTTCTGGAGACCTGGCGACTACACTTAGTCTCCCAATCCCTCAAAGACTTGGTTCTTTTTCAATAGTTTTAGAGATCTTGTGACTAAAGGAAAACCCTTAGTCACTGGATGATTTTATCTTTTACATTTTATCACGAGACCTAGAGACCATAGTCTTAACTCATAGTCACCGAATGATTTAATCTGACGACTCTCGATATCTTCTCACATTTTAATTCTTTCCTTCGGAGACCTAGCGACTATAGTTAGTCTCCTCATCATTGAATGTTTGAGATTCTTTTGATTCTATCTTGAGATTTAGTGACCACCTTTAGATCTTAATCCAACGGTCTTCATTAAGTCATTTTATTTTTACTTTTCATTCATAGACTTGGCGACTAGAAGTATATCTCCCAGTCACTGATGAATTTTTCATTTGTTAATTTTATCTTGAGACTTGGCAACAATTTTCCTTCCCAAGTCTCATTACCTTTTTTCTTTATTGAGAGACTCAGTGACTGTAGTGAGTCTCTTAATCGCTAGAACCTGTTGACTTTTCAAATTTCTTCTAGAGACTACCTGACTTTGCCCATCTAGAGACCTAGCGACTAAGGAGAAGTCTCTTAATCACTGTAACTTTTTTCAAATCCTCATTCCATCTTGTGAGTTCATGACAACCACAGGATCTTAATCCAATAGTAGTCACTCAGTCTCTACAATTTTTTTATGACATCATCTTATTAAGAAATTAAGAGACAACTATTAGATCTTACTTTGAAGAATACAATTGAGGGTAGTTTCTTAATCTCATAAACTTCACTATGACTTTGACTTTCTTAGGAGATCTAGAGATTGAACCAACCTAGAGACCCAACAACTAAATGAAAATACATTTAATTTACTACATCCAGAGATTCAATGACTATAGTCCATCTCATAGTCATTTATTTCTTTATTTTACCTTGGTGACCAATCAGGGATGAACATGTCACCAAATCCAGCAACCAAATCCATATTATTTTTAATTTTTTTAATGCTGGTAAGCACTTAACCCTTAGTCATTTTGTGATTGTGCAACTGAAGACATCTCCCAGTCACTTAATACTTCCCTTAACCCTGGTTAAATTTGGAGACCATGCAAAAGCCTTTATTTGCCAAGTCACAAGATAATTCTCTTAACCTCAATTAGATTATGAAATTAAACACCAATCATTGATGTTTCCTTCATCCTACAGTCCTCGCTGAGTCACTAGATACTTTGTGACTTAACTGCTACATCACGAGGTCAAGATATAACCATGTCATTGGATTGCTGAATGTTTAAAACATAATGGCCAGAATTGGGAGAAGACTCAACTACTAAACTCATTGTGTTGCGAGATAAATGGACTAATTCCCTGAGAACCTAGAGACCTAGTGACTAAAATAAAATACACCACCATCTTTCATTTGGAGACTCAATGACTAAAGGTAGTCTCAGAATCACTGAATACTTTATCACTTCATCATTTTACTTAGAGATCCCCCAACTAAAGGTATTTTTTGATCTGGAGACTAGGTGACTATAGTTTCCTTCAAACTATTTATCAGTGTAATCACTAGATCTCATAATGCATATTAGATTCATTCAGAGACTTCACGACTGAAGGCACTTGTTGAGTCGTTAGAAGAAAAGGAATATTGTCTTAACTTAAAGAGATTGCATGACAAAGGGTTTTAGGGAATTGCCAGACTAAAAGGAATATGTTGTGGCACTATTTCATCTATGATGAAGTTATTCATATCAATATCAATACAACAATATAGATCCTTAGGAGCTACCATCTCAATCATTACTGATGAACAAGGTTCTCTATACAACTTTACCTCAACACCATTCATAGGAATTGTAGCATATGATAGATCTAACTATAGCTTTCCTCCTACTATTGGTGCCAACTATCTTGATAGTAGCATGCCATAATGAGGTTTGGTATCAACTACAACAACATCCATTTTGTAAGTGGCCTCATGGAATACAAGAATCTTTACCTCTATTCCAACCAAAGTCCCTACCACAAGAACTATCCTATTATCCATGGCATAACATATACCATTAGATGTATCAACTTGAAGTCCCAATTCCTTCATTACATGGTAAGGCATTACTGTAGCTAAAACACTAGAGTCTATCATACAAATTTTCAATAATAAATTATTTACAATCAAAGTGACATAGAAAGGATCAATGGAAGAGGGCTCTTGGGTTACAATATTTCCAACACAAAATTTGGAAACCTATTTAGTTATCTTAGGTCCTGCCATTGGTTTCACCTTTTTTGACACAACAGGAATGCCCTCTTGTTCATTAATCAGAGCCAAAGTTGCTACCTTATGCTCTTTTATTTTCAACATTTCTAACAAAGGGATTGATACCTTCACCAGAGACAAAGCATGTCTCATGTCAAAAGTTGGGGCCTCAGTAGAAAGATCAGATAATTCTTTTCTTCCAACAACCCTTTTATTTCTTTATTTTTTGACATTTTCCCCATTTCTATTAGCACTCTAAACCATGATAGGTTTCTCCTTGTTGTTTCTATCTTTACTTGCGAAAGCAACTGGTTTAGGGGAAACCTTACTTTGAGGGTCATTTTTGACAAAGAGTGATCTAGGGACTCCTTGATGTGCATCAACCCTTCTATTTCTCAAGTTGTAAGAAGATCTAGCTTGAGAAAGAGAAGCCATAGTGAGACAAAGGAGGATGGAAGGGGCCAAGGAATGGCACACCCTAACTAGATCCACCTTGCTCAACAACACGTGGAAGCAACAACAACATAGTGGGAGAGAGAAAATTCTAGATCATACATATATTAACTTCAATTGATTCATACATGCCAGCCTATAAGGCCTTCTTGGTTACAGCTAGATATTACAATGATTTATAGAAGTCCTCAAAGATGTGAGGATTTGTCAAAATCTCTAATTGTTTATCTTCTATCTTCTATCATAACTAACTCCCTAAACTCTAACCAAACAACTACATTTATAGAAGAGGGTACCAAACTAATTTGGCCTTCAAATCCATAATCAATGGAAGGAACAGACAAATCTAGGACCACACGCTTCCTAATGATGGATACCAACATTAAATCTGTGACCCATAATAAATGCACAAGTCAGCCTCAATAGAAACTCCAAGAAAACTCATTAGTAAGAAAAGCCAACTGAGTGCTAGACAAGCATCATCGAGTGCCAGTGAAACAATCGACCACCCATGAGAGAACCGACCAAACTCGGTAACCAAAGGAAACCGACCAACACCAAACCAACTCAGCCAAAGGAACTGAGCAACATAGACAAACTCAAATATGTTTTTGGTGACACAGGATTGCCAAGGACCCGAGATGCTCCTGCATCAGACACGTGCGGTTATTTTGAAATGATTCTCTGAATCATTTAGTAGGTATGATTTGAGCTACATCCAACTTAGACTATGAAATCCATGAACTATCTTCAATTGGTCTATTCTTCCACTTTACCAGATATTCCATATATTGTTTTCCTCTTGTTCTTTTGCCAACTCTTTTCTCCAAAATCTGCTCTACTTCTTCATTATGCTTCTTAGGATACTCTATCACTACTGTCATTTCTTCATCAAGTTCATGATACTCAAACAAATTAGAAATGTTGAATATGGGTGATATATTGATGTCATCAGGTAACTCAATCTCATATGCATTTCCACTGTCAAATTTCTTAAAAATCTTCCAAGGTCCAAACCTATTCATCTTCATCTTTCCATATGTTCCAACAAGAAATCGACCTTTCTTCAAATGAACCATCACTTCATCACCAAAATCAAAAGTCTTATGTCTCCTTGATTTATCAACTCTATCTTGGTATTTTTTATTACTCTTTTCCAGCTTGTATTTCACATCTTCATGCAATGTCCTCATATACTCAGCAAATTTCATTCCTTCAACACTTCTCTTACTTTTGTCATCAATGTCTCTCAAATTAGATATACCTTTCAGTTGTAAGCCATTTACAATCTCAAAAGGTATTTTCCCAGCACTCCTATTCACTGAATTATTGTATGAAAACTTTTCTTGTGCTAACACAAAATCCCAATTACTCGGCATGTCTCCAACTAAACATCTCAAAAGATTACCCAAACTTTTGTTCACAACCTTTGTCTGTCCATCGGTTTGTGGGTTAAATGTAGAACTATATTTCAACTCAGTGCCAAAATTTTTCCAAAGTCTTCCAAAAGTATCCAACAAATTTACTATCTTGTTTAGAGATAATACTCCTTGGTAATCCATGCAATCTAATTATTTCCTTAAAGAAAAGATCTGCTATATGTACTACATCTGATGTCTTTCTACAAGGTATAAAATGTGCCATCTTCAAAAATCTATCCACAACAACAAATATAGAATCTTTACCTCTTACTATCTTTGGTGAGCCAAGAAAAAAATCCATACTGATGTCAATCCAAGGTTTCTCAGGAACAACAATCGGTATATACAATCTAGTATTCTGACTTACTCATTTTGCAACTTGACAAACTTGATAACTTTTCACAAATTTCTGAACATCTTTATACAACTATGGTCAAAAGTATTTCTCCTTACGTAAATTCAATGTCTTATCGATTCCAAAATGTCTAATGAAACCACTACTATGTTTCTCCTTTATCAAATTATTCCTCCTTGGTCCTCTTAGTATACAAAACTAAATACCTTTAAACAACATACCTTCATGAATAAAATATTGTTCCCATTTAGTACTTGGTTGATCTTGAATAGGTGCTCTATACTTTCTCCACAGCTCAAAAAAATCAGGATCAACTTCATAAGAATCTCTCATCTCATCAAAACCAAGAACTTGAATTTTCATCTCGGTCATCAAAGATCTCCTTCTACTTAATGCATCAAAAAATCAGTTAGTGACTCCACTCTTATGCTTGATCACAAATGTATAACTCTGCTAATACTCAACCCATTTCATATGTCTCTGGTTCAACTTGTTCTGACTTCCCAAATACTGTAAATCCTTATGATCATTATACAACACAAATTCACTCAGTATCAAATAATGTCTCTATTTCTTCAAGGATTGAACAATAGCATAGAATTCTTGATCATACACATAATATTTTCTTCTTGCATCATTCAACTTTTCACTAAAGAAAGCAATAGGTTTACCTTTTTGACACAACATAGCTCCAATTTCACTACCACTTGCATCACATTCTAATTGAAATACCTTATTGAAATCAGGCAATGCAAAAATAGGAAATTCAGAAACCTTTTGCTTTAGAGTCTCAAAACTTTTATTAGCTCCATGTGTCCACTTGAATTCTCTTTTATCTCCTCTCATAGTCTTAGTCATAGCATTACAGATTGAACTAAAATTTCTAATGAACTTTTAGTAAAAACTTGCCAATCCATGAAATGATCTTACCTCACTAGCATTCACAAGTGTAGGCCAATTCAAGATAGCTTCAACCTTTTCAGGATCCATCTTCAATCCATCAGCTAAAATAACAAATCCCAAATACATAATCTCCTCTTTCATAAATGAACACTTTTTCAGATTTATCAGCTACTTTTCCTTTTTCAGTCTCTACAAAACTTGTCTAACATGCAACAACTATTCTTCTTTGGTCTTACTGAATATCAAAATATCATCAAGATATATAATCACAAACTTACCCAAGAATTTCTTCAGAACTTCATTCATCAATCTCATAAAAGTACTCAGTGCATTAGTTAAACCAAAAGGCATAACCAACCACTCATATAAACCTTCTTTTGTCTTGAAAGAAGACTTCCATTCATCATCTTCTCTGATTCTGATCTGAAGATACCCCCTTTTCAAATCAATTTTTTTAAAATACTTTGCCCCAGTCAAACTATCCATTATGTCATCCATTCTTGGTATAGGAAACCTATACTTCACTATTATCTTGTTGATTTCTCTGGAATAAGTACACATTCTCCATTCTCCATTCTTCTTAGGTTCCAATACCATAGGTACTGCATAAGAACTCAAACTTTCTCTGATCAAACCTTTCTCTAGCAACTCTTGAATCTGTCAGTTCAATTCCTAATTCTTGGTAGGTGTCAACCGATGAGGTGCCTTATTCGGTAAACTAGCTCCAGGGATAAGATCCATACAATGATCAATGCTTCTCTTTGGTGGAAAACCATCAGGTACACTATCAAAAATGATATATTTGTACTTGTCAAGAAACTTATCAATATCCTTAGGAGCACTATCCTTTGTTTTCTTACTCGATTTGTTAGGAATCACAACAAAACATACATCATTCTTTCTCAAATCCTTAACAAACTTTCTTCCTTCCATCAAGAAAACTTTCATAGATGTGAAAACATTACTAACAGGTTCTTCCATCAACCAAAATATTATACTTATGCAATCTCCCATTATATATAGCATTTCTATCATATTGCTAAGGTCTGCCCAACAAAATATGACAACAATCCATAGGCATGATATCACACAACACCTTATCATACTACTTTCCAATTTTCAAATTCACATAACATTGTTCACTTACCAAGAGTGTATGCTCATCTTTGATCCATGAAATCTGATAGGGCTTTGGATGTTCCAACCTTTTCAACTACAATTTAGTGATCATCTCCTCAGATGCAAGATTTTGTGAGCTACCACTGTCAATGATTACCTTCCAGACTTTGTCAAAAACTCTACATCTGGTCTTGAATAAACTTTTCCTTACTAGATCTTCCTTTTTACTTTCATTCCATAGTGCTCTTCTTACCATCAAGTTACTTTCCTTCCCAGGTTCATTTGGTGACTCTTCTTGCACCAAAGCATTCTGACTGTTACCAACCTTCTTACTTACTTGTGTACATTCAAATGATCTATGTCCTTCTCCATAATTATAACAAGTTCCTTAGAAACTTTCTCTGCTATAACCACCTTGGTAGTTACTACCTCTACCTCTAGATGAACTTTCACCTTTCCACTCGGTCTTGCCTTTATCCATATTTTTCTTTTCTGGTTCAGATCTACTATTTTCACCATAGGATCTACCTATTCCTCTAGGGAATCTACCACCTCTACCTCTTTGTCTTTGTTCATGTCTCTTGTTCAATTTCTCCTCAGCTTTCAAAGAAAATTGATATTCACCATTTTATTCCATAGCTTGATTTTGTCTTTGCATTTCCTTTTCCTATCTAGCTACAGATGTTCCCACCATAAGGATGCATGAATTTTCAACTTTGTTCTTGCAATCTTCACTTTCTTGTCTTTAGGTACATTCTCATATTCAAAATATTTTTCCATCTCAGTGATCTAATCTACCAATTCATCAGAATCCAACTTTCCACCATACTCGGGAGGATTGAAGTGTGGTGTAGACTTCAGACTTATCAAAGCCTTAAAAAATCTTTCTTCACCCTGATCCATCATAAGTGCAGGTTCTGCATTACCTTGTTCTTCCTCAATTTCATCATCACTAACATCTTCAAGATGTCTTCCTCTTCTCTGGGTTGTCTCAATAGCTCCCAATCTAGTAGAAATTTGTCTCAACATGTCTTCCAATCCTGGATCCGCTTCTCACCTCCCATGAACCATCTTGAAAACCCTCTACAATTACAGGTCAGACCACAATCTTCTACCCCATAATAAATCAACTAGGGATTCACAATAAGGAACTTATAGACCTAGATTCATAGACCTAGATCCATATCTCAACCTCACTCTGATACCACTTGATGAAAAGGAGGATATAAGGGGCCAACAAATGGAACACCCTAACTAGATCCATCTTTCTCAACAACACATGGAAGAAACAACACAGTGGGAGAAAGAAAATGCTAGATCATTCATATATTAACTTCAATTGATTCATACATGCTAGGCTATAAGGCCTTCCTAGTTATGGCTAGATATTACAATGAATTGTTAGGAATGAATGCTGAAGTGTTTGGCACCCATTCTGTAGCAGTTTTTGTTGCATTCATGACTATGATTGTCATTGATGTCAACATAGTGTTTACCAAAGACTTGCAGAGAAGCAGACAATGTTTTGATTAGAGGACATGGGATATTATAGTTGGAGCTATGCAATGTTGAGGATATACTCTTTGATATGTTATATGTCTATGGTTAAGAGTGCAGACAATAATTCATTTATTCATGAAAGTTATGATCATTTTGGTGGAAGCAGTATTCGAGCAGTGTTCCTGAGTAGCGGTTTTTGACAATCGGATGATATATCCTAATCAAGATGGAATCTAAATTTGTGTAGTTAAAGGGAAGTTAGAGACACATTGATAGTGATGTGGATGATAGTGCAAACTTTGAAGTCACATGAGTGAAGATCTATTGAATTTGGAAGCTGACAATTTTATGTAATTTTGGTGTAGTGTGTGGAATATTTTATTTTGTAATTACGTGCCAACTTATTTGTAATTATTTGAGTGTGGTATAAAGGAAGGAATTTTTTTCCTTTTTTTAATGTTGAGATGTGATGTGGTATGCATGAAGTGAAGAAAAGAGCTAAAGTATGAGAGCGAAATTGTGAAGGAAGACATGCGAAGTACAAAGATCTGAAATTGAGATCTGATGTAACAGTGAGTGCAGTTTGGTATAGTCAGAGAAGAGGTAATATATTATTCTATTGAATAATGCAAAGATTATTTGGACAGTGAGTTCAGTGATCTTACCCTAAAGCTATTTGGGCAGTGGGTCCTTCTGTCTTCCATAACTCTTAACAGGGTTAGAATCTTTTAACAGAGATTCAAAATCTCCTAACAGGGATTTATATGTACTGAATGTATTTCATAAGACTCCTAACAGAGTCCATCCTTTCATGAGGAATATTCATATTAGTGCATCTTTTGTGGGCATCATTCCCACTGGGGTTTACTCTTTGATCAAGAGGTTCCCTAGTCAATATATCTTGTGTTATTGTGTAATTGTGTATGAATATCTTTCTATGGTTGGTAATTATATTGCTGATATGGTTTAATGCTATTGAAGATGATAAAAGTTATAATTATCTAATAATTGATTCACTCCCCCCCCCCTGTCAGTTATCTTGGTGGACTTTACTTTCTAACATGAATTACAGAAGTCCTCAAACATGTGAGTATTTGTCAAAATCTCTAATCTTCTATCTTCTATAATATATCAAAACTAAATCCCTAAACTCTAACCAAATAACTACATTTATACAAGAGGCTACCAAACTGAGTCAGCCTTGAGATCCATAATCAACAGAAGGAATTATTAAATCTGGGACCACACACTTCCCAATGATGGATACCGACATTAAATCTGTGACCCATAATAAATGCACAAGTCAACCTCAATAGAAACTCCAAGAAAACCCATCTGTAAGCAAAGATAGCCGAGCACCAAAAAAGCATCATCAAGTGCCAGTGAAACAATCAACCACCCAAGAGATAATCGACCAAACTTAGTAACCAAAGGAAATCGACCAACACCGAACTAACTCGGTCAAAGAAGGAACTGAGCAACACAGAAAAACTCAAATATGTTTTTGGTTACATAGGATTTCCAAGGACCCGAGATGCTCCTACATCACACAGTCATATTCTTGATTTCTTCTTTATTGGGCTTTCTCCAATGAGTATTTTTTATCTCTAGTCTATTCATATTTGTTTGACTAGTCTCAGTATTAGATTCTTCATGATTAGAATGGGAAAATATTTATTTCTCATAGATTGGGAGAGTTCTCCTTTTATGGTCAACATCTTCTATTATCTCTTCATCATCTCAAGAGGCAAATTCTTCCACCCTTTGATCTCCAAGATTTTTCAGAGCCTTCATGGTCTCCTGCAGGTAGATCCTTTAGTTCATCTTCTAAAGCTTGTGCAAAAAAACATTGAAAAGGTGAGTGAGGCATGTTGCAGACCACACATCATGGAATATTTTCCACATTGTGGGTAGTATTCCTTTTCAAAGGATCAGGAGTATCCCTACCTTTTTGTGGCTCATGGTTGTCAAATATGGCTGGTCCTGTAACCTAGGGAATCTCTCCTACCTTTGATAAGGTGGTCTATTATCTTGGAAACTCTTCCCACCTTTATCAAATCTAATAGAAAGATCTTTAACATCATTGGCCAATTTTTTAACCTTGTCATCTTCCCTGGTAGGTTTCACAATATGTGGCCTAGTCTCTTTCCATAGTCTACCTTCATCCCTTTTATACATTTGACCATACGCTTTCCTATTACTTTCAATATTTACTGCTAATTTTAAAGTATCTCTCAAAGTACGTGGACTTTTATGTCTTAAGAGGTAATACAGTTTTCCCTCTATAGCCTTGAAGTATGTGGTCAAACAAACTTCATCATCTAATCTTAAAACCTGGAATAACTTGTACATGGATTTTTGAAACCTACCATTGAATTCTGACATACTTTCATTTGCATGCTTCTTGATATTATTGAACTCATTTAACATGTAGCTAGAATTAACATGTTCAACATATTTTTCTTTAAAATTTCTTATAAATTCATCCCATGAGGTAATACTATTTTTAGGTAAACCTTTGTACCAATCCCTAGCATCTTCTATCAAAGATTGAACAAAAAGCTTCATGACAAAATCTTCATTCTCTATTTCATAATCATTTATTTTATCTGTGAAAGATTTAAGATGTTCTTCACATGTAATAACATTGTTACCAGTGAACTTAGGGATCTTTTCTCTTACCTCATTTGGGATAACATTTGGTTGACCAGGAATACCATCAAAGAACAATGGCTCGTATCTGTCCAGATGAACTGGCCTTCTTTGAACATTATGTGAAGATTGGGCTCCACCTTCTCTAGTATTTTATGCATGGTAATTCGAGCAAGATTACCAGCCAATGGGACTATCTGATTTAAAATTTGAACTAGTCCTTTAACCATTTATTGGGAGATTGAGGCTTTGGTATTGGGCATAGGACCATCCAATGGATTTTGTGGTATTGGCCCACTAACAACAGGGACTGAACTGCTAGCATTTGTATTCATATTAGTATGAAGGAAATCTATTTTCCTTTTCATCTCATCTACAACAACTTCTAACTCTAGCTTCTCTAATTGGATGGCCAAGTCTTCCTTACCTTTTCTATCTTTTTCTAGATCTAAGATAGCCTGAGGTATTGTAGTAGGATTAGCCCCATTATTTTTGGAATCATTTATGCTAATTCCAACTATATTTTGTTTTCCGTTGTTAGCTAGATCCATCACTTTATTTCTAAGATCTTCATTTCCTTTGATCTCTGATGGATGCAACTACCTTAGGATAGGGCCTTCACCCTCAAATTCATCTCTCTTGGGATTAGGCACATTTCTATTGACATGTTGTCTTATAGCTCTTACATCACCAAACAACTCATTATCTAAACCTTTAAAAATTTTATCTAGATCCTTTGCTTGGATCTCACTATTTTTTTTTCCTAACGAGCTCTTGCCTTTCCATGAGTAACTCATAGATCTCTTGTTCCCACTCCTTTTTTCTTTTATTAATTTCCAAAAAATTGTTCTCGATCATTTTTCCTTAAAGCAATAACTTCTTCCCGCAATTTATCTGATTTATAGGATTCAGTTTCAACAGCAGAAGCATATTCTGTCTACTCTAGATTTTCTTGTGTAGGAAAGAAACCAATATCTATAAACTCATCTCCCTGAGGAGGACTCACTAACTCATGGTTCATTCTCCTAAGGAATTCAACATTTTTAGAAATTAACGAGGTTTCCTTCTGGATGGGATTTGAAACTTGTACCTGAGCTGGTCTAGGAGAATCATTAGCAGATGTTCCCCTTCTTGACCATTGCTTTCTACTAGTGGTATGTAATTCCTCACCCATCTTTCTTTCCAGGTGATCCCTATAATAAGACCTAGTATTCCTTACCCTACTCATAATACTTTGACAAGATAATCTTGAAATTTTCAAAAGTCTTTACTAGCAACTGGTAAACATAGAGTTTAGAGCTTCCACCCACAAATTTATGGGAATAATTTGATAACTAGTCTTCAAATAAAATAATAAACAGTTAGCAAAACTCTTAGAAAATTTATTACAGAAATATTTTAGATCCCCAGTAGAGTCACCAATTTTGTTAGCATTCAAAATTTTAGATGATCAAAACTAAAGAGTAAATCCCTATTTCATAACTCTACCATTCCCAATAGATGCATCAACAATAGTAAACACTAAGGTATTAAGGATTTATAATATTTCTTCTCTTTGAGCTTTAAGCTACAGGTGAGTATTGTTAGAAAGTTGACTATACTAGTGTATATGACTTAATATAGTGTTTTCATTATGGAAACAAAGTCATATGATGTTTTGGAGTCAGCGCTTATGATAAGAAGATCATAAATTGGCTAAGTGTTGAAGACTGGACAATATATAGAGTACCTGAAGGTCAGAGCATTAGCGCACGTGCATATGATAGAATTATGGTATGCACCCTATAATTTAAGTTGGTAAGACCTTATTCATGCTACATATAAGAGCGCATGATCAAAATATTTGGTATGACGAAGATACAAAGAGTTCAAGTTGCACAAATAGTGAATGTGAAAGAAGAATAGTGCAAGCAGCTGACTGTTGGTATTTTGGTTAGTGGTTATATTATTATGTTGTAAATGATATGACCCTATTGTAATTAGGTTATAGAAACATAATTATGTTTTTTTGTAAACACACTTGAGCCAATTCAATTGGAAGCATTGTATGTAATCGATTAAAGGGTCGACCTAGTTAATTGTTTTGTATGCGCATATAAATATTAGATGTACCCTTTGTAATAGGAATGAGAGTTGAAATAGAGTTGAGATAAGTAGAGAAGAAGTATGTTAAGAGTTGATAAGATTTATTAGAGCTTTGCAAGAGGTCAAAGAATCAGCACATCAAAGGGACTGATCAGACAACTAGTGTCACAGTGACAGTTCATCCAGCAGATATAGTGTGTATCTAAGATCAGAAGGTTGTAGCCTTCACCACTTGAGCAATGAGCTCTAGGATAGTATGTCCACACCCCTAATAGGGTTATTTTAAATGAATCCTAATAGGGTCCAACCCTTGACATGGTCACTATAGTAAATACATCATAAATCAACTCCTAACAGGGTTAAGGATCTTCTAACAAGGATCATAAAAAACTAGTACAAATTATTAGTGGGTGTCAATTCCCACTGGGTTTTTTACCTATTTGGGTTTCCCCATTACCACATTAGTGTTATGTGTTGATCTCATGTTTCTTATTTATGTTGATGTTCATTTCAATACTTAAGCATTCAAGTTAAGTTTAAGAAGTAAAGAAAGAGACTAAATTAAGTGAACACCGATTGACCCCTCCTCTCAGTGTTCCCATTCCTAACAATTGGTATCAGAGCTTTGGTCCTCATCATATAAGTTTAACCACTTGAGGAGATCATGGAAAAAGAAGAAATAAAACTTCTAAAAAGAAATCTTGAAGCTTCTCTTGAAGACCTGGATAGACCTGAAAAAGAAATTGAAGAACTAAAAGAAAAAGTTAGTGATTCTCAAGTAGTCATCAAAAGGATAAGAAAAGATTTGAAAGAATGCTCTAATAGTGATTTAGGGATAATGATCAAGAAGATGAATGAAAAAAATTCATCCTTGAAAGAATAGATTGAAGAATTGGATGATAAGCTAACCAAAAATCAAGATGTCTATGATGAACAGATCAAAGAGAACCTTCAACTAAATGAATAATTGAGGCAAGCAAACATGGAAATTTTGGAGCTAAGAAACAACAAAGAAAGCTTGGAATCTGAATTGAAAGAGGAAAATAATCACATTGATAAATTACACACCAGTTTTGATTTGATAGAATCTCATTTATATGCAAGAAGACTTAAAGGAGATACTAGTTGTATTGGATAAAATGAAGTAGAAAACTAGATTGACAACATGCGATCAAGAATGAAAGCACTAGAAGACACCATAGATGCTAAGAAGACTAGAAGTCAGACTAAAGATCATGTTGAACCATCCAAGAATGAGTGCAAGCTAGTAGATCAAACTTGTTATGCATGTAACAAGCATGGACATATTGCAAGGAACTTTATAGAGGTAAGACCTTTTAATGATTATTGTTATTCATGCAATAAATATGGTCATAGAGCTATGAATTATAAGACAAGTCAGAAGAAAAAGACTTAGCATAATCAGAGAAATCATAATTGGCCAAATGTAAGAAGTTCTCAGAATGTTACATGTTAGATATGTAACTATAATGGTCACTCACCTAGACAGTGCAAAATAGTAACCCATGTCAATGATCCGAGGAATACAAGGCCTCTAGTTATTTGGCCCTCATGTAACAAGGCTAGACACCTCTCTAAGTTCTATAGATCAAGAATGCAGAGTCAAGAAAACCCTAAAAAGCTAAAAGAAACAATATTAGATACCGAAGGAGAATTCAAGTTTGTGAAATCTTCAAAATATGAAAGCTTGATTTGGTCAGAGGTGAAGAAGGCTAAGTTTGATGAGTATTTATTGGATGCATCCATAGTGGATGCACCCTCTACATTTGGATGAATGGCCCTCAGGGTCATAGGGGGAGCTAATTTAGCTCTAAACCCCTGTATGGCTGGTATACTCACCCTTATAGTATGCACCTTTGGACTTAACCTTTTGGTGACTAGAAGAACCTATGTGCAAGAGCGCACTAGCTGATTGATTACAGATTGAAAGTTGGAAATTATCAGTGATAGCCTAGTTTACGTAGCAAGCATTAATGGAAAAATTTTCACTTTAAAGTACATAGAAGCTTTTAGATCCCTCATTGTATTCAAACTCAAAGTGATTGGAGAGAAAAGGAGCCCTAGAATTTGATAGTAAATGATTGCAGATTGATTCACTAGTGATTATCAGTGCATTTGATCAGTTGCGAAAGCCCTAATCCATCGCGTCAATTCATAAATCTTCAAGATCATTTGGAAAGTGATATACAAGTAAGTAATGGCTACTCCCATTATATTTGATGTGGTGGAGAAGAAGAGATATGTGTTTAAGAGGCATCCATTCATGTCCACACTAGATGGCCTAGAAGGTGCATTCTCCTACACTCCCATGGGTGTTATGCATGTGGAAGATATTAGGGCATACATATATTGCATGAAGGAACCAATAGGTTTGGATAGAATAAGAGTGCACATGGAAATAATGATGAAACCTGATAAAACCTTCATGGATGAGGATGTGCAGTTGGATAATCATCCTATAGTTGAATATTCTATGGCATATGAGTTCTATGAGTCAGAATGGATTAAGATCCTACTCAACAGGATCCATGATGACCTATTTTGGATAGGTGAAGTACCGGTTAGGATAATAGGAGATCTACTTCATGAGATGACTAGACTCTCAAGGATTGGCTTCATTCTTTTGACAAGCAAGGACACTAGAAAACTTGTAGAACAAGCTTGAAAATCAAGAAGTGATAGGCACAAAATGACAATAGAGCCTATAGAGGAGAAAGACATCAAATTGATGTCCATGATACTCAGATACAGGTTCTAACACACCAGCAGAGTAAATAGTGTGTCAGCAGCCACCATTCTAGCAGCAATAAGGTTGGTAAGAGAGAATGGAGAGTTTAATCTATGTGAAATCTTGCGCGCACAACTAATGGACAAAATAAGAGCCATCAAGCATGACAAGACCAAGATATTCAGGTCTGGGTCTCTAATAATCTACATGTCCTTCCATATTCTTGGAAAGGTGTCTGATTTGTATCTAGATAAATCTATTCCCACAATGCCACATATATCTCAAGGCATGTACTGAAAGTACATTGAAGGATTACATGACACTAGAATTGAAGACATTTAGGGCCAAAATGTAGATGAGATACAGAATTCTAGAAAAGATTGTTGAAAAATACAAGGATAGTATTTGTTTCATGGTAGAGATTGATACAACATGTATGGAGGCTGTTGAACCAAGAAAAAAGTGGATTCATCCACTGGGATATGAAGTTAAAGAGCCTATTCTAGAGGCTTATGCTCAAGTTCTATTGTCAGCACCTAAGGAACCCAATGAACCTAGGTGGGGAACTTATGAAGAGAAAATAAGAGAATTAGATGTTGTATTGAACAACACAACAACAAAAAGAAAAGTTGCCAAGGTTACTTCAAAGATTTTGAAAATACATGGAGTATCTCAAGCAGACCTAGACAAAGCAAGGCAAGAGAAGATTGCTTTGGAAATAGATAGTGCAACTGCAAAAAAGATAGAATCTGATGATCCAAAAATGAAGGTGAAAATTGAGAAATTAGATGATAAGAAGGGTAAAACTAATGTTATTCCTTCTATGCCCAAGGTAACTATTGACCTTACCGCTCCTCCTGAGTATAGGGTAATGGCTAAGAGGAAGAAAGAGATTAGCACCAGTCATCCATCCTCACGAGTAACAAGAAATAGGAAGAAAAATCAAGAACCTCTAGAAGTAAGCTTCAAACCTAGTCTTAGTGTGTTGATTACAAGGATTATTGATGAAGGTAGGATAGATCAAGTATGGAAGTTCTATGATAAGTATAGTGAAATTGACAAATCAAAAATTCATGGAATGATTATCAAACATATGCTGAAGCTTAAAAAGATAGTCCTAGAAGTAAAGACTATGATTCTAGATAATGTGTGGAACATCTTAGAATTCCAAAATAGACAATCTATTGAAGAGGATCTAAGGATAAGAAAAAATACTTTAGATGAAACCCTTCCAGTATGTTCCTTAGAGGAGAAACATTTATTGCTAGATTTGGTAAAGCCACATATTAGAGCCAAGTCAATGAATTTACATATGATGGAAAAGAATTATGAATTGGTTGCTAAGGAAACATAGAAAACATTTGAGAAGGTCTTCATGAATAGGCACATGTACCCATCTACTACACCTACAACTCAAGTGCTCACAAAGGAAGTCAAGATGGTAGAATATGCGAATGTACCTGTGACAGGTCCTCAGGACTCAATGCCTATAGTTGAAACACAAATAGAGGTAGATAAGTTTGCACCCATGACAAATTCACTAAAGGATAGCACCATTATAATTGATAATGTAGAGATAGCCATGGTGGCCACAGATAAAGACCTAGACAAGTTTGAAGAAGCTTTTGTGAGTACACAAGAAGCTGAAATTTTATGCGGTGACAACTCACCTAAGTTGCAAAAAGAGGAAGTACTAATTAAGGACATAACATGTGAAAAAGAAGAAGGGATAAAAACAAGTAAATCAACATACAATCCATCTATTGAAATAAGAGTTAAACAAGAAATAGAGGATAGCACTCCTATTACTCCATCACCCTCAGGAGCATTGTTGTGAAGTTTGACACCTGACACAACTAGTTTGGATTCATGGGGAGAAGAAGACCTAATCAAGATTAGTGTCTTAGCTATGGATAAGGCCAAAGAGAAATAGGTAATGAGGAATCCCCTCTTTGTAGAATTAGTAAATATCATGAACAACCTATTACCAGTAGATAAGAAAGTGTTCAAGTTACACTCTGTTGATGATGTAATTGCAATTCTTTCATAGTTCAAAAGTAATTTCTCTAAATTGGAAGAAATCTGCATCATTAGTAGTAGAGGAGAAGTATATGTAGAAAAGACTAAATTATTTGGTTAGTAACTTCTCACTAGACCTTAGTTCACTCAAAGTTGGAGAAGCCACTTTGAAAGAGTTTGCAGCAAAAGGAAGGAAAATTGTTGCTGACTGTATGAATCAAGATAAGTTGATAGCCGATCACTACAAGAAGATTCAAGAAGTAGAGGCCATGATAGAACAAGTGAGTAAATCAATAGAAGATCCCTCTATTGATATAAACATGTGTAACAATGTTTATCAAGGACAACTTGACAAAATTGAGAAGGCAAAAAAGGAGATGTCCAAGATAAGGGCTAGGTAGACTCAGATTAGAAATGCTCTTGCGCCCTCCTTAGATGTGTTGAATCATAATATCAAGAAGATCGATGCCACCATGGTGACATATGACCAAGGTCCTAGTTCAGACTTGGAGAAAATGGAGAAACTTCAGTATGCCTTATGCGCCCATCTCCAAACAATCAATGCATTGATTGCATTTTGGAAGCAAGAGATTCAAAATTTATAGATTGCATGCTCATATGTACTTTCAATGTAAGTAGTTTTATAAATTTAGGTTTGTAATACCTTTGTCATTAATGTCAAAGGGGGAGTATGTATAGAATATGGAGCTATAGCTATGTATAATAAGAAGATATAAGGGAGAGATAAGATAGAGTATGATTAAGTATTTTTTGTATTAAGGGACAGTTAGTCACTTTGCAATATTCCTTTGTTTCCATAAATAACAAAGGGGGAGATTATTGGAAAGTTGACTATACTAGTGTATATGACTTAATGTAGTGTTTTATTTATGGAAACAAAGTCATATGATGTTTTGGAGTTAGTGCTTATGATAAGAAGATCAAAAATTGGCTAAGTGTTGAAGACTGGACAGTATACAAGACTACCTGAACATCAGAGCATTAGGGCACGTGCATACCATAGAATTATGGTATGTGCCCTATAATTTAAGTTTTTAAGACCATATTCATGCTACATATAAGAGCACATGATCAGAAGATTTAGTATGAGGAAGATACAAAGAGTTCAAGTTGCACAAATAGTGAATGCCAGAGAAGAACAGTGCAAGTAGTCGACTGTTGGTATTTTGGTTAGCGGTTATATTATTATGTTGTAAAGGATATGAACCTATTTTAATTTGGTTTTAGACACATAATTATATTTTTTTGTAAACATGCTTGAGCCGATTCAATTGGAAGCGTTGTATGTAATCGGTTAAAGGGCTGACCTAGTTAATTGTTTTGTATGTGCATATAAATATTAGATGTGCCCTTTCTAATAGGAATGATAGTTGAAATAAATTTGAGATAAGAAGAGTAGAAGTATGTGAAGAGTTGATAAGATGTATTAGAGCTTTTCAAGAGGTCAAAGCATCAATGCATCAAAGTGACTAAGGGACTGATTAGATAAGCAATGTCATAGTGACAGTTCATCCAACATATATAATGTGTATCTGAGATCAGAAGGTTGTAGCCTTCACCACTTGAGTAGTGAGCTCTAGGACAGTGTGTCCACACCCCTAACAAGGTTATTATAAAATAATCCTAACAAGGTCTTATCCTTGATAAGGTCACTGTACTAAATACATTGTAAAGCAACTCCTAACAGGGTTAAGGATCTTCTAACAAGGATCATAAAACACTAGTACAGATTATTAGTGGGTGTCAATTCCCACTGGGTTTTTTACCTATTTGGGTTTCCCCATAACCAAATTGGTGTTATGTGTTGAGCTCATGTTTCTTATTTATGTTGATGTTCATTTAATTACTTAAGCAGTCAGGTTAAGTTTAAGAAGTAAAGAAAAAGATTAAATTAAGTGAATACTGATTCACCCCCTCTTAATGTTCCCATTCCTAACAAGTATTACCTTTCAGATTGAATTCTTCAAATATCACAATAGTCACCTGTATACTTGATACAAATCTAATCATTTAACTCTCTCACAACTTTAAAGTAAATCATTGTTTAAATTGATTGATGGTGAAAACAAATGCAAACTAAGCAATGACCAGTGCGAAATCCTAGGGACCTAGAGTCAACAAATGCACATCTATAGGAAACCTCTCAAATCAAATAAACCTAAACCCTAGATAAAATGTCTTGCAAATTACCCTCTTATGCATAGATCATATCATCAAATTCATACATAAAAAATGAAATCTCAGAGACCTCACTCAAGATTTACTCCTCCATTTAAAGGAACTCAAGATTCAACCCCACTATCTACCTTGTAGAAAGATGTATCTAAAATTCCTTGCAAATTTAAATACACAAAGAAATAAAAATCACGCATGAAGATAATAAAAGATATGTGTGGAACTTTAGTATATTTTATTATTAAACTTCTTGTATCAGTACATTCAGAAAAACCTGGATTCTTGAGAATCAAAACTAAATCTATAAACTTCTATTACAATAAGTTTTTCACCACCTTTTGGTGTGAGTTAAAATTTTCTATATATATAGAAACCATCTTAGGATCCTTGAGAAAAGGATGCAACAAGCTTCAGATGGTTTTGATAGTGACTTGCACTAGATTACAAAAAACTTAAATTTGTAACTGAAAGAGAAAGAAAAGGGCACCATAAGTTGGTCCTCCTCATGGTGAGTTCCCTTTGAGATGCACCTTTGTCTACCGGTATTCAGAGAAACTACCAAAGTTGTTATGTAAATGATGACCGCCAACCAGCTAACTTACATCATTTCTTTTATGATATTTGTTCTCCCTATGCTCATGGATCAGGTGCATTGCTGGAAATTTATTCTTCTTCTAGGTATTCAATGTCAATAGTTGTAAGCTTATTCATTTTGGGTTTTGTAAGAGTATCCAATGATGTTACCTGTTCTTTTATTGGCCACTGAAAATCCTGAATATTTTGAAGCTATTTTTTTTGCCTCTCCCACCTAGCATCATTTATTTGTTTGACATGTATAGTAAATTTGGTGAAGTCCACTTCATCTTTAGAGCTTCATCCAAAACAATATTCAATCTATCAATATCTAACTCATTTTTTTCATTAAGAAATGCCTCTTTCTTAGGGAGCAAGGAATCAAAATCTGATTTACATTGATCTAACCCATTTATTGTGCCATCCTCATTCTTTATTTGAGGGACAAACTTGTTGAACTCTGGGCCAAACATTATTATCCTTGTCTCTACTTGATTTTATTTTACTTAGGAGAATGACAAGGTGGCCTGTATCCTATCTATTTCTTCACCAACCTACAACACAATCTCTGGAATATCTATTCTAAAAGATTGCACAGTTGCCAATCTCTCAAAAAGTGATGCTCTGACTGAACAGGTTACATAATAAGTATTCCAAATGGAAACAAAATTGTTTACCTTTGTTTGGATTTTAGGCAACTTCCTATAAGCAGTGTATACTGCATCTTCTTTCTCCTTTAGAACATCAACCCTATGCTGAAATTTTTTTAATAAGGCATCCAATGCAACTTTATTCTTATCCACAATGGCCTATTCCTTAGAAAATTCCTTTCCTTTTGTACCCTGGCTCTCTAACTGTGGGGGTTGTACAGATGGTGGGGGTGCAACCACTAGCATATTGATTATCTATTGAGTCAGATCATCCACATATTTTTCCAATCCCCTTTCTTGCATGATATGCACTTCTATATCCTACAAAAGTGCACTATAGTCTTCATATAGGTTTTTATACCTATCGGAGAGTTGCTTAGTTTCATCCTCATTTAACCTTGCAAAATGAGTAAGCACCTGTGAGACTTCAAGGTCTCCAGTATTGTGGATAGACCATACAATTTTGTCTCGATCCATCTTTTCTTGAACATTCAAAAGAGAAGGCTTTTGGTCCTTAGGGTATAGGCTCAACATAGCTAGTTCTTGGCTTCTTGGACTATATCCAAAACCTTTTATTAAATCCCCCTCTTGGATTTCTGAAAACAAATTTAAATTCTCTTGCTTCCTTATGTGATCTATTATGAAATTTGAAGCAAGATCCCAACCAGGAACAAGAAGCATATTGCTAGATTTTACTAATTTTCTCACATCCTCTAGAGTGATAGCCTCTAACTTAGGATCATAATCCTTTAAGGCTTGGATAGCCTTATCAGGCACCTGGTCATCCTCTACAATCTTTACACTTGAAGCAACCTGCTATTGCTTATTCCACACTAGAAAGTTCTTGAATTCAACTATCTTTATCAATTCATCATCCTTTAATAAATCCTCCTTCTGGAAAAATATTTTATCCTGATAGAGAGCTAGTCTCAATTCAACTTCCTCAACTATCTCTTTCTATTTTATCTTCTCTTCCCTTATCTTCTTTCTAAGTTGGTGATCATACACCCTTGTTCCTATAATTAGAGCTCCCACTTTGTCTCTTTTCTTCTCAATTGTTCTCGCTTGGGAAGGCTCTCCCACTTGCATTTTCTACCTCTTAAGAGGAGGTTCACTAGTATCATGAGAGCTAGGAAGCTCTATCAAATCCATAATTGTATTTTCCTCTCCTCCTTTCTCAATAGGAGGTGGTTGTTCTATGGCAAGAGGGCTATGTATTGAATAGCCATCATTGCCTTCTTCATATGACCACATGCATCTTATACTGGCCCAACCAATCATTTAATTTACCAAATGCATTCTTCCTAATTGTGAAGTTGCATGCTCTGAAGTGCCTAGGGGTAAATGTACCCTTCCTATGGGGGGCCAAGTGATCCTTATTAGTTAACATAAGCTGCTAGATGATCTCTAGGAATGTAATCCTTGGTGGCACAAAGAATGGTAGAACATGAGGTGGCTGGGGAAACCCATAGACTCTGATTATTGTAAAAGTCTTATCATTGTAGAAGTCTCCCTAGTTATGATTTTTAGGCCACTTGTCAACACATTGGCAAGACCTTAGTAATTGAAAAGCTTTGACTGGTAGCCTGGAGAGATTTAGTCCTAAGCTAAGAAAAATTGGTTTTACTATCCAATTCTAAAAAACACAAAAGTCACAATTGGTGGAAGTAAAGCTCCATGCCCTTATCCAAAATTGAACTAGATTAGGTTGACCCCTCCATATCATTTGAGGCTCAAGGTGCTCCAAGTCCATAATATTGTAGTTGTAGTATAAAATGAGGTGCATTAATAGTGAGTAATGCATAGATTTAGGAGAAGGCTCCTTCTTCCTAAGAGCCTCAAGTCCTTCATACATACTATTTATGACATACCCAATGTAGTCATATCCTCTGCTTACATGAAGACTTTGTGAATCTAATACCAACATTAAGCTATCAGATGAAATTCTTTCTACTCCACCATCCACTCCCAACACTCTAGACAATCCATATGTAATGTACTTAATATAGAAACTCAAATCCTTTTAGAAATATAGAGTAGCCCCTGCTACTACAACAATGTAGTTTTTGTTGGCTCTTGGGACATGACTTTGAATTTTCCTAGAAACTAGGGTTGATTCCCCAATGTATCTATTTGCTTGGGCTAGAAAATTGATTTATGTGGCCATTGGAATGTGAATGCCAAAAGCCTTCATAAATGAATTTCAATCTAATGTGACCAGAGCTGAGCCATCCCCTTTCCTTATCATTTTTTATAAAGGGTCATATCTATTGGCCAACTCAATGAGCAAGTCCACATCTAGGAAAACATCAGGTACTATTAACCTAGCCAACCTGGAGATCCAAGGGTTTGAAATGGGCACTGGACTATGAACATTCTTATAAAAATACCTAAATAGACACATCACTTGTCTTTGCATCACTATAGAATCCTAAATCATCAGTAAAAATTTTGTCACTAACCTTTTTGATTTTTTAGGACCCAGGAAGTTGAGTGAGAAATTTCTCTCAGTAACTCTCTTTCACTTTTTATTTGGGTCCCTTACTAGTGGAAGCACAACTGGTTGTTGGATGACTCATCTTGACTGTAGATAAAAATCCTTCTAAAAATTTTGAACTTACTAAACTCTTTAATTGCATAAAAACTTAGGAATTCTTGTAATTCTTCAGCTCTGGCTCTTTGGAATGCTTGGTAATTTTTGAATGAGTGACAATTAACAGTATTTATTCTAAACTCAATTTGGAGACCATGCAAAATCCTTTATTTGCCAAGTCGCTAGATAATTTGTTGAACATCAGTTAGACTATGATATTAAACACCAACCATTGATCTTTGCTTAATCCTATAGTCCTCATAGAGTTGCTAGATACTTTGTGACTTAACTGCTACATCATGAGATTGAGAGATAACTGTGTCATTGGATCGCTAAATGTTTAAAACATAACCGTGAGAATTGGAAGAACACGCGACTACTGAAATCACTGGGTTGCTAGATAAATGGACTAACTACCTAAGAACCTAAAGACATGGTGACTAAAATAAAATACACCACCATCTTTCATTTTGAGACTCAGGTACTATAGTTAGTCTCATAATCACTGAATACTTTATCACTTCATCATTTTACTTAGAGATCGCCCGACTGAAGGTATTTTTTGATTTGGAGATTGGGTGACTATTGTTTCCTTCAAAAAATTTATCATTGTAGTCACTAGATCTCACAATGCATATTAGATTTATTTTTAGACTTCACAATTGAAGGCACCCAATAAGTCATTAGAAGAAAAGGAATATTCTCTTAACTTAAAGAGATTACGCGACAAAGGGTTTCGGGGAATTGCCAGACTAAAAGGAATATGTCAAAATCTTTAGGAGACTAAGAAAATAGATGGGGATGGTAAAGTGCACATGCTTAAAGGATTTCTTAAGTGATTTTAAAAAGGTAATGGAAAAATAGAACTTGGTTAGGCTTTTCTAGGATTTTTTGAATTTTCATAAGTATTTACGACCTAGCACTTAGGGTTTTTCACCATTATGAAAATATTTCAAATTCTGGGAAAGGAAAATTTCAAGAGACTTCAACACAAAAATAGGGAATACTTTCAAAGAAGAAAACATTAAAATGCAACTTTAAAAATTGAAAACACTACCAATAGGCTGATCAAAATAAGGTAAAGAACTTTGAAGAATAGAAGTACAAGCCTTCGCATGAGCATGATGCTTCTTACAACGTTCATTCACAGATTGATTTCATTTTGTTTTACTTGAAATATGTTGAGAACTAGGAGGAACAACTATCGGATCCTTCACATGTTCTATAGGAGGATTAGTAGGATTCTCAATAGACTAACAAGCAACACTAGGAGCTTGATTAACAAAACTAGAAACCATGGATAAAGGAGGTTTGGAAGGTGTAGGTAGAAGACCACAATTAAGATCCATCGGTGGCATGATTAACTCAAGAATCTTATGTTTCTTACAAGCTTGGTATGAGTGGAAAAGATTATCAGGTCCAAAAGGACATGAATCAGGTAATGAAGGCTAAGAGAAATCAAGGGTAGCACAATCCGTGGGCCTAGAAGGTTGATATAAAATATGATTAATTGTCTTCACTTCTTCATCATGAATGAATTTAAGACACTTATGCTTAGGTGAAGTAATAGCATGCATGGCATTCAACCAAGGTAAACCAAACTTAACTTGAAATTGATCAGAAGTAGGAACAACAACAAAAGTAGTGTTCACAATTTTTCCACAAAGTTCAACCAGCAAGTTAATAGAACCAAATGATGGATACAAAAAACCATTAAAATTTTGAATCCACACATCATATGTATCATAAAAATCACATTGTAAGTTTTTCATAAAAACATTTTCTTCAGAATTAACATTGACTAAGGATTTAGGATCAACTAGACAACCATGCATAGGTATCTTAGAAATCCTAGCATAAATGAAAAGGAGACCATCAGGAGCTTTAATAGTGTTAGAATCATCAAAGGTGATCAAGAGTTCCTGAGGTCTTTTATTCTTAGGTTGTTTTTGAGGTTTAGGTTGAGATTTCAGTCTAGGCTGGGGTTGTGGTTTAGGTTGAGGTGGAACTTGAGATTGAGTTTTAAGCTGAACTGGAGATACAGATTGATCAACATGGTCCACATGGTTAAAAATGTGATTAAGATCATCCATCTTTGAATCATAAACAATATCCATAGAAGATGGTTTAGAAATGGTATTAGTATCATGTGTAGGTAAAGGATTCGTATAGATTTGAAGATTTTGATTAGGAGGAGAGACATATTTGTTCTCGCTACCATCAAGATTATCAACAGATAAGGAATTAGAATCGATTAAGTCTTGAAACTTATGTTTTAAAGAATAACACTTCTCAGTATCATGACCATTCTGATGATTATATTGACAAAAAGCTTTAGGATCAAAGGATGCGGACGCTATCATAGCAGGTAAAAGAGATCGAAGAGGAGGTAAAGTAATCATATTTGCAATTAACAACCTATTCATAATAGAATGTAAAGATTCAGAGAGAGGAGTAAATGTGCAATTTAATCAAAAAGTGGTAGATGCAGAAATGGCATTATGAGATACAACAACAACTTGATCAACAACTGCATTCACTTGTTTTTTTTATCTTGACATAGTTGTTGAATTTTTGAATTTTTTTTAGATTAGGAGTAGCATCAATCTTATCAACTAGAATAGGAGCCATTGGAGTTTTGATCTCAAATTGACTCACTTGTAATTGATAATGATGAAGCGATGCACAAAGATGTTGAAAAGAGGTAAATGTTAGGAATAGTCCCAAGAGATAATTGAGAGGGGGGGTGAATCAGTTATCTACTTGTTTCAATTCTTTATCCAATTAAGTATTACTTAAAATTTAAGCATAGCACAATGAAAGAACACTTGAACACAACACCAATATTTTGGTTATGGGGAAACCCAAATAGGTAAAAACCCCAGTGGGAATTAACACCCACTAATAAACTACACTAGTGTATAATCATCCTTGTTAGAAGATCTTAAAACCTTGTTAGGAGTTGATCTTTAAAATGCAATAAGTATAGTAACATGGTCAAAGGTCAGACCCTATTAGGAGTCTTTTATGATTGACCTTGTTAGGGGTGAGGATGCACTGTCTGAGAACTCACTACTTAGAGGGGTGAAGGCTGCAACCTTCTGAATAACAGATACACACTATATCTAGATCTTAGTGAGCTATGAGGTAGACCTATTTTCTTGATCAGTTCCAATGAATAGCACACTCTATCTTCTCCATCACATAGACCTCTTCTTGATGACACAATACTTCTCACTCTCTGCTCTGCTCTACTATTCTATTTTTATGCCATGCTCCTAGCGATCACAATTGATCGGCTATAAGTATATTTCCTCTAAATGATATAATCAAGTTAGACTCTTAGAACCATCTTTAAATCATATTAGATAAACAATAAAACTCTCCAATAACATCTCAGTCAGCTCTACTAAGCATGCAACACAAATTGGGACCTGTCCAAATCAATAAGTGTAGATGCACGCTACATACTGTTAGCTCTTCCAAATTAACTAATACTTTCTCCTCAAGCTGAATTACATCATGTTCTCTTAACAAAAAATTCTTAACTCTTCTCCAATCACTAATCGAAGTTTTCATACCAAAATCATAGGTGCAACTTCTGTACAAATATAATCTTTGTCGGCTCTTCTAGATAAACATAAGAAACTACAATTGGTGAATAGCGACTACATAACTTCACTTCTAATGCACATCAGACTCTTTGTCCATGAAAGTAATAATAATAACATGTCTCCATCACATATCCTGATGTGCAAGGCTCCATGATAAATGTACAAATAATTACTTAGAATATTACTTGTAACTCTGTGAGGAACACTGCTGACACAAGCTGCTATATAACTGTCTGTACTAACAATTAACCTCTACATCCATGATATCATGCTGATAACATGTCCATTCTACATATACTCAAAGCTTACTACATTAGTCTTCCATGCATGCTACTTACCATATGTTGTCATTAATGACAAACATATAGTTAGCACTGGCTTGCTGACAAATCTCCAACAATCTCCCACTTTGGGATTGATGGAAACATATGGAATGAAAAAAACCACCAATCCAAATGAATAATTATTTTATAAAATTCTCCATTTCATCATCAAAATTTCCCCAAGGATGAATCCTCCATCTGCTGCAATATTCTTCAACATTCTCCATTTCCTCAACTGAACTACTTCCATGATTGAATACTAATCCCCCTTGCTACTATATATTATTCCTCCTTAATTATGTATTCACTCCCCCTTTGATATTATTTTTCATGACTATATACTACTCCCCCTTTGACATCAATGGAAAAGGGTGCCAAACAATATAAGCATCATTAATATTCCTGAAGTAGAGTAGTCAACCATCCATCAGTCACTGAGGATTGATGTTCTTTCATCTTTCTCTAAGAAGAATCAAGGAAGAGAATTACTCCCAGCTTCTCCCTGAGAAAATCAAAAGTATCCTTCGATAAAGGCTTTGTGAATATGTCTACTAATTGATCTTTAGTACTCACATAGTCCAACTTGATTTCTTTCTCTGCCACTTTCTCTCTTAGGAAGTGATACTTAATCTCTATGTGTTTTGTCTTTGCATGCATCATAAGGTTCTTTGACATGTTGATAGTGCTAGTGTTATCACAATGAATAACAATAGAATAGTCAATCTGAATTCCAAAATACTTTATCATCTGCTTGATCCAAACAATTGTAGAACAATTCAAAGCTACAGCAACATACTCTTCTTCTTCTGTTGACTAAGAGATATAATTTTGTTTCTTGTTTGTCCAAGTGACAAGTCTGTCACCATGAAACACTTCTCCTCCCAATGTACTCTCTCTATCATTAACAGATCCTACCCAATCTGCATCTATATATACATGAAGCTCAACATTCTCTAAATTAGGATACCATAGACCATAATCTATAGTGCCCCTTAAGTATTTGAATATTCTCTTTACTTCCATTAAGTGAATTTTTTTAGGCTCTGCTTCAAATCTTCCAACTATGCCAACTACATCAGAGATATCAGGTCTAGTTTGAGTAAGATATATGAGTTTACCAATCATAGACTTGTACAATATTTTATCTATTATTGGAAAGTCATCTTCTTTTGTAAGTTTGCATCTTGTTATCATAGGTGTACCCACTAGCTTGCAATCATCCATCTTGAACTTCTTCAATATCTATTTCATATACTTAGACTGATTAATGAAAATACCTTTCTCTGTCTATTGCACATTTAATCCCAAAAAGTATTTGATAGGTCCAATCATTCTCATCTCAAACTCGCTCTGCATATCCTTAGCAAATTTTGCACTAAGTTTTGTTAGGAATGGGAAAACTGAAAGGGGGGGGGGGGTGAATCTGTGTTCACTATATTTAATCTTTTACTTTACTCTTGTAACTTAACTTGATTGCTTAATTATTGAAATCAACATCAATGTAAAGAAGATAAACAATCAAAACATAACAAATCAATATGGTTACAGGGAAACCCAAATAGGTAAAAACCCTGGTGGTAATTGACACCCAGTAAGAACTGGACTAGTGTCTTATGATCCTTGTTAGAAGATCTGCAACCCTGTTAGGAGTTGTTCTTTACAATGCTTTTAGTATAGTGACCTTGTCAAGGGTTGGACCCTGTTAGGAATCTTTTATAATAACCCTATTAGGGGTGGGGACACACTATCCTAGAGCTCACTACTCAAGTGGTGAAGGCTACAACCTTCTAATCTCAGATACACACTATATTTGTTGGATGAACTAGTGTTGTGACATTGCTTGTCTGATCAGTTCCTTTCATGCGCTGATAATTTCAACTCTTGCAAAGATCTAATAAATTCTAACTTCTCTTCCCATACTTCTTCTCTTCTTATTTTGACTCTATATCAACTTCCATACTTTATTACAAAGGTGCATCTCATATTTATATGCGCTTATCAAAACAATTAACTAGGCCGGTCTATAATCAATTACTTACAATGCTTCCAAGTGAATTGGCTCAAGTGTGTTTACAAAAAATTACAATTACATATTTACAAGTTAATTACAATAGGCACATATACTTTACAAAACAATAATATCATCACCCATCAAATTACCAACAGTCAGCTGCATACTCTATTCTGTTCTAGCATTCACTATCTGTGCTACTTCAATTGACTGTATCTTCACCATACTGTATCTTTTGATCATGCAATCTTAGACTTAGCATGAATGCACTCTTACAAACTTATCTTCTAGGATGCATACCATAACTCTGTCATAGGCACGTGTGGTGATGCTCTGATCTACTAGTGCTCTGTTAACTGTCTAGTCTTCTATACTTAACCAAATTCTAATTTTTTGATAATGTGCGCTAACTCCAAAACACTATATGTCTTTGTTTCCATAATGAAAACACTAAATCTAGTCATATACAATAGTGTAGTCAACTTTCCAACAATCTTTCCCTTTTTCATTAATGGAAAAAAAAGAATATGGAAAAGTTACTAACTGTTGCCTTATACAAAAACTCTTTAACATACTCTAACTTATATCTCCCTTATACTCTTTATTATACTTCTTCTATACATCATATATGATACTCCATATTCTATACACAATACTCCCCCTTTGACATTAATGACAAAGATTCTCAAAAAGTGTATCTAAAAGTACTTAAAATGTTAGAACATCTGGATATGCTATCTACAAATTTTGGATCTCTTGTTTCCAAAATGCTATCAATGCATTGGCAATCTGTAGATGGACACATAAGGCATACTATAGTTGTACTCACCTAAAAATGGACAAAGACAATTGATTATTAAATCAAAGAAAATCAAGGACAAAATTGAATCAATTGAATCACAATGCATAATTAGCCAATCGAAATTAAAATCAAGTCCTAATTCAAGATAAATCAAAATTGAGAGCATTTTAATCAAGTGCAATCAATCAAAGTGCAATTAAATCAATTAATTGTATAGTCTTGGATTAAATTAAATTCAACCCATTCAAGGGGTACATGGCTAAAAAAAAATATCAATTTAAATCAATTAATAAATCTTAATCTCCCTCAACAACCACAAAGGTGTTAAACTTTTTAATTAAGAAGAAAGGTTGAGGAAATCAAGCACATAAAATCAAAGCCCCTTGTTTGTAGAAGAGAGTAGAAATAATCAATTGTCTTTAGTTAGTGGGATAGTAATTGAACCTTGTTTATTGTGTTTGGGAAATTAAGAAAAAGTTAGGGATATGCTCTTCACCTTTTGGTGAATCAAATTCCCAAAAACTTTGTCTTAACTCCATTTCCTTGCTTTCCATGAACATGCTAGAACATTAGTGGGCTCACCTCCCAAGAATTTTCCTTAACGAGGCCGGTGAGAGGGATAGCCCAAAGTGGGATACGTTTTCTTTTGCTACAATAATCCAACCCACTATAAAAAAAAATGCATACATCCTTAATGGGGTGTGTGACAAAAGGATACCAAATTTTTGAACTTCCTTGAGTAGTCCTCATGGATTGCGTAAAACTCTAACATACCAGTGGTGGGAAGCCTCCTAATATACTTGGAGGATGAAAGTTTAGTTTCCATTTTGAATGGAATCCATACTAAATCCTTGATAAATTAGAAAGCGTACCTCATTAGAGTCATTTAAAAGCCAACTTTGACCTTAGGTAGATTTCTTGGAATAATTTCCTGTTGTAATTGATAAAATTATTGTGTTGTGGTTGAAGGTCTTTGATTACAAAGAAGAAAACATCCATTAAGATCCAAAAATCAATTAACAACAAAAATTCAAAAGAATATTCTATTCATAAGAATTCAAGAAATGGAAACATTATCCAACCAATTCTCATTAAGAACATTGTTTCCTTACCTCTATGATCAAGAAAAACATCATGAATGCCATATCTTTGATAATTCAAAATTTGAATCAAAAAGAATATCATGAAAACTCTATGTTTGATCAACAATATCCTAATTATAAACCAATATTTGATGAAGAACCTATTTCAAAATATCAAGAGAATCTCATCTTTTATCAAGGAAATCAAGAGGAATTAGTCCCATCTCAACAATATTCATCATATGAAAAATCTTTGAGAAACACAAATACATCCAAATATCCTTGGGATAGATCATTTAATCCTTTGGGAATTTCATATGAATCAACTTTGGAAAAACTCCTTGAAAATGATCTCATCACGTTGCCTCAAATCACTTCATGTGGTTTTATCTTTTTGAGAAACTATTGTGCATATCATAGACATAATGAACATGAAACTTTAGATTGCATGGAATTGAAACATAAAATCCAAAATCTTATTGATGATGACTTAATTGAAATTGAAAATCATAATGAATCATCTAGTGAAGATACTTCTCTCAAGAAAGATCAAACTTATGAACACATGTCTAGTAGTGGTCCTCTTATAGCTTTCACCTACTCCACCATTCCTCCATTCCATATAGAAGCAAAGCTATCCAATATTCCTCCATCAAACAAAGATCCAAATAGTTTTCATAATGACTATGTATACCCTCAAGGGCTAGCTCTAAAATAGATCCAAGCTAACGTACATCTTGCTACAAACTTCTTCCATGCTTCAAAGGTTATAGACCCAAAGCCTTCATGTGCTACAATGCCTATCATTCCTATTTCAAATGAACATCCATTAACCCTTCAAGAATCCCTTGTGTGGATCCAAAATCCTAAATTTTCCTTACAAGTGGCTCCATGTCAAGAGACTAATCAAAATTGCAAAGAAACAAGTCTTATTAAGGATCAAGATCAACATAATATCACTCCTTATCCTATAGTTGACCAAAGTCCCATATCCCAAGAATCCCATGATGAACCCTTCATACCCTTCCATTTCTTTCAAGAAGATATACTTCCATCTCAAACACCCCATATTCCTTCACCTCCTATATCATAACCATCTCCTAAGAAAGATCAAAGTATTCCTTCCATCTCTAATGAACTTATTGAAAATGAAAAGAAAAGTATTCTTCCTAGGCTATCAAAAGATCCTTGTCAAGATCAAGGTACTCCAACATCCACTTTTTATAAGCCTCCATATCTATCTCAAGCTTCAACTGCTCATATCAAAGTCACTTCTATCAAAGCTACATATAAGCCTATTGGTACAAAGACAAATCCGAAAGACAAAAGCCTTGGCCATGCAATTCAAAATAAAGATGTTGATATCCCTCCCACATCCCATTTACCTCCATTTGTGCATAAGCATAGTCCTTATACATCCTCAAAATCCATCCTTGGTCCCTATATCCCAAACTTGAAACCTTATACATTCTCCAAATCCATATTGAGCCCTTATATTCCTCCATCAACCTTTCCTACCATCCCTATCCCACAATCCACTTACCCTATATCCTATCAAGATCAACAAAGACATACATACTTGAGAAACCAAACACCCATACCTATGAACCCTCCATATGAACCCATCCATATGAACCATTCATATCAACCTTATTCATCCACAAATCCCAAGCCCTTTGGAAGAAATTTGAATGTGCAACATAAAAATTAGAAAACCAAGAATCCACTTATATATGAAGAGCACCATGTCCCATCTAATCGACATGTGAATGAAAGAAAAAAATAAATATTCAAGAGACCCCAAAGGTCAATCACGCTAAAAAAAAAATCAAAGAAAATGTGGGTTCCTAAATCCCTCATTGAAGAAATGCATTCTAAAGAATCCAAAAGTGAAGAAAAATCAAAGAAAGTGTGGATTCCCAAGTCACTTTTAAAGGACTTACATACAAAAGAGAACTCAAAGTTGAAATTTAAGCTTCCGAAGGCTTCCACTCCACATTCTCCCAAACACATTCCATCTCATCCATCCATTTTGAGTCCTTGTGTCCCAATATCCATATCCTCTCTTACTTCAAAGTCTTAAGCTATATCACCCATTTTTCCTCCATTATTCCACTACCCTTCAAGGTGTGTATCAATGTTGATCTTGATAATACTTCTTATCCTCTTATTCATTATCCTTCCATTCTCTTTTTCATGCCCATGCATAGAAAGAATTGTTATCCTCTCATTCATTATCCTTCTATTTCCCTTATCCAATCCATTACATTAATCTTTAGCCACCCTCTACCTTATCCACCATATCATATTTCCATCACCCTATCAACATCTTTGAGCATACCTTTCAGTGGCCTTGGAACATCATATCATACCTTTTCAAGGAGTATACAAAGAGCATGAGGCTTGAGTCCATCCAAAAAAGAGAAAATTGAAAGAAAAAAAAATTGATTGAAAAAATAAAGAAGAAAAAGAAAATAAAAGAAAATAAATCCATCCTATGGTGAAAACCACTTCTTTTGGCATCTTGGACAAGTACCATGATGAAACTTGGAAAATAAGCATCATGCATAATTCCTCTCTCTTTCACTCTACACTTGGGGGCAAGTTTCATCCATCATATCCTTCATCTTTCTACCATTTATCTCACTTACATTCATACTTCATTTTTCACCTTTGATCTTGACAAGATTGAACATATCTGCGAGCATTAAGTATCTTGACATGAGTTATCCTATCCATCAGCCTATTCACTTGTTGCATCCATGCTATCCTATCATGATCTTACTGATCCTAAAGCCACCTTCATTATTCCTAAGAAGCCTTCCCATAATCCCAAACCATTCACTGATAGCCTTCACCACCCCTTTATCATGATTGTGTGATCCTATCCACATTGATCCCTTGATCTTGATCCAAATGAGAAATGAAAGAAATGAAAAAAAAAATGTTATAAAAAGTCTCTTGATATGTCCACTCCTTTGGATCATTGTCATGACATCAGGTCATTAGTCCATATGCTATCCAACACCACATCATTGGCCTATATTGATATATTTTTTTCCCCTAGCTTGGATAATCTTGAGGAGATGGTCCTATGGGTAACACACTTGCTTCATCCATCATTGCCTATTCAATGGTGAATCATTAGTTTGCAAATCCATCTTTCATGTCATATACCTTGCTAGACATTAGGGACAAATTCAATGTGATCTTGTTTGAGAACTAGTAAAATCTAAAAATCTAAAAAAAAAAAAGTGAAAATCTTTTAAAAATAAATCAAAAATAAAAAATCTCTAAAATCCAAAAACATAAAAAATCTCTGAATTCAAAAACATTAAAAAATCTCTAAAAATCCAAAAACATAAAAAATCTTTTAAAAAGAAAAATAAAATAAATAAAAAAATCTAAAAATTGCAAATCTTAAGTAAACACTCAAAAGTTGCATTGCCCAACCTAGCACTATCTTTTCCAAATCAAACTAGGGGCACCAATCCAAATTCAACAAGCTTAGTAAAGAAAACATCAATTGGCTCAAATCATTGCAGCAAAATTGAAAAATGGATACACTTGAACTTATTGATCAATATCACATTTAAAACATCCAAATACTTGATCTAAACAACAACATTTGACAAATCAAATCAAAATCTAAAAGGCTTAAACATAACTAAGGATCAAAGTGGATGAAGTTTTTGAAATATGGATCTACAACCAAAAGAAAAAATGTTCAAAGTGTTACTAGATTTTTGGAATCATGTCTCTTTAGCAAATCGATGAAGTCTTGGACTAGATGAGCGATGATGAAGACATGATATTTTCTTGATTTCTTCCTGAGTGCTTGCTATGTTGATTCATAATAGTATGCAAATCCATCTAATGACATGATCATCAAAGAATCATCGAGGACATTTGTATATGAAAGGGATCAATTCTTTGTCTGTATACTTGAAATTATTAAAATCTGAGGAAAGAGGTATTCATATCATCATGGTTGAACCATTGAGGGTTGTACCAATTTCATGTTCCAAAAGCTCAATGATGAATATAAGCTCGAAGTTTTTGAATAATGACAGTTAGTTGCATACATCTTAGATTAAGTGCATTTAGTCTATATTTTTCCTTTCTTAGCATAAAAAAAAAATTGCTAGAGGAAAGATAAAGGGGGTGGGGTTATTATTATCAAAAGACCAAAACAAGATACATCAAATGATCATTGATATCATCAATGGTACATCATCAAATTTATTGAAATCTACATCATCAAATCTCCATCAATATATAATCAAATTCTTGATCAACATCATCAATTCTTGAAATATCCATCACCAAAAGTCATGTTCAATCTGATCATCAAAGGTACATCAACATCATCAAGATACATCTTCAAATGTTTGATCCATCAAATGATTCATGATACATCAAGGAGATCATCAATAATCAATCATGTTGATCAAGGCAACCTAATTCTGTTCATCACCTTCTCTTCTATCAAATCCCTACTTTTCATCATGAGAACATCTAGTCAACTCCATATCATCAAAACATCTAATCATATCATGTATCAAATATCAATCACTCAAATCATCCAATTGATCATCTAATGTCAATCAAGTTATCCTATCATCCATTTTCGCATCTTGAGTGCATCAAATCTCCTAACTCTATATCATGAGGAAGGAAAATCATTGTTTTGTCTCTCTAGATCTTGAGAGAGAAATAGCAACTCATCAACTTATCCTATCAGATTGACATCAACATCAACAAAGTGATTTTGACTGACATCAAATGATACCAAACCATCATCAACTTATTTGGAGCATCAACAACATCTTATCAATCACATCTTTTATCATCAAATTCTCTCATGATTAGGGCATTTTCAAATTTCTATATTGGGAAACAAATCAAAATTTCCCAATCTCAACTAAATCAGCCACAATCATTTTGATTCATTTTCGAGGTGGCATACCATCAGAAATATCAACATCAACAAGATAATCATTGAAAATCGAGAGACCGATCATCAAAATCCAAAAGCGAAAGCTTTTAACAGGAAATTTTTCTTAAATCAATCATCAAATCACGTATCGCATCAAGATTTTTCATCAGGATCAACCATCATATCATGTAATTAATCATCAAAATGACCATTAGAGTATCACATCAACTAAATGAACATCATTATATCTATATCAATCTCGTATCAGAAATCAAGGATCAACCATCGAAAGACATCAAATGAACATCAAAGATCAACTATCAATGACTTAGGACCTATCATCAAGCAAGATTAGAGTATTCTTTGAATCAACATGCTTCACACATCAACTCAAAGAGGGGCATTTGTAATCACCTAAAAATGGACAAAGACAATTGAGTACTAAATCAAAGCAAATCAAGGACAAAATTGAATCAATTGAATCACAATGCATAATTAGCCAATCAAAATTAAAATCAAGTCCTAATTCAAGATAAATCAAAATTGAGAGTATTTTAATCAAGTGTAATCAAATCAAAGTGCAATTAAATCAATTAATTGTATAGTCTTGGATTAAATTAAATTCAACCCATTCAAGGGGTACATGGCTAAAATAAATCAATTTAAATCAATTAATAAATCTTAATTTCCCTCAACAACCACAAAGGAATGAAATTCAATCAACCAATAGGATTTGAGGATAGGCATTCACATGGATCAAGCCAAATTCAATCTCAATCACTCAAAGTGAAAGAGAATCTTGTCCATTGATCTTGTCTACTTGTCCCAAGCTTTGAGGACACAAACTTTGCATTGTCTTCAAAGGGTGGAACCAAAGACTCAACCAAGGCTTAATTGTGATCAACTACACTACACCCCCTACCATTGGGAAAATTTATAAAAGGAAGACCAAATATCATCATAATTCATAACCACACATTTGAGAATTGTATTGAACCTCTTGCATTTTATAACTAGAAAGACATTTTAAGAGCTTAACTATCATTTACTTTGATCTAATTGTTAGCTTTAGCTTGTTTATCTTATCATTTCTCATTCTAGGATTGTCATTAATGGTAGCTTTCTAAGAGCTTCTATTAACACTCTTAGATAGAGAGCCATAGGATGCTCAATTAATCATTAATTTGCTAAATAGTTGATATATTGTGGTTTATTTAGTTACTATTTCATTTATTATCAATAATAATTCTATGAAGATACTATTTATAGTATACAGTAGCTTCTCCATCTTTTCCAAGTATGTACTCAGACCTTGATCATATGTCACCATAGTGGCATCAATCTCCTTAATGTTATGATTGAGTATATCTAGGGAGGATGCAAGAGCATTCCTAAGTTGTGTTTTCCTTGCCCTTATTTTTGAAATCTTCTTTTAAACCTTTTCTATTTTATCTATTTTCCCCTCATACACATTATTGAACATGTTCACATCGGTGGAGGGATCTTCCACTGATTTCCTCACATTATCTATCATTTATTTTGCCTCTTGGATTTTCTTGTAGTGATCACTAGTCATCTTATCCTGGTTCATACAATCAGCAATGATCTTCCTTCCCTTAGTTGTAAACTCCTTCAAGGATGCTTGACCTACCTTCAATGAACTAAGGTCAAGTGCATAGTTTCCAGCAAGTTCACTTAGTCTTTTCTTCATGTATTTCTCTTCTGCAACTTGGGATGCACATTCTTCAAAGCTAGAAAAGTTTTCTTTGAAGTTTGTCAATATAGTACTGAGATCATCAACTGAATGGACCTTAGACACTTTCTTGTCTGAGGGTAGCAAGTTGTTTAGACTAATTCAAAAAATAGAGGGTTCCTCATTACTTTCTTCTCTTTTGCTTTCTCCATGGCTAGGACACCGATCTTAATCAGGTCTTCTTCTCTCCAAGAGTCTAAGTTTGAGGTGTCTGGTGTCAAACTTGTCAACAATGGAGCTGAGGGTAAGGGAGTGATAGGAGTCTCATCTATCACATCTTGTTTTATCTTCATAGGTATTTCATGAGATGGCTCATATGTTGGTTCACTTCCTTTTACCTCTTCTTCTCCTTTCTCCTCTTCTACCTTTTCTTCCTCTTTTTCTGTCTTGTTCTCTTCTTCTTACCTATTAGATCTTCTATTAATACTTCTTCTTGTAGCTTGGGTGAATTGTCACCACATAGATTTTCAACCTTTTGTGTTCTCAAAAAAGCTTCCTCAAACTTATCCATGTCCCTATCTGTGGCTGCCATGGATAACTCTACATTATCAATGAAGATTGTATCATCCTTATGTGTCTCAGTCATGGGCACAAACTTTATTGCCTCTGTATTTGTTACAAATGTGGGTGTTGAGTCTTGAGGACCTGTCACTAGTACATTTATGGTCTCTACCACCTTGGCTTCCTTATAGGGCACTTGAGTTGTGGGCACAATAGGTGGATACATGTGCCTATTCAAGAAAATTTTCTCAAAAGATTTCTATGTCTCTTTTGCTGTCAAATCAAAGTTCTTGTCCATTATGTGTAGTGTTCTTAGCTTTGTTCTTAGGTGCGGCTTCACCAAATATAGTAATAGTGTTTTCTCTTCTAAGGAAAATACTGGTAGGCTTTCATCTAGAATCTTTTCCTTTATTCTAAGATCTTCTTCAATAGCCTATTTCTTCAGGGATTCCAAGATATTCCAAACATTGTCCAGAATGACTATCTTAAGTTCCAAGACTATTTTCTTGAACTTAATCATATATTTTATGATCATGCCATGAATCTTAGATTTTTCTATTTCATTGTACTTCTCATAAAACTTTCCTATTTGATCTAACATGCCTTCATCAACAATCCTTTTTCTCAAAACTTGAAGACTGGGTATGAAACCTACCTCTAGAGGTGATTGAGCATTTTTCTTACTTCTAGTTGCTCGCGAGGATGGGTGACTTGTGTTGGTTTCCTTCTTCCTCTTCACCATTTCCTTTTACTCAGGAGGTGATGTTAGATGAATTTTTTCCTTGGGTGCAGGAGGGATAACATTTATTTTACTCTATTTATCCTTTTGATCATCAGTCTTCTCAATCTTGACCTTCTTCATCTTGGGATCATCAGACTTAGCTTCCACTATGGATGTACTCTCAATTTCCAATGCTATCTTTTGTTCTCTTTCTTTATCAACATATTCCTATGTTACACTATGAATTTCAAGTATTTGAGATGTAATTTTAGAGGCTTTCCTCTTAGTTGTTGCACTATTCAGAACTGCATCAACTTCCCTTGTCTTTTCTTCATAAGTACCCCACCTAGGTTCATTAGGGTCCTTAGGTGTTGAAATTAGTACTTGTGCATATGCTTCCAAGTTTGGTTCCTCAACCTCATACCCAAGTGGATGGATCCACTTTTCTCTAGGTTCAACTACTTCCATACATGTTATATCAGTCTCTACCATTATGCAAATGTTGTCTTTGTATTTCTCAACAATACTCTTTGGTATTCTATACCTTATTTGCATTTTGATCCTTTATGTCTTTAATTCCAACTCCATGTTGTCCTTCAATGTACTCTCAGCAGATGCCTTAAGAGATATTTGTGGCATTATAGGTAAAATCTTGCCTAGATATAAATCTGAGACCTTTCCAAGTATGTGGAAGTACATGTAGATAATCAAAGAACCCAAACTTGAATATTTTGGTCTTATCATGCTTGATGGCTCTAATATTATCTATCAATTGTGTGTGCAAGATCTCGCACAGATTGAACTCATCATTATCTCTAACAAGTCTTATTGCTGCAAGAATAGTGGCCACAGACACACTATTCACCCTATTGGTGTCCTGGAACCTATAACCTAATATCATAGACATCAATTTCATGTCTTTCTCCTCTATAGGCTCAATTTTCATTACGCATAGGTTTACACTATGATTTACAAACTAATGTCACTAACTCTATCACCACTCCAAAGTCTGCAAGGAAAAGGGCCAATTAACAAGGATCAACAAGGATCCTCCTACACTTTGAGCCTAGATGCTCAGGAGGGTGTACCCTTGATTCACTTCTTTAAAGGAATCACTAAATATTATGCATTTAAACTATTTACAAATTGATTTTAAAGATTTTATCATTTAAATGTGTGATTGATGATGATGAACTGCTTCCAGAGAATGGATCAGTGCCTTAACCTAGGGCATAGAGTTACCTAATAACATATATCAATTGAGAATCCTAAATCAAATACTCTTGAACTCAAAATAAGTTCTTTTCCTATTATCCCCCTCACTCTCAAACTTGATCATCAAATTCCTATCTAACCATGAACTCACTGAAGCTACCTTAAAGGCTTTAATCCTAACTTTGTCAGGAATTCAAAGATAATTCCACAATACTCTTTGTTTACCATATGCTAACCCACTTTGTGACATTAACATATATGAGCCCAAGATCAAAACAAGAAGACAATCATAAATTTGAGATTGGAATTCAAGTGTATTCTCATTAAAATTTGTAGAGATCAATACATTACTAAGAAAAAAAATGCTAGGAAACAAACCCTAAATCCAAGCTCTCCTTGTTCAGTCTTTTACATTGACTATCAACATAACATCAACAACAACCTCTAAAAGGTAAAAATAAATACAATATATACCATCAGTCATCTTGTAATCCAAAAAATTTAGGATGCAACAAGGTACAAATGACTAAGGCAATGGCTAGGGTATTCACCTACCAAACCAACTAGAAATAAATCAAAATTAATGCACCAGAGGGAGAACCAAGCAACCAGGAGAAAATAGATCCAAAAGTGATCTCCCATTATGATAAAAATCTGAGTAAGGTACCGGAGATCAAGAATTCACCAAGTTTACCAATTTGACTATCCTTCTGCGACATGCTTGGAGCAACTCTTTCACAGTACAAAACCCCCTTTTCATTGTACAAACATCTGCAATCGATTATCAGACCCCTAGCCCACTCTGCACCAAGTGACAAAATCAAATCAGCTAGATCCAGTTGCTTGAGCATTAAATTTCAGTCCTCTGGTGGTTGAAAAACCCTAAGAAATTTGAATTAGGAAGAAACAGCTACATCAAGGTGCGAGATAGCAAACTGACAGTCAGAATTCAAACCAAGATCAACTTTAAAACATCATTGTCAGATCCTTCCATTTTACTTGGGCACCTCAGACTAACCCAATAGGAATCATGGTTTACATTTATGCCTTAGTTGCAAAAATGTGAGACTTCATCTCTAACCGTAGTTACAATTAGAGACCACATGACTTAACAGAAAACTTAGGCCCACCTAGATCCATGTGCCATCAAACCATTCACCCATATCATAATGAGTCAGCAACAGAGGAGCCACCAAATGGTTCCATTTCTTAAACAAAATCCATGGCTGTCACTATACCGTGATGCTTAAACAGTGTGCAACTTACCCCAGCAGTATAACGACAACCACATGATCAAGACAAACTTTAATCTCACCCCACAGGTAGAAGGCCTCAATCTGACTAACAAGATCCACATCACCACCGTTGGCCAATCAAAACTCAACAAATCTACAACAACTGGCACCCAATAAGACTTGGCAACTCAGACCCACCTGTCAGTAGCCACTACCTCATGAAAGATCAGACGACAGTTGCTATACCACAACACTAAACTTTGTGCATGTTATATCCATGGTATAGCGACAACCGTGAGATCAAACCACTGTTTAACATGCCTGAACACTTAAAACACTGGTCCCACTGATATCTACCACATCATCATAACCTTGTCCAATCAGAGAAGACCACATCACAATATCTGGCAAGCGGACATACAACTTTTTATCACACACAAGTCACTCTGACAACCTCCACCTCATACTCAAGCCCGACCAATGAGAAAATGCCAAGTCAATCCAACCTGGCACCCTGAGGACATGACATCTTAGCACAACCTGGCAAATGATCCCACTGTCTAGCCTTTAGTTATTAAAGAGATCAGACAGTCATCGCTAAAGTACAAGTTTAACTTCCATGCATCTTTCATCAATGGTATAATGACAATCATAGATCCATTTGAGCTTTAACCTTTGAAAAGTCTGACCCCACACTTCACTATGTCACCTGTCTGTACATCGTTTCATTGGATGCCACATCAGTACCTTCTGACATTAGGTCCACTTGTAATCTTCTTTATTTGACTCGATGCAAGACTTAACCTTTGAGCATTCAGCGAATATGTGACTGAGGGCATTCTCCAAGTCATGAAACACTTGTCTTAACCATGGTCTAACTCAAAGAATATGTGAACAAACATCTTCGCTGAATCGCTAAAACATTTCTTGACTCTGGGTTTGATCTGGAGACTCAATGCCAACCACACGATCAACATCTCATCCAGGGCTTTGGAGGTGCATGGAAGAAAGCCATAAATCACTCAAATAACTCAAGTTGATTTTTGAGTTATTTTATAATAAAGATAATTTAATTCACAAAAACATGCAAAAGCTAAGTTTTAACTCAAAATAGAGTTTAGCTCAACTTTAAAACTCAAAAAGATGTTGAGTTTCAAAAAGCTAACAACTTGCATTGATTTTCCAATTTGAGTTTAACTGGTCCTTGAATATGCACATGGATAATTATGATTTAATAAATAAATAAAGTGATTTATTCTCAACTTAACTAATTTTTGAAATAAAATAATTAATTTATGGGTTAATTAACTATTTTATCAAACTTTTATTAAAAACTATATTATTAAATAATGACAACTTGCTTTAACTAATTAAATAAGAATTTAATCAATTATTCATAAGATATTAGATTTATTGTCAAAATTAAATAATACAATTAATAATAGATAGAATTAAATTTAATTAAACAATTAAGTGGCAAGATATTAAATCTAATTAATTAAATATGAAAATATTCAATTAATCAAATTTAGGATAAATGTGATTTATCGCCAAATAATCATTAAATTAAAGATAATTAAGATAATTAGGAATATTGCTAGGAATATTCCTCGATGCAGAATTTAAGATAATCAATTAGGATTCGATGATGTGAAGATGTGCCTTAGGTTAGGACTTTGATGTTGATTTCATTCGATTTGTAGATGTAGGAGGTTAATGAACTTATAGCCCATTTTTGGGGTATTACATTTTGCCCCTCTTTGAATTACTGTGCGAAGCGTAGTGGTTCAAAGAAATTCTGTGTTTGATAAAGATATGAAATTGATGTTTGAAATTGATAATTGATATGAGACAGAAGCTGATTGATATTGATTTGATATGGAGATAATAGGTCCTGAATGACCAAAGATAATGTTCACTATAACAACAAATGAACCTATGATTGCGAAAAAGTGTCAAAACACCTGATTCCAAACCTTAGGATTGCAAAGAAGTGAGTGACCGGTTCTAGACTCGATTGTCTTAGCAGAACTAGTAGGTATCACATCCAAATCCTTCAGTTACCAAAGAACCAAGAAAATAACACTATGATCCGATGGTTGTAAAAACTAATATAGTTTACAAGATTAGGAGAATACCAGATTGATATGGATCTTGATGAATCTGATATGCCCCAAGTGATGATAGATTTGCCTTGAGCAATGAGGTCTTTTTTGATGAATTAGTAACTAGACGTGATTGTCTGTCTTGATTACTGATGAAAGATATGATTTCCAATTTGATTACAGACTTTGAATGATGTGTAATACCATGCCCCCTTCGGGATTAAAATTGAAATCTGACAAGAAAAGTCAGTGTTGATAGTTCAGAAGCATGTTAATTGATTGGAAAAGTGGTTATACACATTCAAGAACACATTCTACATTGTTTGGAGGTCCTGGAGACCAAGTTTGACTAGGTTTGACCATGAGTTGACCATGGTTGACTAAGTTGAAATTTTGATAGTTTGATGTAAGATAATCAGTTAAGTTGAATTCTGGATTTCTGTGATGATTGAAGGTCAAATATGCAAGTAGTTAATAATATGAATGATCTCAGATTTGAATTTTGATCCCAAAAAAGGATTCTACTTGCTATTTCATTGGAGGAACCTTCATGCGAGATTCGGCTCTTGTTATATTTGAAGAGGTGATTGAAGAATCTTTGAAGCATTGAAGTTCATTTAATCATTGTGAGATCATGCAACATGCAAAATGCAAAAAGATAGGCAAAATGAAATGCAACCTAAGACCTAGGACCTACTCACTGATCATATGTCGATTTGTTATCATCATTGAACTTTTAGGTAACTAGATAAATCAATACAATGCCCACTAGATATGAAACCATAGAAATATGAATATCAATTTGTATGTGCAAGAATCAATACAACACCCACTGGTCAACAACCATGGATATATGAATATTGATTTTATTTTTGAAATGTTGGATTAGATATAAGCACCAAGGCACAAACGCCAGGATGACCTGAATATCATGTCCATTTTGATATAGCAATTTGTACAAGCATCAAAACATAAATGTCATGATCACCTGAATACATCTTGCATGCAAACACATCAAACAGTCAAGAGATCACTCTAAATCCAATGTGAATTACCCATAGTGACCCTTTATCGTTCACATCCTTAGGTAAGATCGCATTCACAATAGGAGAAAGAACTCACTCAAAAAGATAATAGTTAGATCAAACTTCCTTGAATCATCTAGGTATCAATGGTCGAGGTATGCATGGCCATCCAATTCGAGATAGAAGCTCTTACAGTCGGACACCATTTCAATCCAGAATTTCCAAAGTTGTTTATATTTTCACATACAAGCAGAAAACAAAGAAAAGATTATGCTCCCAGTCATCACTCTATAAATCCTATAAAGGACATCATCAAAGAGCTTGAAGGGACACAATATGCAAAAATCTCAATGCGAATCAGTAAGCATACAAGGAGATAAAAGCATGAAGCACAGATCATTTTCAGTTTGTTGTTTGATGTTGATTGCGTTGTAGTAGATGCAAAATCCTTTCTGGAGACAAGATAGACTTGACTGACTCAACTGAAGCTTCAAAGGACTCTACCTAGATATGAGACATCTAAGATATACTAGAGACCATAGGATATGACATTGATTGCCCCCAAGTTTGAACATTGATAGGATACCGACACTTGAGCAGATTGGTTGACAAACTGACTTATTGAAAATTGGAAATGCAAAACAAACCAGGAGATATGTACAAACTAAAGCAAGATTGAAAGTTGGGAAAGACCAAGATTGTGCTGAGAGATGGAGCATTTTGAAAGAAGTGGTGCCTGTTTGCCAAGTTTTCACCATCTTGGTAGAGATTCTATTTTTGCTACCAAGGCGCCTGTTTCCAGGTTTTCACCACGACACTTTTTTTTTTTCATTTTTTTGTATTTTTCAGTTTTTCAAAAAAATTTTGTACTTTTGATAGTTTTTTTTTTTTGTGAATCATCAAGGCGCCTATTGCTAGGTTTTCACCAAGATGTTCATTTTTTTCACCATAGACTGAATGCCTTAGGTGTAGAATTTCTTCAGATGGAGAACATTGATTGAGAATTAGGAGCTATTCTCCTTCAGTCGTTGAGAGTTGATAGGTGCCAGAGCCAAAAGTAGCAGTGATGACAAAGGGACCCAACCGGTTGGGTTCAAACTTCCCCTTGCGTTCTCGATGGGATTGATTTTTAGGATTTTCTCTCAAGACTAGATCGCCAACCTGAAATTCTCTATGTCTGACTTTCTTGTTGTAGCCTCTAGACATTCTCTTTTGATATACTCTGAGATGATCATATGCTGCTTGTCTACGCTCATCTAGTAGTTCAAGTTCTTACAACCTAGACACTCTATAGTCATCATCAGTTACTAGACCATGCATTCTGATTCTTAGTGATGGGATTTCAACCTCAATAGGTAGTACCACTTCAGACCCATAAACTAAAGCAAAAGGTGTAGCCCCTATAGGTGTTCAGATACTTGTTCTATAGGCCCATAGAGCAGGATTAATCATGAGATGCCAGTCGCTGCCAATTTTGTTTACTATTCTGTGTAAGATCTTTAATAGATTTTTGTTAGAAGCCTCTGCTTGGCCATTCCCTTGTGGATAGTAGGTAGAAGACCAATGTTGGGTGATCTTGAATTTGGCACATAGATCATCTAGGTCTTTATTCCTGAATTTCCCACCATTATTTGTGATTATGGAATGAGGTATCCCATATCTGCATATTATATAGTTCAATATGAACATAGATATCTATTTCCTTGTTGCTTGTGTCAAAGGGGCCGCCTCTACCCGTTTTGTAAAATAATCAATGGCTGTGATTATATGGGTATGTTCGTTAGAAGAATGAGGATGAATCATCCCGATAAGATCAAATGCCCATTGATGGAAAGGCCATTGTGTTGTAAAGGGGATTAGATCCCTCCCTGGAGCATGAATTAGGTTGTCATGCACTTGACACTTTTGACAATTCTTAGCAAATTTGATAGCCTCTTTCTCCATTTCAGGCCAATAGTACCCAGCCCTAATAAGTTTTCAAGCTAGTGTTAAACCATTTGAGTGTGACCCACAAATACCATCATGGACTTCCTCTAATGCACGTTGAGACTCTTCCCATTCTAAACATCTAAGTAGCATACCATCTAGACCTCGTTTGTATAGATCATTACCAATGATGATATATCAAGAGGCATTATGAATAAGGTATCTCTTTTCATTGCGGTTGAAGGTATTGGGAATGATTTGGTCTTGGAGATAGGAAAATAGGTTTTTATATTAGGATGAATCATGACCTACAACAGTGCAGATCATGTGGGTTTTAGGGGAGTCATATGCAGGATAAGATAGTGCTTCCACCAGAAACTTGTAGCGTAGCTCATGTTCAGGTTGCTGTAATAAAGTAGATAGTGTTGCCATTGCATCGACAGCCTTGTTCTCCATTCTAGGAATTTTCTCAAATGTGATAGATATGAAATATTTCTTAAGATCATCTACCATTCTCTTGTAAGGAATGAGCTTTTCATCTTTAGTTTGGTACACATCATTGACTTGATGAATAACAAGTTGAGAGTCTCCATGAATGTGTAGCTCTGTTACTCTCCATTCAATTGCTAGTTTCATACCATTCAAGAGGGCTTCATATTCCATAATATTGTTTGTGCAGGGGAACTTTAGTCTGGATGCTTTTGGGATGGAGTATCCTTGAGGAGTTATGAACAATATGCCTGCTCTAGATCCATTCTGTGTATAGGAGCCATCAAAGAACAATTTCCATTCTCTAGAAGATAGGTGCATAATAGAGGAGTCTGGAAATTCCATTTGCATTGGTGTGTCATCAAACATGGGTGCATCTGCTAGTTGATCAGCAATAACTTGACCTTTTATAGATTTTATTTCAACATATTCAATGTCAAATTCGCTTAGAAGCATGACCCATTTAGCTAGTCTACCTGTGAGGGCAGCCTTGCTGAGTAGGTATTTTAGTGGATTAATTTTTGCTACTAGATGTGTGGTATGAGCTAACATATAGTGTCTCAGTTTCTGTGATGCAAAGATCACAGTGAGACAAGCTTTCTCAATCATAGAATAGTTCTTTTCATACGCCACCAATGTTTTGCTTATATAATAAATGGCTCTTTCCTTTTTCTCTTCATCATGTTGCGCTAGCAATGCCCCCAGTGATGTGGCTGTTGCAAAGACATATAAGATCAATGGCTTCCCATGAATAGGAGGCATCAAGATAGGTGGATTTGATAGATACTTCTTGATATGGTTAAAGTTGTTCTCACATTCTTCATTCCAGGAAAAGTTCACACCTTTATGTAATGTTTTTGTAAGAGGTTGTGATATGTCGGCTAGCTGTGATATGAATCTTCTGATAGATTGAACTCTTCCTTGCAACATCCTCATTTGACTGATATTCATGGGAGGTTGCATCTCTATTATAGCCTTGACTTTAGGTGGATCAACTTCAATGCCCTTCTTTGAAACTATGTATCATAAGAGCTTTCCAGAAGTGACACCAAAAGCACATTTCTTAGGATTTAGTCAGAGAGTAAACTTTTCCATTCTATCTAAGATCATGCTCAAGTCCTTTAGATGTTCAGTTCTGATCATAGATTTTGCTAAAGTATCATCAACATAATCTTCCATAGTTCGATGCATCATGTCATGGAAAATAGATGTCATCGCTCTTTGATATGTAGCTCCAGCATTTTTAAGTGCAAATGGCATGACATTCCAGCAGAAGGTGCCCCCATGCACATGTGAAAGCAGTTTTCTCTTGTTCCTCTAGAGTAATTTTTATTTGGTTATATCTAGAGAAACCATCCATTAAGGAATACATCTCGAAACCCGCAGTCATGTCCACTATCATATCAATGTTAGGTAGTGGAAAATCATCCTTAGGGCATGCTCTATTCACATCTCTAAAGTTTGTACAATATTAGAGATCCACTCTACATAGTCAATAACTTGGATGAATCCGGTGTTTAGGAGCTTCTCTAATTCAGCTTTTACCAAGAGTGCAACATGAGGATGCATCTTTCTCAACTTTTTCTTGACAGGTTTGACATTTGGAGCAATAGATAAATGGTGCATTATAAGATTAGGATCCAATCCTAGCATATTTGAATATTTCCATGCAAAGTTGATCTTCTTCTCTATTAGGAATGTTGTAAATTTTTTTTCTCTTCTTTTGATAATGATTGTGCTACATGTACCAATTGTGGTTCCTCTGTTGTACCCAAATTGATGGATTGAGTGGGCTCAATTAGAACTGGAGATCTATCCTATAAATGACTCAGAAGGACATCAAATATCTCAACCTTAGGCACCTTAGAGAGGTTTTCACCTTTGGATACATCTTTTATTTTTACTTTTGTAGGTTCTGAGACTGCCACAAAGTGGTTTTCACCCTCAGAACACTTTTTCTTTTTCTTTTTATTCTTGTTTTTCTGACTAAGATATTTGATGTCTGACTTGGTCATGCTAATGCTCGGTTCACTAATGGAAGTACTCATAGGCTCAACTACATTGAGGTAGCAAGCAAGGGCATAGTCATTCAGGAAGGTATAAATACCATGGCTCAGATTCGTGGAGGTTTGATCAATAAGTTCTAGATATTTAATAGTCAAAGTAGGGAAAGATTGGGAGATAGTGTTTATGGATATGGATCTATCATCATTGGTCCTAACCTGAGACTTGAGTTCAAAGGTGATACTACAACTTAAGACATCCAATTCATGAATAGGCTCAATGTCATTGTTGGAGTCCAATTCAGCCATAGGTGGATCAGACTCGATAGGTTCATCATTTTGCTCTAGACTTACGTTGGTTTGAGGTGCATATTGGTGAATAACCTCAACATGTTTCTCTATGATAAGCTCATCTTCATCTAGTTCTGGAATGGCTCCCCATTCATAGTCATTTGATTCAGCTTCTGATTTAGGATCTCTAGGAAATCTTAGAACATGAGTAAAGTCAGGGTGAATACCCCAAGAAGGGTTACCCTCAGATTCTAATTTGTATTCATACTCATGAGAATCTATCTCAGAATCACTACCACTTCCCTCTTCTTGATTGTTTTTGAGATTAGCTGGTTCTTGTGTTGCAACTATCTCTTGATTGATAGTAGGTTCTTGTGTTTCTACTACATTAATTCTTTTGATAGGATCATCTTTATCATCAAGAATTTCTTTGATCTCTTTAGGCAATTTTTCATAGGGGATGAGTTCTAAACTATCTGAATCACTATCTGATGGTTCTATTTCTTCTTTCTTAAGAAGAGGTTCCCCTGGTGCGATCTACTCTATGACATGAGAGCAATTACCTTTGAGGTGATAGGGTTTCTTCTTAAAGCCTAAGCCTACTTTATTTTTATTTTCTCTACCAATATGTGGGAGAGGTGTCTCAAGACCTTTTCCTCTGATTCCTAGAGGTCCTTTACTTGAATATCCCATCTTAGCTATTAATTTATCTCTTGGACCATATGACTTGGAAGGGAGTTTGGAGACTGTAGAGTCACTAGTTTGAACAACTTGAGATTCAGGTTCATCTTTGTACAGCCATGATAGCACAACCTCATCCTCTTCAAATTCTTGCTTGGATACTTGTTCTGCTACAAAATTCTTTTTATATGCTTCAAGAAGTTCTTTAGAGTCTGGTTTGGATGGTTTTAAAGATTTCCCATAAGACTTAGGTGAGATAGGGAGAGATGTCAAAGATAAGACTGGCTCGATAGTATATTCTCCCATACCATTTTCTTTGATATTAACCTCTTTTGCAAGATCTTCCATTTTAGATTTGGATGCTTCTTTAGTTGGTTCAATGGAAGATTCTCTATTATTAGGTACAAGATTATCTGCACTTTCCTTCAAGGTGTTGCAAGTTGTATTCAGATCTATGGGGATAGTAACCTCTACTCCTTCATAAGGAAACTTCAAACATTGATGGTATGTAGAAGGAATAGCTTGCATTTCATGTATCCATGGTCTCCCTAGAAGGACGTTGTAGGCCAAAGGTAGATCAAGCACTTGATAGATGGTATCTTTGATAACTAGACCCACTCTAATAGGTAAGACAATGGTGCCTTTAGAAGATCTTTCTTGTTCATCATAGGCCTTGATAGTTATTATCTTTCTAGGATCAATAGCCAATTCTAAAAATCCCAATTGTGTGATCAAGCTGTAAGAACAAATGTTTAGTCCAGTGCCCCCATCTATCAACACACGTTTGACTCTACGGTTCTAGATCAAGAATTCTATATGCAAAGGCTGATTATGTGGGTGACTCAAGGAGTTGTCATCTTCCTCTGAAAGGGAGATATATTGTGGAGATGTAAGATGTCCAACCATAGTCTGGAACCTGTCTAAATCAAGGTCATCAGGAACATTGAAACCAAGAAAAGCTTTATCGAGAATGGCTCTATGAGATGGAGATATTCAAAGCAACTCAAACATGGAGATTTTTGCATTAGTGTGCTGGAGTTGTTGAACAATGGTATAAGATGTAGGCCTTGTATCCTTTGGATTGGAAGATTTGGAAGCAGCCTTCTATTTAGAAGTAGATGAAAGATTGAAGGGCACCTTAGGGACATTTGATGAATTTGGGATTTGTCCTTTTAGATGTGTTTGAGCTTGTGATCGAGTAACTGCGTTAGCTAAGGAATGATCTCTATCTCTTCATACAATTGTGATGACATTGCAACTTTCAGAGAGACATGGTTCAACCATATTGATGATAGCATTATTTCTAGGGTAGGCATAGTTGACTTTTGCCCCCATATTAGGCTGAGAAGTTGAAACTTCTTGACCATGTTTCAGAAAGGGTTTTTTGAATGCTATATGATCGTTATTACTCATGGGATTGTCAATTGTGATGTCTCCACTATTGATCAGATCTTGAATGGTATGCTTCAAGTGATAGAAACTACTAGTTTTGTAACCTTTACTCCGATGGAAATCACATAATTCATTTTCCTTCCACCATATCAGTTTGGGGTCCTGAGCATTCAGTCGGATTGGTGGTAAAGAGATGATGTTATTAGCCAGTAGAGTTTTCATAGCTGATTCTAAAGACTCTCCTAGAGGAGTAAATTTTTGATGTTTATCCCATTTTTTGTATTCTGGCTTCCTTTGAGATGGTGGAGAAGACTTTTTCTCTGAAGCTTTAATGGCTTGAGTGCCAAGAGTGAGATTGTAGGCTGGTGCCTTTAATGGGGCATGGACAGTGTCAACAACACCATCTATGATGATGCCTTTATTCTTGTTCCAATTTTTGTTCTTGTCTTTAGAACTAGATCCAGATTTGCACTTATTTTTTTGAAGTGTGATTTCTCCTTTTTTTACAAGAACTTTTTTGATTTTGCTAGCATTATCCACCATCTTGTCAAAAGATGTATGATCTTGCATTTGTAAGGGATAATTGATTTCTGGAACAAGGTTATTGATAAAGATTTCAAGTTTCTCAATTTCAGGAATTGGTCTAGCATATAGAGAGAACTTCTTTCGCCACCTTTTGAGGAAAGTTAGGAATGATTCTCCTGGATATTGCTTGAGATTACAAATATCAATCATGGTGATGGGATGTTGAATATTGTAGGAGTATTGCTGGTAGAACAATTTAATCAATTCCTCAAACGTCTTGATTATAGGAGGCAATCTTGAAAACCATTGAATGGATGCTCCTCCCAGAGATCTAGGAAAAAGACGCATCAGATAGGTCGGTTCATGCATGAATTCCATGGATTGTGTACAGAACTCTCTAACATGATCTTGAGGATCAGAGTGTCCATCATACTTATCATACCTTGGCATCTCCACTCTTTTTGGAAATGGTGGCATATACAAGTTTTTGTCAAAAGGAAAAGGGCATAGAGCTTCCATGGAGAACTCTTTGGGTTCCTTTTCTTTCTCAAGGCTATTAAATTTGACTTGTAAAGCATGTATCTATTTCATCATAGCTGTGAGTGGAGTTTCTTCCTCATGCGTAATGATATCTTCAACATTAAAGTTGGGAGGAAGTTTAGCTCCTTGATGAGCTAGTTGTAAAAAGTATGCTTCTCTATCTTCTTTCAAGAAATGCTTCATCATTCATTTGAAGTTATCATCATTTTGATATTGAGCAATTTCTTTAGGTGTGGGTTCCTGATCTGCCCCATGTTGAGATTGAGCTCTTTGAGAGCCAAAATTTGTCCTTGCTTGAGACATGGTAGGATTTTATGGACTCCCTAGATTAGATTGATGAGGGGTATGTTGCGTACCTCCGTGAGTTGATGGAGGGGGTATGTAACCAGATTTCAATCGATAGTTGCCAAGACCATCATCCTGGTAAAGACTAGAATTGATGAGTTGCTCAAGAGTCAGAGTTTGGGTAGTGGTGATAGATTTCTTGTGAGAGGAAGCTCTAGTCTCCACCATCAACTTTGAGTGAAACAAAAGAATAAGATTCAGATAACCGAAGAATGAATTGAATCAAGATGATCAGATGATGCAACCTTGTCAAGGTTTGATTGATTTGAAGATTTGATTAGACGTGGATGAAGGATACTATGCCCTAGATGTATGGGTAGGTTCCCAAAAGATAGCGGACAAGATATCACAACACTTAGTCATTTTGATGATTGATTGAAGATTGATAGTTATGACAAGGTTTTGACACAAGATGATAAGGACTCAAATCGATTAAATAGAAGGTTGAATCGAATTCAAAAGGCCACTTTAGGAAAATGATTGGATTCTTAATAGCTACTACTTTGTTCCTGACATAGTGATTCATTCGACAGATTCTGAAACTAGGCTGAAAAAGCTAAATATCTGGCAATTTTGACTATTTTTTGACAACTTTCAAAAATTTCCCAAATGACACTCTGCAGACTCATACGATAGTGGGTATGCTATGAAACGATAGTTGCAAAACTTGTACGACAATTGCAAGCAATATTTTGAATCTTAGAATTTTTTGGCATCAAAACTCGTATGACATTGGGTTGGTTATCATACGACAGTTGGGTATCAATGAAATGACAGTTGAAAATCTCATACGATAGTTGGGTAGCAATGAAACGATAGTTGAAAATATGATATGATAGTTGCAAGATTTTGACTTTGAGAATTTGTTGGCATGAAAACTCATATGACACTGGGTACTTAATCATATGATAGATGGGTTGTAATGAAAGGAGACTTGATGGAAACTCGTATGACTTTCTGACCTCCTGAGACAACTTTTGACTCCAGAAAAGGATTTTACTTCAGATTTTGCAAATTTTGAGTTTTCAGTTTTGAATCGTTTGCAAATTTCAATGTTCAGATTTGAGGATTGTAACAGGTTTGTTCATTTTCAATAACTAGATAGATAAACAAGCACGCAAAACAGCAAGCAAGTGATTTCAAGCATGTCTGAAAATAATGAACAAGGGCAAAAGCAACCTTGCACATGAACAATCAAGTGACTTATTCATTCTAATCCTTAGAAGTGCTAATTGTGTATGTTCCAAAAAAGTTTTGCAATAATGCACATATACCCTATAAAATGAAAATTTGGCCTCGCTAGGGTTTTTAGTAATGGTTTGACTCTGCAACTTTTATGATCCAAAGGGGTGAACTCCAATCTTGGTGCACCAGGGTTTTGACACAGTCTGAGAACTTAATCTTCAGGAGCTACTAGGGAGATCTGAAAACCCAACAATGAACCATACCCATGGAGATTTCTTCCACAAGGACATTTATATAGCAGCTGTCACTACCACAATGAAAATGGCTATTACCGCTTGAGGTTCTATCAACACAGTTTACCCTGTGAATTGATTGTCCGCTATGGTTAACCCTCTCTAAAAGTGACTCACAATAGTATGCCACAAGGGGACTTGGCTCCAGATCCAAGGTTTTGATGCCTCTTCACTTTTAACCCAAACAAAGTAAGAAGATTAATCCGACATGCTAAGACAAAGTTTGTCTCACCAAGGTCTATGATATCAACCCCACGTGATCTATCAACCCCTCCGGAGAGAGAATGTATCAATCAATAAGGGAAGACACACTAACCAATTTTGATTCACCAAAGCTCGTGATGTCTACCCCACGTGATCTATCAACCTCTCCTGGGAGAGAATGTATTGATCAATAAGAGAAGACGCACTAACCAAGTTGAATGTGAAACACACTAAGTATCCTCCCTACCTACAAGGATTCTGTTGTCAAGAAGGATTTGATTAGGAATCCAATCTCTCAAGAATCACAAATAGTGTTCATAGGGCCTAATTACTATGTGAGCACAGATGTATGTTTCCAAAAGCAAATCTACCAAAAGTATCCAAAAAGCATAAAGAGGAGCACTTAACGCTTAAAGTGAATATGAGATCAGTCCACAAGGTGGAACACTTAACACCTAACACAAGCTGAAAATGAGTCCCCAACTTAAAAAATAAGTGAGTTCCTAAAAGCACAAAAGGGTTGCCAAGTGGAACACTTAACGCTTCTGTCCTGTTGACCCCTCCCCTTTATGGCGTTGAGATTGCAACCACGGGGCAGAATGAGGGGCCGGTGGATTAGTGAGTCCAATAACCCAAGATAGCAATCAAGATCAATCACAAGTATCTGAGACTACTTAATGAATCCTTAAGGGGTCACAACCTAGTATCAATTATGCAAGTGTGTAAAACAAAAGCATGAAAAGAATCACCCAAGCTAGACACATGAGAGATTTATTTTAAGCCCCAAATCAAAATATTATCAGCACAAGTGGAATACGTGAGATCCTCGCAACGCGCTTAGTAGATGTTTACCTGATTTTGAGCAATTCTTGCACTTTTTCCAATCAAAACCAATAGAAATCAATCAGAAACAGTAAATTTCAATTGTTAGGGTTAGCTGTCAGTCAAAATAAAAAAATCAAATCTGACAAACTGCCTGCAAAAATGAAACGACAATTGAAATTTGGTACCAAAACTCATATGATAGTGGGTCTATTGCCAGATGACAGTTGAAACCTGATGCTGAAACTCATACGACACTGGCTCTATTACCAGATGACAATCCATAAACTCGTACGACACTGAGTGTCTAATGAAAAGATGATCTAGCCTCCAAATGACAGTGGGTGCCTGATGAAATGACACTCGGTCAACTGTCATATGACAGTGGGTTCAAAATCATATGAATTTTGTCATAAACTCATACGAAGATTGTACGGACAAAAAATAAAAATCATATTTTTGCATAGAAACTAAGGAGAAAAAAATAGAAATTGATAGAATTGAATTGGAAACCTGTTTCAGGGCCCCACGGTGGGCGCCAGAAATGTGTGTGTGAAAATTGTACCTGATCTGTAGACACAACACTTCAGTAAAACATTAGAGGTTAGCTATAATCAAAATCGTGCAAAATTGAAATCTAATTTAATCAAGCAATTTACTACCTTCTAGTAGGTGCGAGATTGATGTTCTCAGATTGCTATCAAGATCAGTGACCTAGACGACACCTAAATGAAGGATTTGAATGCCAAACTGATATGAAATATGAATGCAATTAATCTAGTTTTTTTAATATTTTCTATGCAATAATATGATGAAAACTGATATGAATCTATGCTAATATAAAAATTGATATGAAATGCTAATCTAGAAATGATATGATATAAGAATGAAAATTCTAACAATAATATGAAAGCTATGAATTTGAAATTAATCTCACAAAGCTTCGAATTCTCAAATTTATCTTTCAAGCTCCAATTGTGCAAATTCTCCAAATCTGATATGCTATGATTCCTGTAGAGTAAGTTTGCAATTTGCGAGATATGAATTATGAAGAGCTGAGCCTTGGTTTTATAGAAATCTAGGGCTTTGGAGGTGCATGGAAGAAAGCCATAAATAACTCAAATAACTCAAGCTGATTTTTGAGTTATTTTATAATAAAGATAATTTAATTCACAAAAACATGCAAAAGCTAAGTTTTAACTCAAAATAGAGTTTAGCTCAACTTTAAAACTCAAAAAGATGTTGAGTTTCAAAAAACTAACAACTTGCATTGATTTTCCAATTTGAGTTTAACTGGTCCTTGAATATGCACATGGATAATTATGATTTAATAAATAAATAAAGTGATTTATTCTCAACTTAACTAATTTTTGAAATAAAATAATTAATTTATGGGTTAATTAACTATTTTATCAAACTTTTATTAAAAACTATATTATTAAATAATGACAACTTGCTTTAATTAATTAAATAAGAATTTAATCAATTATTCATAAGATATTAGATTTATTGTCAAAATTAAATAATACAATTAATAATAGATAGAATTAAATTTAATTAAACAATTAAGTGGCAAGATATTAAATCTAATTAATTAAATATGAAAATATTCAATTAATCAAACTTAGGATAAATGTGATTTATCGCCAAATAATCATTAAATTAAAGATAATTAAGATAATTAGGAATATTGCTAGGAATATTCCCCGATGCAGAATTTAAGATAATCAATTAGGATTCGATGATGTGCAGATGTGCCTTAGGTTAGGACTTTGATGTTGATTTTGTTCGATTTGTAGATGTAGGAGGTTAATGAACTTATAGCCCATTTTTGGGGTATTACAGACCCATTTTTCATGAATTAGATATGGCCCTAGCTAGATTGGGTCAAATTTTCCATGTTTCCCCTTATCCTCCAATATAGCATTCTAAATTAATACAAAGTCACTATGCTCAAACTTCCTGTCAACAGTCCTTTTTTCATACAAATTCTTGACCTGCAATTGCAACTTGGCATTTCTTGAAACTGATTCTCTCCTAGTTTCATCTAACTTGATGAGGTCTTTAATTCTCAACTGCATTTCATCTTCTATATCATCATCATATAACTAAACACACTTATACATTTCCAATAAGTTGTTTTGAGGCATCCTTGCACGTATCCCATACACTAAGTCAAATGGTGCACAACCAATTGCCTTCTTCACAGTTACCCTATCAACCCATATAGCTAATGGCAATTTTGGATTCCATGCTCTTTTATTCTTATCAAGAATCCTCTTGAGGATTTTTATCAAGCTCTTATTTGTTGATTGTCCTTGTTCATTCCCTTGTGGATGATAGGGTGAAGAGTATGACATCTGAATTCCTAGACCTTGGTAGAAATCTTTGTATTCAACAGACCTGAAGCACATTGCATTATCACTGACAATCCTCTTAGGACAACCAAACCTTGTGACAATATTATTCAACAAGAAATTAGTCACCGCCTTACTAGTTGAATTCCTTGTGGGGATCACCTCAACCCACTTTGTAAAATAATTAGTGGCAACTAATATCCAAGAATTTCCTCCACTAGACTTGTTTGGTATTTCTCCTATGAAATCAATTCCCCATTGTTGGAAAGGAGCCTGCACTTCAACTAGCCTCAAAGGTACATTTCCTGAAAACTTAATCTTACCAGAAAATCTCTGACAAGCATCACACCTCCTTACCAACTATTTTGCATCCTTGAAGATTGTGGGCCACCAGAATCCTACTCTCAAGACCTTTTGAGCAATAGTTTTACCCATGTAATGTCCTCTGCAAACTCCCTCATGCATTTCTTTTAACAACTTGTCAGCCTGATTTTCATCAACACATTTCAAAAGTGTGCAATCTAAATTTTTCCTATATAATTTTCATTCTATAATCACATACCTGATGGCTTGTAGTTTCAAAGTCCTCTTCTTGTTGTCATCCATCCCTATTGGGCACTTCATATTTTTCAGGTAGAAGACAATATCTTAATACCAAATACAATCATCCATATCACAAATATAATCAATCTCAATCTGGTTTATCTGGTTTGCATCAAGATTGGATTGAGCCGTCAATTTTTCCAATCTTGTCCTCTAACCAATTTGGTAACCTAAACATCAATATTGAATTCTTGAATTTTATTTATCCATCTGCATCTCCTTCCAGACACCTCTTGCTATGAAAAAATATCCTTTACTGCAGCACTAGGTACAAAAGCAATCACAATTGCTCCCACTAGATAACACCTAAAAGCCTTGACTGCCTTCACCAGTGCATGAGCTTATTTCTCATTGATATCATATTTCAATTCAGTAGCCTGCAAAGATTTACTAAAAAATGCAATAGGCTGCTCATAACCTTCATTATTCTTCTACAACAAAACTACAACAATAGTATGAAAAGATGCAAAGGAAAAGATATGATTGGGATACTGTAATCGGGTGCCTTGAGCACAAGTGCATTTTTAATAGCCTGCTTGATATTCTTGAAAGCTTCATCAGGCTCACCTTCCCATTTGATCTCAGATCCTTTCTTCAACATCTTGGATATTGGCCTAGTAACTTCAGCAAAATTTGTAACAAACCTTCTCAAGAAATTCACTTGACCAAAGAAAGAATGAATTCCTTTCACATTTTTTGGCTTAGGGATTTTATCAATGGCCGCCACCCTCTCAGGGTCAATTCTAACTCATTGCTTCCAAACCAAGTGGCCAAGCAACTTACCCTCAGTGACAACAAATGCACATTTCCTTGGATTTAATGAAATGCCATATTCCAAAGCTCTCATAAATATTTTTTCTAGATGAGTACAATGATCTTCTTCCATCTTGGAATAGGTAGTTAAATCATCTTGATAAACAACAAGGAAATCATTTATAAAATCTGAAAAGGCAACATCCATTGCCCTCTAAAAAGTTGCACCAACATTTGTGAGACCAAAAGGCATTCTCACATAAACATATGTTCCCCAAGGTGTAGTAAAAGTTTTCTTAAATTGTTCTGATTCCTTTACAATTACTTGATTATAACCAGAGAAACCATCCATCATAGACATTAATTCAGATCCGGTCACTCTTTGTAGCATAGCCTCCATGTTAGGCAAACAATAGTTATCCTTCAATGAGCTGATGTTCAAATTTTTGAAATCCACACAAATTCTGATGTCACCATTCTTCTTCCTGACAGGAACCAAATTTGAAACCCAAGAAGAATGCCTAATGGGCTTGATAATTCTAGCATCTCTTAACTTCATTAATTCTTCTTGCATCTTAGGTGCCAAAGTAGGGTTTATAGGCCTCTATTTTTTCCTAAAGGGTTTGGCATCTTCTTTCAAAGGAATAACATGTTGGAACAAGTCTTCTCTATAAACCTTTAGGTCATCATATGACCATGCAAAAACATGCCTAAATTTTCTTAGTAGCTCAATCAAGGACTTCCTCACTTTATGAGACATTTCTTTACCAATGTACACCTTCTTAGGTGCTTCTTGTGTTCCAAGATTTATCTCATCCAAATTTATATGATCTTCCCTTTTATTATCCTTTTGAACTCTATCCCAGTTATCAAATACAGTTTCTAGAGCAACAAGTCCCTTAGGAACCTTGTTAGTTTTAAGTTGAATGACCTGATTACCAAGGACAACTTCCTTTCCTTCTATAATCTCAACCAAGGCTGAACAATCTAACTCCTAACCATGATACTAATCTTCACAATTCAAAAATCTCAAGATATCCTGGTCATCTCCAAAAACTTTCCAATTCTCAACATTATCTGGTATACTAGGCCTAGCTTGAATTTCAACTTTAGAGAAGCTAGCAAAAGTAATATCACTGGGATTGATTGCAATATTGGCTAACAAATCAGCCATCTTGTTATTACTTCTATCCTTTCACTCAATATTGAAGGCATCAAAACACTCAATCAAATCCAAAACAACATTTATGTATTGCTTCAACCTCTTGTTCTTGGAAGCATATACTGATCTTATTTGGGACACCACCAATTCTAAATCCCCAATAACCTGTATACATTTAATTCCATGCTTTTGCGCCAATCTTAGTCCTAACAACAATGCTTCATACTCTGCTATATTATTGGTACAAAAGAAATTCAATGTGAAAGAGAACTTGTAAGTACTCCCCTTAGGAGATATGAGTAAAATACCTATTCTTGCTCCATCTTTGCAGCTAGCACCATCAAAGTACATCACCCACAAATCACCCTTCACAGACCTAGAACCAACCTCTTCAGTAATACATGGTAATACAGGCTCCTTTTCAAGTATAGTAACCTCATCTCTGAAAGCATTGACATCAGTATCTATAAAGAAGGTAACCTCATTATCAATATCCTTTTCATTCATACAAGTTACCCTTGGTTCTCTTTCAATCTTAACAAACTGATCATCAATCTTGAAAGTTACAAAAGAGAGATCACACTGCAAACATCCACCCATGGAAGCACTCCATTTCCTAGATAATAGCATACCATAATGGGGTGGAATGTCTACCACCAAGACACTCATAGTCAATTCTTTATCTGGATAAGCTGCCAATCTATATGGCATTGCATTTATAGTCCCAATGATTGGTACCTCCCTTTGATCCATTGCACAACATCTACCTTGATTCATATCAACTTTGAGACCTAACTTCTCCATGATCTTAAAAGGCATGATAGTATTGGAAGCACCTAAATCAATCATGCAATTTCTTAATTTCATTCCATTCACAAGAATACTCAAGAAGAATGGATTTATGTTTTCAAGGCTAAAATTGACAGAATTGTCCAAGTATATAGATGGTATGTCGAATACCAATCCTTGAACCTCTACTTCTTTCAAAAATTTATCTTGAGGTTCATTGCATGCAACATCATTACTATGAACATTATCTACCTATGCAATAGCCCTATCTTTATGTTCAGGGATCCTCAAAAATTCTGACAATGGAACCTTGACAGTTATCTAAGACAACACAACCAACATATCAACTGGAGCAGAGGGAGGAATCTCAATTTGCATTATTTTATTGTCCTTTTGTTTATTTGATATGTTAGTTGCACTAGTGACCTTTACCTTTTCAACTTTAGCCATTGTGCCAACTAGCTTTTCTATTTCACTAGAAATTTTTTCAACTCCAACCCCCTTAGGTTCCCAATTCTTACCTTTTACATTCTTGAATCTTTTCATATGATCATTTTTTGACTTATTCTCACTAGGTTCTCCAGAGTTGGTGTTTTTTATAAACATTCCTACAGCTTTTGCATTTGCATCCCTTGCCACCATGCCTCTAGTTTGCACTTGGGAAATCATTTTTGCAGTAATTCTATCCATTTCTTGTTTTGAAGGTCTTCTCAAATTCACTAGCCCTAAGGAAGAAATCATGTTACATGTCTTTTCATCAATGTTATTATTATCAGAAAAAACCTCCTGATGGAAAAGTGCCCTATTGTGTCTCTTCAAATACACATCTGCTTCTTCATCAAAATCAAAATCATCTTCATACCCCAAATATGAAGTTTCCATGTTGCACCCAATGTCATCATGAGTTTCTTCCCAATCTAGCTCTTCAGTACTATCATCTTGGTATGCTGACATGGATTGTGCAACTACACAATGCTCTATAGAATGAGGGGAATGACATGCTATGCACCATGGTGTATCCTCTATAACATTTATAGAGGATCTTTGTAAAGGATCAGGGACAACTTTATCATTATTTCCTCTTACAGGAGGGACAATAGGCTTGCCATCCTTCCATTGGGTGTTGTAGGGATAATTTTGCAATCTACTCTGCCTATTGAAAGTATTGTTGAACTAAGCCTTTTCATTAGTAGGAGTATTATTAATTCTATTAGTAGGTGCTTTTAAATCCTTCAATGCATTTAGCACCTTATCCAATTTGTCTTCCTCTTGTTTCTTGTTTCCAACATTTCTCTCGTTATCCTGTTTATACTTCTTGTCTCCAAACAGCTTTGGATCATCTTTTTTTCCACCCAATTTTCTTGATATTTTCATATTATTTTCAATATTAACAAAAATCCTAAAAGAATCTCTAAGAGTTCTTGGTTCTTTGTCCCTCAACAAATATCCCATCTTTCCATCAAAAGCATTGAAGTATGTGGTCAGACAAACATTGTCATCTAACCTCATAACTTGAAAAAACTTATGCATACCCTTCTAAAATCTCATATTGAACTCAGCTACAGATTCATTCTAATTTTTCCTTATAGTGTTGAACTCATTCAACATGAAACTAGCATTAGGCCTGTCACCATACTGCTCTTTGAAACATCTTTCAAAAGAGTCCCAAGTGTCAATACAATAGTCAGGGAGTCTCTTAAACCAATCTCTAGCATCCTCCACCAAAGATTGAAAAAATAATTTCATGACTACATCCTCATGCTCTACCTCATAATTATTTAACATATCAAAAAATAACCTAAGATGTTCCTCACAACTAATGCCATTGTTACCAGCAAACTTAGGTACCTTATCTCTTATATCTATTGGAAAAGCATTTGGGTAACCAAGTATTCCATCAAAACTAATTTGCCTATAGCCTTCTAGTTTCATAGGTCCTCTTTGAAAACTTGAACTAGTGTTGACCCTAGGATCAACATTTATATTTACATTTCCATGTACTTGTGCATTTGACTATTCTCTAGGATCAATATTTATCTTAGCAGATGAAGAAGGAATTGAACTAGTAGTAGCATTACTAAGTGGAACAGTAGTAGTCATAGATGGCATAACTAGTTTAGTATCAGATGGGCCAAGAGCATTTGTAGATGAAGCCTTCAAGAATTGGATCTTTCTTCTTTTCTATGCAATGGAAGCTTCAATTTCAGCCTTCTCTAATTCTCTTGCAATGTCCTCATCTTTTTTTCTTCTTCTTTCTATCTTTGTGTCCTTATTTGAATTGGGTGGTGGGACCCCTGGTATTGTCAATGATTTTCTTATCTGATGTCCCACCATCTTTTGCTTTCCTTTCTCACCAGTAGCAACAGCAGCCCTAGTGATCTCATGCCCCTCTTTATCTTTAGGGAGGGAAGCATAACTTTGAACCTGTCTAACCATAGGGCCCTCTTTATCAAAATCATGATCTTGTAGTAAGCGTTCCTGCTCACTTCTTAAAGCATCAAGATCACCAAAGACATCATGCTACAAAGTCTTAGGAGTAGAGGCAAGCATCTTGTTTCTCTCCTTCAACTCATTAATTTTTCTAAGCAAGGACTCTCTCTATATATCAGGGCATTCACTTTCTCAGCTTCTCTCTCTTTTTGTAACCTCTTATGTATGGCATCCTACTTTTCTAGCTATAACCTTAGTGCACTTAAATCATCTGGGTCTATCATAATATCATCAGAACTTGATGACACATCTATATCAATGAGACTTTGATATGGGAAATGGACCTGTCTCAGTCTCATGGGTTGCCTTCTGAACCTATCCTCATCAGGATCTAAATTTGGTCCAAAACCCCTTTCTCTAGCTTGTTCATCTTGACCTGTAGGTAATGAACCTTTGTCTTGAAATACTACCTCTAGGGTATCATAAAATTTGTCTTCAGAGTGACCACCATCTAATTTAGAACCTTTTTATTGTGAATCTTCCTCATTAGAGGATGCAAGTGGTGCTCTATTTCTAGTATTTCTTTGTTCTCTCATGTGAGCACTAGTAGACTCACCATTTCTTCTGATCCAACTCTTCTTTTCCTATCTAGGTAACTGTTCCAGAGTAACCTCTAGATTTTTCTTGACAAAGGACCTAGTATTCCTTCTTTTGTCTATCATTTCTAGTCTATAGCACTAGTTCTAACCTTTTGAGTCTCCACCCACCAAAGTGGGAAATCTTTAACTGAATACAACAGGAAAAACAAGAGTCCACTTAAAAACTTTTATCTCTAGACTCTCCCCAACAGAGTCACCATTTTGTTGGTTTTCTTTTCTTTCTACTTGCAGGTTTACACTATGATTGACAAACTAATGTCATTGAATCTATCACCACTCCAAAGTCTACAAGGAAAAGGGCCAATTAACAAGGATCAACAAGGATCCTCCTACACTTTGAGCCTAGATGCTCAGGTGGGTGTGCCCTTGATTCACTTCTTGAAAGGAATCACTAAATATTATGCATTTATACTATTTACAAATTGATTTTAAATATTTTATCATTTAAATGTGTGATTGATGATGATGAACTACTTCCAGAGAATGGATTAGTGCCTTAACCTAGGGCATAGAGTTACCTAATAACATATATCAACTGAGAATCCTAAATTAAATACTCCTCAACTTAGAATAAGTGCTTTACCTATTATCCCCCTCACTCTCAAACCTGATCATCAAATTCCTATCCAACCATGAACTTACTGAAACTACCTTAAAGGATTTAATCCTAGCTTTGTCAGGAACTCAAAGATAATTCCACAATACTCTTTGTTTACCATATGCTAACCCACTTTGTGACATTAACATATATGAGCCCAAGATCAAAACAAGAAGACAATCATAAATTTGAGATTGGAATTCAAGTGTATTCTCATTAAAATTTGTAGAGATCAATACATTACTAAGACAACAGAATGCTAAGAAACAAACCCTAAATCCAAACTATCCTTGTTCAGTCTTTTACATTGACTATCAACATAACATCAACAACAATGTCTGAAAGGTAAAAACAACTGCAATATATACCATCAGTCATCTTGTAATCCCAAAAAGTTAGGATGCAACAAGCTACGAATGACTGAGGCAATGGCTAGGGTATTCACCCACCAAACCAACTAGAAATCAATTAGAATTAATGCACCAAAGGGAAAACCAAGCAACCTAGAGAAAATAGATCCAAAAGTGATCTCCCATTATGATAAAAATCTAAGGTATCAAAGATCAGGAATTCACCAAGTTTACCAATTTGACTATCCTTCTGCGACATGCATGGAGAAACTCTTTCATAGTACAAAACCCCCTTTTCATTGTACAAACATTTGCAATCGATTATCAGACCCGTGGACCACTCTGCACCAATTGACAAAATCAAATTAGCCAGATCTAGCTACCTGAGCATTGAATTTCAATCCTCTGGTGGTTGAAAAACCCTAAGAAATTTGAATCAGGAAGAAATGGCTACATCAAGGTGTGAGACAAAAAACCAATGGTCAGAATTCAAACTGAGATCAACTTTAAAACATCACCGTCAGATCCTTCCATTTTACCTAGGCTTCTTAGACTAACCCAACAAGAATCATGGTTTACATTTATGCCTTAGTCGCAAAAATGCCAGAATTCATCTCTAACCGCAATTACTGTCAGAGACCCCATGACTAAAGAGAAAATGTAGGCCCACCTAGATCCATGTGCCGTCAAACCATTCACCCATATCATAATGAGTCAGAAACAAAGGACCCACTAAATGATTCCATCTCTTAAACAAAATCCATGATTGTCGCTATACCATAATGCTTAAACAGTGTGCAACTTACCTTAGCGGTACAATGATGACCACATGATCAAGATGAAGTTTAATTGCTCCCCATAGGTAGAAGGCCTCGGTCCCACTGACAAGATCCACATCACCACTGCTGGCCAATCAAAACTCAACAAATCTGAAACTCTTGGCACCCAATATGACCTGGAAACTCAAACCCACCTGTCAGTAGCTACTACCTCAAAGAAGATCGGACAGCAGATGCTATACTGCAACACTAAACTTCATGCATGTTATGTCCATGGTATAGCGACAACCATGAGTTCAAACTATTTTTAAACATGCCCGAACACTTAAAACACCGGTCCCACCGATATCCACCACATCATCATAACCTTGTCCAATCAGAGAAGACCACGTCACAATATCCGGCAAGCAGACATACAAATTTTTATCACACACAAGTTACTCTGACAACCTCCACCTCATACTCAAGCCCGAAAAATGAGAAAATGCCAAGTCAATCCAACCTGGCACCCTGAGGATGTGACATCTCAGCACAACCTGGCAAATGGTCCCATTGTCTAGCCTTCAGTTATTAAAGAGATCGGATGGTCATCGCTAAAGCACAATTTTAACTTCCATGCATCTTTCATCAATTGTATAATGACAACCGTAGATCCATCTAAGCTTTAACCTTCAAAAAGTTTGACCCCACAGTTCGCTTTGTCACCTATCTGTACATCAAATCACTGGATGCCACGTTAGTACCTTCTGACATCAGGTCCACCTATAATCTTCTTTATTTGACTCGATGCAAGACTTAACCTTTGAGCATTTAGCAAATACACGACTGAGGGCATTCTCCAAGTCGTGAAAAACTTGTCTTAACCACAGTCTAACTCAGAGAATATTCGAACAAAGGTCTTCGCTGAATTGCTAAAATATTTCTTGACTCTGGGTTTGATTTGGAGACTCAATGCCAACCACATGATCAACATCTCATCAATGGTCCCCGCTCAATCTCTAAATGGTTAAGGGCCTGACCACCAATACTAAGAGATTATGAGACCAAAGCAGTCGGGTATTCACTGAATTAAAAGAAGTAACCCTTTGGGGATTGAGAGATTTGGTGACTAAAATAAATAAGACCACTCACCCAGTCGCCAAAGGAGATGGAATGTTCAAAGAACATTAGGATACCTCACGAATAAAGCATTTCAGGGAGTCACCAGATAAAAAGGAATATGCTGAAATGATTAGGAGATCAAGTGACTGACTGAGAAATGAAATGCACACATGCCAAATGGAGACTTAAGTGGCCTAGAAAAAAGGTAACAAGGAAATAGAACCTAGCCGAGACAAATTAGGGCTTTAACCCTCAATGGCTAAAAATATAAAAATTGAACCAGGGTTTTAGGGCAGAGACCTAGAAAACACTGCAGAGACTAGGGAGAAACTACAGTCATTAATTTTTTTACAGGTGCTAACACACCCTACTGGTGTGCTGGAACCTATAGCCTAATAACATAGACATCAATTTGATGTCTTTCTCCTCTATAGGCTCAACTGTTGTAATACCCCAAAAATGGGCTATAAGTTCATTAATCTTCTATATCGACACATCAAACAAAATCGACATTGAAGTCCTAATCTAAGGCACATCTGAACATCATCGAATTCTAATTGATTATCTCAAATTCTGCATCGGGGAATATTCCTAGTAATATTCCTATTTATCTTAAATTTAATTATTATTTGGCAATAAATCCTATTTATCCTAAAGTTTGATTAATTGAATATTCTCAATATTTAATTAATTAGATTTAATACTACCACTTAATTATTTAATTAAATTTAATTAAATTTATTCCTAATTATTATTATTTAAAGTTGACAATAAATCAAAATTCCTATCATTAATTGATTAAATTCTTATTTAATTAATTAAAGCAAGTTGTCATATTTAATGATATTATTTTGGAATAAAAGTTTGAAAAATAATTGATTAACCCATAAATCAATTGTTTTATTTTTCAAAATCAGTTAAGTTGGAAATAAATCAATTTATTATGAAATTAGTTCATAAATAAAACATGCACAATCAGAAAAGTAGACAACTATCAATTATCAATTAAAGCTAAACTCTATTTTTGAGTTGAACTCTGCTTTGCATGTTTTTGTGAGTTAAATATCCTTTATTTAAAAATAACTCAAAAATCAACCTGAGTTATTTGAGTGATTTATGGCTTTCTTTCATGCATCCTCAAAGCCCTAGATTTCTATAAATCAAGGCTTCAGCTCATCCCAAATCCATCTCATAATTGTGCAAACTTATGCTGGCAAATTGGTGTCTAAAGAATTGGAGCTTCTTTTGTGAATCAAACAACTTTGTGAGATCATTCATATTTTAGCATATCATATTAGAATTTCATTTCTAGATTAGCATATCATATCAAGTTTTCATCTTAGATTCTAGATTCATATCAGTTTTCATCATATCATTGCATAGAAAATAAAAAAAATAGATTAACTGCATTCATATTTCATATCAGTTTTGCATTCAAATCCTTCATTTAGTTGTCGTCAAGGTCAATGATCTCAATACAATCTGAGAACATCATACTCCCACCCATTAGAAGGTAGTAAATCACCTAGTTAGTTTAGCTTTCAATTCATTGCATGATTTTGATTTTAGCTAACCTCTAATATTTTACTGAAGTGTTGTATCTACAGATCGGGTACAAAATTCACACACACATTTTTGGCACCCACCGTAAGGCCCTAAAATGGGTTTCCAATTCAATTCTATCAATTTCTATCTTTTCTTCTCGATTTCTGAGCCAAAAATACAATTTTTAAATTCTATCCATACAATTTTTGTATGAGTTTTTGACAAAAGTCATCTCAGACTATACCCACTATCATACGATAGTCTATTAGATTGAGAATCATGCCAAACTATACACACTATCATTTGGAAGTTCAACTATCGTATCATCATACACCCAGTGTCGTATGAGTTTTTGGATTGTCGTCTGGAAGCAGACCCATTGTTGTATGAGTTTTGGCACCAGGTTTTCATTGTCGTTTCATTTTTCAGGGTAGTTTTTCATATTTGGATTTTAGATTTTGACTAACGGCTAATCTTAACAATTGAAATTCTCTATTTTTTATTGACTCCTGCTGGTTTTGATTGGAAAAAGCATAAGAATTTCTAAAAAATAGGTAAAAATCTACTAAGCGTGTTGTGAGGAATTCAAGTAATCTTCTTAGCTGATAAGACTTTGATTTTGGATCTAAAACGAACATCTCATGTCTAGCTTGAATGACTTTTATTGCTTTCCTATCACAGACTTCATTTGGGCTATAAAAACAAACATAGTTTTCTTTCAACATCTTTGTTACATATAGTAATTAGGCCCCATGAACACTATTTGTGGATCTTGAGAGAGTGGGTTTCTAGCAAAACTCTTCTCAATGAAGGATCCCTTGTAGGTGGGGAGGATACTGAGGGAGTCTCACGTTCCACTAGATCCGTGTGTCTTCAACTTTTGATCAAGGAATTCTCTCTTCGGAGAGGTTGATAAATCATAAGGGGTTGACATCATAGATCTTTGTGAGATAATCTTGGTCTTAGTGTGTCAGATTAATCTGTCTGCTTTGTTTGGGTTAAAAGTGAAAAGGCTAGGGGATTATGCTCTACTTCCTTTTTGGATAGTACCAGAAACCCATATCCTTGAATCTGGAACCAGTCTCCATGTGGTATATCTTGTGAGTCACCTTTAGAGAGGGTTAACCATAGTGGACATTCCCTTAATTGGGTCAACCACATTGACGGAACCTCAAGTGGTAATAGCCATTTTTTCCATGGTAGTGACAACCGCTATATAAATGTCCTATTGGAAGAAATCTCCATAGGTGTGGTCTCTTATTGGGCTATCAGATCTCCCTAGCAGATCCTGAAGATTAAGTTCTCAGACTGTGTCAAAATCCCAGTGTGCTTGGATTGGAGTTCACCCTCTTGGATCATAAAAGTTGCAGAGTCAAACTATTACTAAAAACCCTAGCGAGGCCAAATTTTCATTTTCTAGGATATATGTGCATTATTGCAAAACATTTTTGGAACATACACAATTAGTTCTTCTGAGGATTAGAATGAATAAAATCAGTTGATTATTCATGCACAAGGTTTCTTTTGCCCTTCTTCATTGTTTTCAGACATGCTTGAAATCACTTGCTTGTTGTTTTGTGTGCTTGTTTATCTATCTGGTTATTGAAAACAGACAAATATGTTACAATCCTCAAATCTGGACATTAAAATTTGCAAACAATCCGAATCTAAAAACTCAAAATTTGCAAAATCTGAAGTAAAATTCTTTTCTGGAGTCAAAATTCATCTCAGGAGGTTAGAAAGTCATACGAGTTTCTATCAAATGTCATTTCATTATTGCCCATCTATCGTATGTTAAAGAACCTAGTGTCATACGAGTCTTTTTGCCAGTCAAATTCAAAATGTCAAATCCTACTAGCAATTATTGTGAGAGTTTTGCAACTATCGTACGAGCTTTTCAACTGTCATTTCATAGCATACCCACTATCATACGAGTCTGGAGAGTGTCGTTTGGGAAAATTTTAAAAGTTAGAAAATTGTTAGAATTGCCAGATACTTATCTTTTTCAACCTATTTCCAGAATCTGTCGAATAAATCACTATGTCAGGAACAGAGAAGAAACTACTAAGAATCTAATCATTTTCCTAAAGTGGCCTTTTGAATCTGATTTAGCCTTCTGTTTAATCAATTTGAGTCTTTATCATCTTGTGTCAAAACCTTGTCATAACTAGCAATCTTCAATCAATCATCAAAATGACTAAGTGTTGTGATATCTTGTCCACTATCTTTTGGGACTCTACCCATACATCCAGGGCACAGTATTCTTCACCCACATCTAATTGAATCTTGAAACCAATCAAACCTTGACAAGGTTGCATCATATGGTCATCTTGATTCAATTCATTCTTTAGTTGTCTTCATCTTATTCTTTTGCTTCACCCAAGGTTAATGGTGGAAACTAGAGCTTCCTCTCACAAGAAATCTGGGGAAATATCTCATACTTTACCTTTGACTCACATAGGTCCAACTTTTGAGCAACTCTAAGATTCTAGTCTTTACAAAGATGATGGTGCTGGCAACCTTCGATTAAAAAATAGTTACATTCCTCCTTCATCAACTCACGGAGGTACCCAACAAACCCCACATCATCTATTCCAGGGAGTCCACAAACTCCTACCATGTCTCAAGAAGGGAAAAACTTTGGCTCTCAAAGAGCTCAATCTCAACATGGTGCAGATCAGGAATCCATGCCTGAAGAAATTGCTAAATATCAAAATGATGATAACTTCAAATGAATGATGAAGCATTTCTTGAAAGAAGATAGAGAGGCATACTTTTTACAATTAGCTCATCAAGGAGCTAAACTTCCTCCAAAATTTAATGTTGAAGATATCATTACGCATGAGGAAGAAACTCCACTCATAGCTATGACAAAACAAATGCATTCCATGCAATTCAAACTTAACAACCTTGAGAAAGAAAAGGAACCCAAGGAGTTCTCCATGGAGGCCCTATGTCCTTTTCCATTCAAAAAAGACTTGTACATGCCACCATTCCCAAAAAGAGTGGAGATGCCTAAGTATGATAAGTATGATGGACACTCAGATCCTTAAGATCATGTTAGATAATTCTGTACACAATCTATGGAGTTCATGCATGAACCAACCTATCTGATGCGTCTCTTCCCTCGATCTCTAGGGGGAGTAGCCATCCACTAGTTCTCTAGATTGCCTTCTACTATCAAAAATTTTGATGAGTTGATCAAATTGTTCTATCAACAATACTCCTACAACATTCAACATCTAGTCACCATGATTGATATCTGTAATCTCAAGCAATATCCAGGGGAACCATTCTTAACATTTCTTAGGAGATGGAGGAAGAAGTTCTCTCTATATGCCAGACCTATTCAAGAAATAGAAAAATAGGAAATATTCATCAATAACCTTGTTCCAGAAGTTAATTATCCTCTACAAATGCAAGATCATACATGTTTTGATAAGAAGATGGACAATGCTATCAAAATTGAAAAAGTGCTTGTGAAAAAAGGAGAAATCACACTTCAAAAAGACAAGTACGAATCAGGATCTAATTCTAAAGACAAGAACAAAAATTGGAACAAGAATAAAGGCATCATCATAGATGGTGTTGTTGACACTATCCATGCCCCATCAAAGGCACTGGCCTACAACCTAACTCTTGGTTCCCAAGCCATTAAATCTTCAGAACAAAAGTCATCTGAACCATTCCAAAAGAAGCCAGAATACAAACCTTGGGATAAAAAGTGAAAGTTCACTCCTCTTGGAGAATCTTTAGAATCAGCTATGAGAACTCTACTGGCTAATAACATCATCTCTTTGCCAACAGTCCGACAATTTGATGTAGACCCTAAGCCACATTGGTGGAAAGAAAATGAATTCTGTGATTTCCATCGAGGTAAAGGTCACAAAACTAATAACTTCTTACGATTGAAACACACCATTCAAGATCTGATTGATAGTGGAGACATCACAGTTGACAATCCTAAGAGCAATAATGATCATATGAAATTTACAGAACCATTTACGTAACATGGTCAAGGAGTTTCAACTTCTCAACCTAATATGGGGGCAAAAGTCAACTATGCCTACTCTAGAAATAATGCTGTCATCAATATGGTTGAACCATGTCTCTCTGAAAGTTGCAATGTCATCACAATTGTACGAAGAGAATGAGATCATTCCTCAGCTAATGCAGTTACTCAATCACAAGCTTAGGAACATTTGAAAGGACAAATCCTAGATTCATCTAATGTCCCTAAGATGCCCTTCAATCTTTCTTCTGCTTCCAAATAGAAGGCTATTTCTAAATCTTCCAATTCTAAAGATACAAGGCCTACATCTTATAGCATTTTTCAACAACTCTAGCACACTAATGGAAAAATATCCATGTTTGAGTTACTTTGGATCTCTCTAGCTCATAGAGCTATACTAGACAAAGCTTTGCTCAGTTCCAATGTTCCTGATGATCTTGATTTAGATAGGTTCCAGACTATGGTTGGACATCTTACATCTCCACAACATATCTCCTTTTCAGAGGAAGATGACAACTCCTTGAGTCACCCGCATAATCAGCCCTTGCACATAGAGGTCTTGATCTAGAACCATAGAGTCAAACATGTGTTGATAGATGGGGGCGTTGGCCTAAACATTTGTTCTTATAGCTTGATCACACAATTGGGATTTTTAGAATTGGCTATTGATCCTAGAAAGAAAATAACTATCAAAGCCCATGATGAACAAGAAAGATCTTCTAAAGGCACCATTTTCTTACCTATTAGAGCAGGTCTAGTTATCAGAGATACCATCTGTCAAGTGCTTGATCCACCTTTGGCTTACAACATTCTTCTAGGGAGACCATGGATACATGAAATGCAAGTTATTCCTTCTACATACCATCAATATTTGAAGTTTCCTTATGAAGGAGTAGAGGTTACTATCCCCGCAGATTTGAATACAACTTGCAATACATTGAAGGAAAGTGCTAATAAGCTTGTTCCCAATAATAGAGAATCTTCTACTGAACAAATAAATGTTGCTTCAACATCCAAAATGGAAGACATTGCTAAAGAGGTCAATCTGAAAGAAAATGGGATGGGAGAATATATTATAGAGCCAGTCTTATCTATGACATCTCTCCCTATCTCACCTAAGTCTTATGGACAATCTTTGAAACAATCCAAGCCTGAACCTAGGGAACCTCTTGAAGCATATAAAAAGAATTTTGTGGCATAACAAGTATCCAAGCAAGAGTTTGAAGAGGATGAAGTTGTGCTATCATGGCTATACAAAGATGAACCTGAATCCCACAATGTTCAAACTAGCGACTCTATAGAACCATAGATCCCTTCTAAGTCATACAGTCCACGAAATAAATTGATAGCTAAGATGGGATATCTAGGTCAAGGACCTCTAGGAGTCAGAGGAAAAGGTCTTGTGGCACCTATTTCACATACGGGTAGGGAAAATAAGAATACTATTGGCCTAGGATTTAAGAAGAAACCCTATCACCTCAAAGGTAATTCTTCTCATGTCATAGAGTAGATCACACCAAGAGAACCTCTTCTTAAGAAAGAAGAAATAGAACTATTAGATAGTGATTCAGACAGCTCAGAACTCATCCCCTATGAAGAATTTCCTAAAGAGATCAAAGACCTTCTTGATGATAAAGATGATCCAATCAAAAGAATTAATGTAGTAGAAACATAGGAACCTACTATCAACCAAGAGATAGTTGCAACACAAGAACTAGCTAATCTCAAAAACAATCAAGAAGAGGGAGGTGGTAGTGATTCTGAGACAGATTCCCATGAGTATGAATTCAAATCAGAATTTGAGGGTAGCCCTTCTTGGGGTATTCACCCTAACTTTACTCATGTTCTAAGATTTCCTAGAGATTCTGAATCAGAAGCTGAATCAAATGAATATGAATGGGGAGCCATTCCAAAACTAGATGAGCTTATTACAGAGAAACATGTTGATGTTATTCACCAATATGCACCTAAACCCAATGTAAGTCTAGAGCGAAATGATGAAGCTATCAAGTTTGATCCACCAATGGCAGAATTGGACTCCCACAATGACATTGAGCCTATTCATGAATTGAATGTCTTAAGTTGTAATATCACCTTTGAACTCAAGCATCAGGTTAGGACCAATGATGATAGATCCATATCCGTAAACACTATCTCCCAATATTTCCCCACTTTGACTATCCAATATCCAAAACTTATTGATCAAACCTCCACAAATCTGAGCCATGGTGTTTACACCTTTTCCAATGACTATGCCCTTGCTTGCTACCTCAATGCAATTGAGCCTATGAGTACTTCCATTAGTGAATCAAGCGTTAGCATGATGGAGTCAGACATCAAATATCTTAGTCAAAAAAATAAGAATAAAAAGAAAAAGAAAAGAAGTTCTTAGGGTGAAAACTACTTTGTGGCAGTCTCAGAACCTACAAAAGTAAAAAGAAAAGACATATCCAAAGGTGAAAACCTCTCTGAGGTGCCTAAGGATGAGATATTTGATGTCCTTCCAAGTCATTTACAGGACAGATCTCTAGTTCTAATTGAGCCCACTCAATCTGTCAATTTGGGTACAACAGAAGAACCACAGTTGATTCATGTAGCACAATCTTTATCAGAAGAAGAGAAGCAAAAATTTACAACATTCCTAATAGAGAAGAAGATCAAATTTGCATGGAAATATTCAGATATGCCAGGATTGGATCCTAATCTTATAATGCATCATTTATCTATAGCTCCAAATGTCAAACCTATTAAACAAAAGTTGAGAAAGATGCATCCTCACATTGCACTCTTGGTAAAAGCTAAATGAGAGAAGCTCCTAAAAGCTAGATTCATTTGAGTTATTGACTATGCAGAGTGGATCTCCAATATTGTACTTGTTTCTAAACTAGATGGTTCAATCAGAGTGTGCACAAACTTTAGAGATGTGAATAGAGCATGCCCTAAGGATGATTTTCCACTACCTAACATTGATATGATAGTGGACATGATTGCAGGTTTTGAGATGTATTCCTTAATAGATGGTTTCTCTAGATATAACCAAATAAAAATTGCTCAAGAGGATCAAGAGAAAACTACTTTCACATGTGCATGGGCTACCTTCTATTGGAATGTCATGCCATTTGGGCTTAAAAATACTGGTGCTACATATCAAAGAGCCATGACATCTATTTTCCATGACATGATGCATCAAACTATGGAAGATTATGTTGATGATACTTTAGCAAAATCTATGATTAGAACTGAACATCTAAAGGACTTAAGCATGATCCTAGACAGAATGGAAAAGTTTAGTCTCCGACTAAATCCTAAGAAGTGTGCTTTCGGTGTCACTTCTGGAAAGCTCTTAGGATACATAGTTTCAAAGAAGGGTATTGAAGTTTATCTAGCTAAAGTCAAGGCTATCATAGAGATGCAACCTCCCAAGAATATCATTCAAATGAGAACCTTACAAGGGAGAGTACAATCTATCAGAAGATTCATATCACAGCTTGCTGATATATCACAACCTTTTATAAAAACATTACATAAAGGTGTGACCTTTGAATGGAATGAAGAATGTGAGAACAACTTTAACCATATCAAGAAGTATCTATCAAATCCTCCTATCTTTATGCCTCCTATTCATGGGAAGCCATTGATCTTATATGTCTCCGCTACAGATACATCACTGGCAGCATTGCTAGCACAGCATGATGAGAACAAAAAGGAAAGAGCTATATACTATATCAGTAGGACATTGGTTGCATATGAGAAGAACTATTCAATGATTGAGAAAGCTTGTCTAGCTATGATCTTTGCATCATAGAAACTGAGACATTACAAGTTAGCTCATACCACACAATTGGTAGCTAAGATTGATCCCCTCGAGTACCTACTAAGAAAAGCTGCCCTCACAGGTAGATTAGCTAAATGGGTTATGCTCTTAAGTGAATTTGACATTGAATATGTGGAAAGAAAGGCTATCAAAGGATAGGTTATTTCTGATCAATTAGCAGATGCACCTATGATTGATAATACACCAATGCAAATAGAATTTCTAGATTCCTCTATCATGACTCTTTCTTCTCGAGAACGATAGTTATTCTTTGATGGCTCCTATACACAGAATGGATCTAGAGCCGGCATATTGTTCATAACTCCTCAAGGATACTCAATCCCAAAAGCATTCAGATTAAAGTTTCCTTGCACAAACAATATTGCAGAATATGAAGCCCTTTTGAATGGTATGAAAATAGTAATTGAATGGAGAGTAATAAAGCTACACATTCATGGAGACTCTCAACTTGTTATTCATCAAGTCAATGATGTGTACCAAACTAAAGATGAAAAGCTCATTCCTTACAAGAGAATGGTAGATGATTTAAAGAAGTATTTCATATCTATCACATTTGAGCAAATTCCTAGAATGGAGAATAAGGCTGCCGATGCAATGGCAACACTATCTACTTTATTACAACAACCTGAACATGAGCTACACTACGAGTTCCTGGTGGAAGCACTATCTTAACCTGCATATGATTCCCCCAAAACCTGCATGATCTGAAATTGATAATTGATATGAAATAGATAATGAATCATACCAGATATGATTACAGACTTTGAATGATATGCAATACTAGATATGCATAATTGATATGAAACAGATAATTTCTAATTTCAATAAAACATTAGAGGTTAGCAAAAATTGAAATCATGCAAGTAATTGAAAGCTAAACTAACCAGGCAATTTACTACCTTCTAATAGGTGCGAGTATGATGTTCTCAAATTGTTATCAAGATCAGTGACCTTGACGACACGTAAATGAAGGATTTGAATGCAAAACTGATATGAAATGAATGCAATTAATCTATTTTTTTTGTTTTTCTATGCAATTATGATAATGAAAAATGGATATGAATCTATGATATGTAAAAATTGATAGGCTATGATATGCTAAATGATCTAACAAATGAAAACTAATATGATATGAAAAACTATGCAATATTGATCTCACAAAGCTTGGATTCGCAAAGATAATTCTTCAGTCTCCAATTCGGCAGCGTGATTATGCAAAAATATGAGATGATTTGTGAAGAGCTGAGCCTTGATTTTATAGAAATCTAGGGCTTTGGAGGTGCATGGGAAAAGCCATAAATCACTCAAATAAACTCAACTTAATTTTTGAGTTATCTGAAAATAAAGAATAATTAACTCACAGAAACATGCAAAAGCAGAGTTTAACTCAAAATAGAGTTTAGCTTTAATTGATAATTGATAGTTGTCTTCTTTTCTGATTGTGCATGATTTAATATGAATTAATTAATAATAAAGTGATTTATTTCCAACTTATCTGATTTTGAAAAATAAAACAATTGATTTATGGGTTAATCAATTATAATTCAAACTTTTATTCAAAAACAATATTATTAAAAATTGACAACTTGCTTTAATTAATTAAATAAGAATTTAATCAATTAATGATAGGAATTTTGATTTATTGTCAAAATTAAATAATACAATTTAGGAATAAATAGAATTAACTTCAATTAAATAATTAAGTGGTAGAATTAAATCTAATTAATTAAATATTTAGAATATTCAATTAATCAAACTTTAGGATAAATAAGATTTATTGCCAAATAATCATTAAATCAAAGATAATTATGATGATTAGGAATATTACTAGGAATATTCTCTGATGCACAATTTATGATAATCAGTTAGGATTTGATAATGTGCAGATGTGCCTTAGGTTAGGACTTTGATGTCAATTTCATTTGATGTGCCAATATAGGAGGTTAATGAACCTATAGCCCATTTTTGGGGTATTACATTTTGCCCCTCCTTGAATTGTTGTGTGAAGCACAGTGGTTCAAAGATAGTCTGTGTTTGATAAAGATACGAAATTGATAATTGATATGAGACAGAAGCCGATTGAAAGATTTGATATGAAGATAATAGGTCCTGAATGACCAAAGATAATGTTCACTATAGCAATGATGAACCAATGAAACAAAAGCATCAAAATGCCTGATTCTAAACCTTATGATTGCAAAGAAGTGAGTGACCAATTCCAAACTTGATTTTCCTTAGAAGAATCACATAGGTATCACATCTGAACCCTTCAGTTACTGAAGAACCAAGGAAATAACACTAATGAACCGATGGTTACGAAAAACTGATATAGTTTACAAGATTAGGAGAATATCAGTTTGATATGGATCTTGATGAATCTGATATACCCCAAGTGATGATAGATTTTCCTCGAGCGATGAGGACTTTTGATGAATCAACAACTAGACATGGTTGTTGTCTTGATTACTAATGAAAGATAACAGATTTAGATTTACAGACTTTGAATGATGTGCAATACCATACCCCCCTTCGGGATTAAAATTGAAATTTGACAAGAAAAGTCAGCGTTGATAGTTTAGAAGCATGTTAATTGATTTGAGAAGTGGTTATATACGTTCAAGAACACATTCTGCATCATTGGGAGGTCCTGAAGACCAAGTTTGACTAGGTTAAACTATGATTTGACCATAGTGAACCAAGTTGAAATTTTGATAGTTTGATGTAAGATAATCAGTTAAGTTGAATACTAAATTTCTGTGATGATTGAAGGTTGATTATGCAAGTAGTTAATAATATGAATGATCTCAGATTTTGATTTTGATCCCGAAAAAGGATTCTACTTACTGTTTCGTTGGAGGAACCTTCGTGTGAGATTCAACTCTTGTTAGATTTAAAAATAACTCAAAAATCAACCTGAGTTATTTATGTGATTTATGGTTTTCTTCCATTCATCCTCAAAGCCCTAGATTTCTATAAATCAAAGCTTCAGCTCATCCCAAATCCATCTCATAATTGTGCAAACTTATGCTGGCAAATTGGTGTCTAAAGAATTGGAGCTTCTTTTGCGAATAAAACAACTTTGTGAGATCATTCATATTTTAGCATATCATATTAGAATTTCATTTCTAGATTAGCATATCATATCAAGTTTTCATCTTAGATTCTAGATTCATATCAGTTTTCATCATATCATTGCATAGAAAAAAAAAAAAAAGATTAATTGCATTCATATTTCATATTAGTTTTGCATTCAAATCCTTCATTTAGGTGTCATCAAGGTCACTGATCTTGATACAATCTGAGAACATCATACTCGCACCCATTAGAAGGTAGTAAATTGCCTGGTTAGTTTAGCTTTCAATTCATTGCATGATTTTGAGTTTATCTAACCTCTAATGTTTTACTGAAACGTTGTGTCTACAGACCAGGTACAAAATTCACACACACAACTGTCATTACGTGCCTATCAATTCTTGACTTCCATGCCTATTCTACTAGTTTTCTCACATCCTTGCCTGCTAGAAGAATGATGCTTGTCCTTGAAATGCTTGTCATTTCATGAATAAGGTCTTGTTAGTGATTTTTCTTATTGAATCCTATGACAAGCCTTAAATGCTTAAATTGAACTCTTTGATTCCTAAACTCCTGATTCACACAAGAAAAAACTAATTAACAAGGATCGAGTCCTTCTTCAATTTGAGCTCTTGGCTATAGGTGGGTGTACCTACTCATATCTACTTCTTCAAAGGATCACAACACTAGTTTATATCCTTGATACAAACTTAATATTATCAGCCCTTTCAAACATACATGAAACTAAATAGTCTTTTAAGTTTTGTGATGATGAAATCCTTGCAAATTGAGGATAGACTAGTGCCTTATCCTAGGGCAGAGAGTCAGACAGAGAAACATACATCTATAGAAATCTTCTAAGTAAAACAAAAAAAAATCCTAGATGAAATTCCTTACAATTCATCCTCTCTTAAACACATCCAATCATCAGATTCTTGCAAAATTCTCGAGCTCTCAGAAATTAACCTTAAGATTTAACCCTTTCCTTGACAAGAACTAGAGATTAAAATCACAAATACCTTGTAAATGGTACACTAAAAACTACCTTACAGATTCAGTATAAAAAAACTACAGAATTCAGACAAAAAGACAACACAGACATGTATGGGAATTCCAGTGTATTCAGGGTAGAAATTCAATGTATCAATACATTCCAAATCTGACAAACATTCCCAAGAAAAACAACAATGGTGTCCAAGCCTCTCCTTACAAAATTTTTTCAACATCCTTTACAATGAAGAAAAAACTCAGATATAGGAGAAGGTGGTCAGTTGAAAGCCAACTAACAGCTATACATTCTTTGCATAAAAATATCTCCAAGTTTTCCCACACTTTGATCTGCAACTAATTCTTCAAACTGATCCACCTTCTACAATCATTTCCCAAACTCATCTAATTTTGATCCCGAAATTCTATCCCTTACTACTCTTTTCCATCACTCTAAAACTAAAAAAAATGATTTCCATTAGATTCCTTGTCTTCTCACATTTTCAGAAACATATAATACTCCTATATTTCAATAAAAAATACACTCCCAGGCATTAAATCTCTGATTAGTACCTATCATTTAAATTTTTTGAATTTATGCCTAATGTTTGGACTATGCTATAATTTGAATCTTTTTAATCTTGGCCTTTTTAAAACATTTATGCACTTTATACTCAAGAAGCACCAGAATCCACCAAGTGTCACCATGTGATTTGATGCTCGGACTAACTCAAGGCTAACCACATTCATTTGGTGAACTGGTGACTACACACATTCTCCAGGTCTCTGAATGATGACTTTATCCTTGGTTACATCCGGTGATTGGGCGAACACATCTATCTCTGAATCTCAGAATCAAACCTTAACCTCTGGTTTCATCTAGAGAATGGGCGACTGAACCCATTCTCCCAATCTCTGAATGAATTTTCCTAACTGCCAAGAATTGGGAGACTTAGAGACTATGGAAATCTCATAATCTCCAAGTTTTTCCACTAACTTCCAGTATATCCAATGACTCAGTGAACACTAATCTCCAAATCTCAGAATGATTTCTCCTTGACCATCAACATTCGGTGATCTAGCGAGCACCGTCAACTAACTGCATTCGCTTGATCTCCAAATTTATCTTGTAAATGCCAGCTCATTGCATGATTAAGAAAATGGCTGCCACCTATCATCTTCATCCACATCACCTCCATCGGCTACCTAAAAAATAACCTTACCTATAGGCCAACCGACATGGATCCCGAGCCACTTCCAAGAGAAGTCACGTGCATAGAACCTCCACTCTTCAATCTATCTCAACATGTGAATGTTGTTGCTTATAATAATTTGAAAATGCACCTCCAAAATGAATGTGGGACAATTCATTTTAAGTGTTTTAAACCTTTGCATTAAAAATTTGTCTTTAGCAGCCAGCTAGCAAGCATAGAGGCATGGGTCCCCAAGCATGAGGCAACCACAACCTCCACTTAATTTTATTTACCATAGACTTGGGTTTTATTCATTATAAACACAACTAAAAGCCCAATCAAGATACATGTGGGATAATCCATATGCATACTATGTGCTAAAATGTTGTCACACTTCTATGAGTCATTAAATCCAAGATTGCTCAAGAGTGAGGTCTCAAATGGAGATTCGTAGCTCTCTCTTCATGGAGTGCAAGGGTTTATGATGGAGGCCCTCATATTAGACCCAATTTGTGCCCATGAAAGTACACCATAAAATGAGAGACTCAAAGAGGAAAAGAAAAAATGCTAGTCTCCATGATCATCAAGTATGCATGCAAATGAAAAATGAAGTTATTCTATTTATTAACAATGCATGAAAGAAAACTAATCTATGAAAGGAAATGCTTATGCAAGATTAATCTATGAAAGGAAATATTAATCTAATCTAATATGAAAGTGTAAGATTAATGTAAATGGATTGCCATGGGGCATGAGAGAAGAAGACAAGAAAAGAGAAGTTTCAATATCTAAGCTCGAGTGCTCAAGAATCTTCTCCAAAATCACTCTCCAAACTTGTAGCATAACAATACTTAAAATCTAGATGCATGAAAATGAGGAGGGGGCTCCTTTTAAAGGAAAGTGGACGGTCAAGATTAAGAGGCAAAAATAAATGAGAAATGGTGGAGATTAAATCTTGGTTGATCCATGTGCTCAAGATTCTTTAATAGGCAAAAAGATGAAAAAGGCTCACCACTTAAAAGTATGCGCATTCAAAGTGGAGAGAAAAAAGGATTTTTATTTATTTTATTTCTTTTTTCAACACAAAGAGATATTTAAGTGGGGATTTTATTAAAAGAGGAATTTTATTTTAATAATATGATTTTATTTAATTAAAAGGGAAGTTTTCTTTTAATTAAATCAGGCTTAGAATAAAATGATCAAACCTTAGAAAATATTGAAATAATTGAATTAATTACGATTTGATCAAGGAAATTGATAAATTGGTTCCATCATTTGATAAATTGAAGAATAGGGCCCAAAGTCTAGGTGACCATTTTAGGGTGCATACATTTGCCCCTCTTTGACTAATGCATCATCTTCATAGGAACACATGTAGTCAAAGAATGAAGTTGAAATGTGACATCGATTTAGGATCACAAAGCAACCAAGATGTGTGATCAATGGACGGGAACACATCAAGACAAAGAGAAGTTGATTGAAAAAGACAAGGTCAACACCCCTGTAAATAGGAAATTGTCAAGTCTCAAGAAAAGTTTGATTGATAGGTTTGATAAAGATGAATCAAGGATTTAAGTTTGATAGGTACTACCCCCTCATGATCGAAATCAAAATGAGATAGAGGAGAAACAATGAATTGATAAATTCGATCAAATGAAACTCAAGATAAGGTTATTGATGTAAGATGAAAAATATAAGGATCACAGAACCAAGGTAGATCATCAAACATGAAAGATTATGCCCCAAGGTTGAATTAGAAGAAAAGAAGTGGGGTGAAAGTGAATGGAAGATAGAAGTTTGGAAGAGGTGAAAAGAAACAAAGACAAGAAAGAGGATTTACTTTAAGAAAGAGGATGCCTCAAAATCAATCAATTGTTTAAGATAGGAAATTTTGATTAAGATCATGAAAGAAGATAAGGAAATGAAGATCAGAACATGATCACACTTGATTAAAAGTCCAAAAGAAAGATGAAGGAAAACCCTCTCAAACTCCTAATGCAGCCTAAAAATGCAAATTAACATGAATTCTAACAATGCAAGCTACATGAAAATGCAAAGGTGTACTTGCAATAGAGAAAATGTAACATAGGATTTTGTGTTCATCATTCATTAGAGAATGTTAAGGAACTTATTTCCATCATTGGGCCATTATTAAAAGACATCAGAAAATCACACAATTATCACTAGTCACAAGCGCAACTATGAAAATATGAATGTGATTTATATCGGATTGGAATGTGGAAAGATTCTAACATAAGCATCAAAGACATAAAAGTCAAGATGACTTCAATGTTAGCTTGCCCAATTTAATATAGCAAAACCATGCTTGCATCAAGGCAAAGATGCCAAGATGACCATAGGAATGGTTTTGCAAAAATAGTCAAGGATGATGTCTCAAATCTCCTAAGTGTGTCAAGGGAACAACAAGAGACACTCTAGAGCTTCAAGACCAAACCCATAAGAAGAAAGAAAATAAAAACATGGCCCATGCCCCAAGTCCTGTAGCTATGCATCCTAGAGAGACTTATTAGACAAGGACACTGAACGAAAATCAATAACAGCCAACACATAAAGAAAATATCATGGCATATCTCAAGCATTAAGTGTTGTGTTTAAAAATTTAAGTGTGTTAACTTATACTGAGTTCTGAGGATAAGGATCAAATGCTTGAAAGAAGGTAAGATCACATGACAAAACTGGGTAAGACCAAACTGAGAAGTGTTGAAAAAAATAGTTGGGGTGGTGTTGAAAAACACTGTTTGTGAGGTGTCCTAAAGACTAATGCATCCAAGAGACCAAAGCTAACATAGTTATGCCCCCTAGAAAAATACAACAACCCATTCCAAACCAAGCAAACAAGGACAAGGGATGATGGAGAAAGGCTAAGTGTCGAGGATGCGTGCTAAAAAATAGGGGTGCAAAGGCCTCAAGTAGCGCCCATTTCCAAGTTTTCACCACTTGGATTTTATTAGAGCTTTTCCTTGCAAGACCAAACTTGAATAAATATATGGGCTTGATTCTTAGATTGTGCACTCAAGTTTGACAAGAAACAGTCTAATTGATAAGGATTGAAAGGAATCCTCCTTCTTCTTTGAGCTCCACATCACTCAGGCGGGTATTACCTTATCTGCACACTCATGACTCTTCTTGATAAACAAAAGGCCTGCACATAGATTATTGTGAAATACTTTTCAAACTCCTCTAGGTATCCTGCACCCCAATGATATCATGTCTCATGCAATAGCCTTATTTGCATAGAATGAATTTGAAAACTAGAATGGACCTCCACTATCTACTACCAACATGAAAGGGAAAGGTAGTTCATTTGAATGATTTTAATGTTGGGTTGAAAGGACCCCTAAGATACCCTAAGTCTCTCATAGACCAGTGCCTTATCCAATGGGAAGCAGAGTCAAATACCTCATTGTAGAAAAGCTATGAAACAAGAGGACAATACATCTACCCCAAATAAAATCTTACATTACCAAACCACCTGTGTGCCCAGATATGCTATCACCTATTCAGAGGAAAACCTAGGAACAAGCAATACATTAACCATCATCCACTGGAAGACAAGCATGAGATATCTATGATACCCCAGGTCATACACATCTGAAAACCAATCTTGAACTCAGTTATCTCTATGAAGACAACTCTATTACAGACACATAGGAAATGCAATTAGAAAGATTAAACATCCTTGATGCTATAATCAACAAATCCAAAATTCAAATGCAGACAATCTGATAATAGAACAAATGTATTCAAATCTTACACATAAGATATCTATTACAACTTATATCATATTCTCTTAGCCAGAAAGGAAAGAGGGATCACCCTATATGTAGAGAAGAAGGAAGTATCTACAGGAAAAGGACCCCTCATGGAACTAGCTCTGCAAGGAACTGGAACAAAACTTGAACCCTTCTAAATGATCTTAAAAACCCTTTTATAGGAACAAGGATTGCAACAAGCAAAGGATCATTTAGGGCAAAATTAGGTCTACAACAACCTCAACAACTAGATTGAACAAGAAATAAAAGAATGCCAGAAAAGCCTAGAAACCTGGGAGAATCAGATCAAATCTGATGGTACAAATATTTGGCTTCATATTCAAGGCTTACTGCAATTACAAATTAAACTGATTTCTTGTAGCAGACAAAACAAAAATTAATGCTAGAGCTAGCCATAGAAAATCTTCCATGTATAGGTCATGGAAATCTCTAACAAACATCAAACCCTAGCCACCTGTGTCAAACAGAAATAGTCCTTTGTATTTACTCAGCATGGCACCCTAGGATGGCAAAATCAGATCTACGTGGCAACCTAGGTCCTCTACATCATTCTCCAACTGAAAATGTCATGGTGCAATCAAATCTGAACCACCCCCTTATCTTATATGGCTCACTACTTCAAACCCTATAGAGAAAACCCTAGACAGATTTGAATTTAAATAAAAATGGTCACAGGACAAGTTTAAAATGAGACCGTTGATTTTATATATTTCTCGGCAAATCAGGCGGTCCATATTAATCTTCACAAAAATCAACTAAGCTTTGAAAAGTCTCTGACCTCGTCAGCAATTCCTTAGCTAATGGGAAACGAGCACGTCAACACATCATAGCATATCAGACCCACCAAGTAGTCCCCATCTCTAATATCAAATCAATGACTATCACTATACCGTGACTTTTAAAAATCATGCATCTTCACCCAGTAGTGTTTGACAACCACAAGATCCATCCAAACATTAATCATGCCTGAAGGCCCAAAACACTAGCCCCACTGACAACATCCCCATCACCAACTAGTCAACCAATGAGAAACAAGCACGTTAGTGCCCACTAGAAAAAGGCCCCACAACTTAGAAGCTTTCACATTGGATGGTGGGCGCATGATCTCATGGGCTTAGAAGATTCCATGAGATCATACGCCAGTCGTAGATCTACCTGCACTGCTAGAAACCCTATAGATTCCTCTAATAGTGGCCCTACTGACACATCCTCATCACTTATACCTATGTCCAATGAGAAACCACCACTTGTGCATACCTAGCAGTGGACCCGCATCTGAAATCATCTTTAATAATAGGATCCTGTCAGCCATCACATCTGAATCTATCCAATCACAATCATCCATGTCATAATGATGTGGAAGATGAGGACCCCCCATATACTAGCCGCAACATGCTAGAGGATCGGGCGGTTGTCGCTACACTGTGATGCTTAAAAGGGCATCATCTAATATCAATGGTATAACACAAGTCATTGATTTTGTTTGATCTTTAACCTACAAGCAAACCCCATAAATGGGCCCGCCAGGATAGATGTCCGCTCATCATTATACCACATGTCAGAGACTCTAACAATAGGAAACCCTACGGAATAATGATAGCCACACAATTTTGAAGGCCAAAACTTAGGAAAATAAATCATGGGAAACTTAGGCTTAATAGGAAATATTAAAGGGGGCCCTGACATTAAAACCTAATGACATAACATGGTAAGGGGTCATCACAAATTTGGTGCATGGGTAATTTAGGACTTTAGTGACCAAAAAAGGTAACGCTCAATTAGAACAGGGTCAATATAGTCTAGGGTTTTTTTAGCAACAGCTAGAAATTTAAAATTATGAACTAGGGTTTAAGGCCAGTGGTAGGGAAAACATTGTAGAGGCCAAGGAAAATTATACAGCCACAAATATGTTGTAGTTGCTAACAGTGGCTCTATTTGGGGATGTATGCCTCTTGCAGGCATAACAAGGATCTATAATCTCAGGGTGAAGCAGACCACCTACTAGACAAAAAAGGGAACCTTCAAAAAGGAAGCAAATACAAGAAAATGGGAAAGGAAACACACCTATATACAAAATGTACACGATTTAAAATAATCCTGAAGCTTCAAAACTTGCAATAGTTCTTGCCCCTATCAAAAATCTGGTTTTCATCTTCATAGAACAAAAACAAGCTGAGCTTATCACTTTTATGCACTTGATGAAAACCATTTCCATTCTCCAATAACTTAAGACAAAAATAATCAGCATAGTCTACTTGAGGGCTAGAAAGGAAATTGTACCAACTTTCAAAAGAATGTGGCATATGCATGTTGCATTCATTACATAGAAAGACACTTGGATAGCAGCAACATATATCTTTTTCAATCTTGCAACCACACCTTGAAAAATCATTATCCAACTGAAAAGAGGGACACTTAAGATCCTCCGCATTGCTAAAATAATCCTTATTGGATCTGTTTACATTAGCAATTTGCACTTCCAAGGAGAAGAAGCATTGATCTTCATGCAAACACTGAGGAGACACATCATATGGGACATCATCACTAGAAAGAAAACCATCTTGCATCTTTTAATCATTAGACAAACTAGAGCCTTACTGGTAGGTGGGAGGGAAAACACCAACAATCTTATTATAAAAATATGAAGCTCGAGAAACTGAAAGGCCAACCTTCAAAGGCTTAGCAAAATATTCAAAAGCAGAAAAGATTTCAAAATCTATCCAACTTTCCCAATCAGTACTCAACGCCATATCAGGGACATCTTCAATACTTGAAATTGAGCAGATACTGATGCTCTCATCATCTGATATATCATATATAATCTGGTTGTTATCTGGTAATGCAAAAGTAGAAAAAGAACCAAAAACACACATGTCAAAGTCAGACCCTACTGACTCATGCTCTCGGTCAAAATCAATGTGTGTTGGATGTGAGAATTCAGAGTCATCCCTCCCTGAATATCTAAGATATTCACAAGACAAGAAATCTAAAATTTTTTCACTATGAAGTGAACAAATGTCCTCAAGAACACCCTCCTCTAATAGGCAATCATCAACAACATCTATTTTTTTCATCCAATCCTTTTCTTCATCTAACTGACTACACAAATTTTCTACCCCATATTGAGAAAGAGCATCACTCTCATGATTATGAGAAAGAGTGTCAGCACTTGACACATCTCCTTCATAAGTTCCATCATTCTCAATAACAATATTACTAGGCACAACCCCAAATGCATCTTCAAGTTCAAGATCAACATCATTAAGTATCCAATCCCTAATATGCACATAAAACTCTTCACACAAGGAGGATGGCCAATGGGTTGATTCAAGAAAATAGAGCTCCAAAAGCAAACCAATGAGCACAGATTTTGAAAACTCAATACCCCCCGAAAGCTCATCATATGCATCACAAAACTTCTCATAGAAAAAAGGTATTGACAGTTCCCTTCTACCTTCCACCTTCAATCTCATCAATTGTACACAATCCCTCTGGATGCCTTGGTCTAATAATGCAAGCTCCTCCTCAACCTTATCCATCATGACTTAATGCAATACTTCCATAAATTTTTTGCAAAAATGCAACTGAAAACTTGAAGTATGAAAACCTCTACTCACACCTCATTCCTTTTTACTAGTGGTCAAATCACTTAATAAGGAAACACTTTCTAATATTTAAAAATAGAATACCTAAAAGTTCCTCAGTAGAAATTCAACCTATTGATTGGAAGGCATGGCAGATCTAGAGCTCACCATGTAGCTCCATCAGGTTCTTCGTATTATAGAGTTGCCACCTCCTTGAAGAGGAAAATATTGCACTTTTTTTTGTATCTTCTTCTAATCAACCAAAACCTCACCAAGATTTTACAGACTGTTTATTAGGGACTGCACTGATCAAATAGAGAACTTTAGAGTCGCCACTCAACACTTAGAAGATTTTACAAATGTGTTTTTTTTTATTTGACTCTCTTCTAGACTCTCCCCAGTAGAGTCACCATTTTGTTAGAGTTTTTCCTTGCAGGACCAAACTTGAATAAATATATGGACTTGATTCTCAGATTGTGCACTAAGTTTGACAAGAAATAGTCTAATTGATGAGGATTGAAAGGAATCCTCCTTCTTCTTTGAGCTCCACATCACTCAGGTGGGTATTGCCTTATTTTCACACTCATGACTCTTCTTAATAAACAATAGGCCTATACATAGATTATTGTGGAATATTTTTCAAACTCCTCTAGGTATCCTGTACCCCAATGATATCATGTCTCATGCAATAGACCTATTTTCATAGAATGAATCTAAAAACTAGAATGGACCTCCACTATCTACTACCAACATGAAAGGGAAAGGTAGTTCATTTGAATGATTTTAATGTTGCGTTGAAAGGACCCTTGAGATACCCTAAGTCTCTCATAGACTAGTGCCTTATCCAATGGGTAGCAGAGTCAAATACCTCATTGTAGCAGAGCTATGAAACAAGAGGATAATACATCTACCCCAAATTAGATCATACATTACCAAACCACCTATGTGCCCAGATATGCTATCACTTATTTAGAGGAAAACCTAGGAACAAGCAATACATTAACCATCATCCACTAGAAGACAAGCATGAGATATCTTTGATACTTGAGCTCATACAGATCTAAAAACCAATCTTGAACTTAGTTATCTCTCCAAAGACAACTCTATTACAAACACATAGGAAATGCAAATAGAAAGATTAAACATCCTTGATGTTATAATCAACAAATCCAAGATTCAAATGGAGATAATCTGATAACAGAAAAAATGTATTCAAATCTTACACATAAGATATCTGTTACAACTTATATCATATTATCTTAGCTAGAAAGGAAAGAGGGATCACCCTATATGCAAAGAAGAAGGAAGTATCTACAAGAAAAGGACCCTTGATGGAACTAGCTCTGTAAGAAAACTGGAACAGAACTCAAACCCTTCTAAATGATCTTGAAAATCCTTTTATAGGAACAAGGATTGCAACAAGAAAAGGATCATTTAGGGAAAAATTAGGTTTGCAACAACCTCAACAACCATATTGAAAAAGAAATAAAAGAATGCCAGAAAATCCTAGAAACCCAGGAGAATCAGATCAAATCTGATGGTACAAATATTTGGCTTCATATTCAAGGCTTACTACAATTATAAATTGAACTGATTTCTTGTAGCAGACAAAAAAAAAATTAATGCCAGAGCTAGCCATAGAAAATCTTGCATGTACAGGTCATGGAAATCTTTGACAAAGATCAAACCCTAGCCGCCTGTCTCAAACAAAAATAGTCCTTTGTATTTACTCGACATGCCACCCTGTTGCCCCACTTTTCATCCTATGGCTATGCTATCAAGTGGAAAATTTTGGTGTCACAGTCATGTCTGTGTCTAAGTCTAAGTCTTCCCTAGGGTAGGATGATTTTTCCAAGTTCCCCTCACTTTTCCTTCTTAGTTCAAGCCAGTTGGGTGGTTCTAAAGTCTCTTTATCATTGGGTAGGTTATAGTTCCTAACCTGGCAAAGTATTGATGCTCCAATTGATTCTTTTTCTCAAGCAGGTAGATGTTCAAAATACATGATCTTCAAGTGTGTGCAAAGAACTAGGAAGAAGATGCAGTGATAGAGCCATGTGTTCAATCTTATTACATTGTCACCACCTGAGCTCGGCTGGCCGTAGCATCTTTTCAATGTTTCTACCCGAGCTCAAAATGTTTCAACAGTCTTCACCTGTGTCGGGTTTTATAATCCTTCATTACCTTTTGATTCATCTTTGATAGGTAGGTGCACATCTCTTTATTCATCTGGCAGTGTCACTTAAGTTAAAGATTTTCCACGTACCCTTTAATCTATGGTGCAGGTTGAAGGACTTTCCAGATAGCAGAATCAACAGTTTTCATGTTTTTGCAAGATTCAAGTTGTGTGAAGTTTACTTTTATGAAAACATGAAATGATTCCATGTGTCCAAGATGGTGGAGTAGTTGCATGATCACATAAATAAAATTATTGTCCTACGATCATGCGAAAAGACAGTGGAAGCCCTGCGGTCCCCAGATCTACGGTCCCCGCAAGATCGCATGACTGAGAAAACGGTCTTGCGATCATGTGAGATGCAGCCACATGGAATCCTCAGCAGATGTGAGCCTGGTTCATGTTTTTAGTTTGGTCAGAATCGATGGTAGCCATTTTTCTGCTAAGCCACGGAAGATCCTTTGCGGCATAGCGGGATTGAGACACGTAGCTTGGTGGGTCCGGAAAGAGTTTTTCTGCGAGGTTAAATCAATGGTAGTCACTTTGTCACTATGGTGTGGGAGATTATTTGTGATCATGCAAGATTATGACATGTGTAAAGGTGTTCCATGTCCGCTGGTTATCATATGATGCAAGCACGAAGATAGATCCTTCATCCACAGCTTCCGCTTTACTGAGATGTTGCAGGAGATGCTTAGCGGGTAAAGTGGGATCCTTCCACATGTCCAGGTGGGACCGAAGATTCTTGTAGAAGCTAACCAATCATGGAGCGGTCGTATGATTACATGGATTAAAGTATTGCTATGCGATCATGTGAAAAGGTAAATAGTTAATGCCAGATGGATGGAAATTTGGCACATAACCGCATTAAAATTTTTTGTGATGCTTAATGTTGGAGGACGTGGATGCCAGCTGGGCACTTTTCTAATCTTCCTTGTCCTTTTCTACACTTCCTCTGCACCTACCCACTTTGCGTTATGCCTTGTCTCATGATCGCAAGGTAGTTTTCTTGGTCTAGCGATCATGCGACTAGTCTAAGTTATAATCACTCTCACACTTAACTTTGACGTGCGGAAAATGGGCAAAGCACTACAAGTCTAAAGGATAATCAGTGCTATTCTGTAATATGTTCCATGGGGATCAACTTAGTATAAAGGACAAATCAGGAAGGATTTAGAATAGAGAAATAATTAAATACGGTGGAAGTGTTATGTCAGACCTCTCAACAGGGATCACGGGCACACCATTTTTCAAGGTGATAAAGTTTTCATTGATAAAGATGATGTATTGGAAGAGATTAATATTAGTGAGGGAAGGTGAAGGGATAGAGTAAAATTATTTCCTCTTCATTGTATTTTCAAATTTGCTTGTTCCCAATCTTTTTGTATTCATGAAAATTGAAAGGTCATCAGTCCCTACGAGCATGATACATTGTAAACTCTATAAATTCTTTGAAAGAAGTTAATAAAAGGTCGGCAAATTCTGGTGTGAAATTGATTGCAGAGACAATCAAGTCTGATACCATCTATTTACTATCCAACTATATCTGATGTCATTTCATTACATTGAATTGAAAATGGTGAATGAACAGAGTTTTGTCTCATTGTTTTCAGTTTGATTAATCAGTAGAATAATCAGAGAGTTATAACTAGTTGTGAAATTGCATCAACATACTCCATTTGCATTTCATACATAATCATACTTTCATAATATGCATTTTCATATTGTTGTGTTGTGAAATTCATAAGATTGTGGATATCATCAACATAACATCTCTGCATTTAGACCCTGCCTGAGATTTCACTTACCTAGGTGGAACTCGGTTTCCTCTACTGTTCTATGGTTAAGAACATACTTGCAGTAGGGATTAGAATTGAAACAAAATTCATTGAATATTTTTCACATAGGGAGCTATACCTCAATTCAGAGGGAAACTAGATATTCTTAGAAACAATTTCCTAACTATTGAGTAAAGTTGTTCTTTGATATAAATTGGGCAAATAAAAGGAGTATAAAAAGAAGAACAATCTGTTTACCAACAGATTTTTGGTGACTTTGCTGGGGAAGGAAAAATAGTCACATGACCAGAAAGCATTTGAAGATATACATAGAACCTAAAAGAAGATCAAGGAGTGAGTTACAAATAGTACTAATATAAACAGTCACTCTGGAGCAATCAAGATACTTAAGGAGTGATAGGGAACAAGGTGAAAAGGACCTAACTTTCCAAAATTTAGAAGTACTTGGATTTCCCTTGTTAGAAGTACCTCATCAGAAAGGTGGACGTCAAGCTAGAAGTAGGCCTTCATCACCACCAAAAGTAGTAAGTACATTTTCTACAACTTTCCAAGTATTGACTTTGCACGGGGTTGTTCCTCCACAAGTTATCAATTTTCCACAGTATCCTCTACAAAATCAACTGAATATGGCTGCACCTTGGGCAGCTACTATTGGGCCACTCAATTTTGTAGCTTACCATCCTCTTCCTTCTGGTTCCTAGAAGAATATACCCAAGTTTGCAGGAGATGGGAAGATTACTACAAATGAACATATAAAAGCATTTTTCATAGCTATAAATATTTTAGGAGTTAATCATGAAGATGTTGCAGTCAGATTATTTGTTGAAACTCTTACTGAAGCTGCTACAGATTGGTTTTATCACTTGGCTGATGGATCTATAATGAGTTGGAATACTATGAGAGCTACTTTTGATGATCATTTTAAAACCACTGAAGATGAGCATGCTTTGTTGGCTCAATTGACATCAGTGAAGAAATTACCTTCTATGAGCATGAGAGATTTTGTTGCTAGTTTCAACAAAATTAATAATAGAATTCCAGCAACAAGTAGACCTACAACAGGAAATTTAAAAACATTCTTCATCAGTGCTATGCTTCCTGAGGTTAATTTTGAACTAAGGAGATCTAGACCTGTAGATTTAGAGGCAGCTCAAAGAAATGCTGTAGATTTTGAGGATGACATGATTTTTGTAGGAAGGTGGAAGCGTGAAATTTAGAATAGAGCTAGTACAAGTGGAACCACTTCATCAGAAGAAATGATTCAAAAGTTATCAAATGAGCTAATTGCTTTGAAAAGGCAGCTTCCAAGATTTAACAATCCATACCAAAGGAATTTTTCAGAGAAAGAAAATAAAAATAAACCTTTGCAATTTCCTAGATTGCAACAAAGGTTAGCAATAGAGGCTCCACCTAAAAAAGTGAATGGATGTGTGCTTCATTTGACTACTGATCATGACAATGAAAGTTGTCTAGATGTGATCAGTAGAATGCAATTTTTGACTACCAATGAGCCCAATTCTCCCTTGTCTGGTGATGAGACTAAGTCATACTCGAATGGCGACTCCAAAAATTTATTTTTAGAGTATGAATCAAACTCAGAGAAGCAGGGAGAATGTTATGCCACTATCAATGGACACACTTATAACATGCTCACTAGAGGACAAAAGGCAAAGGTGGTTGCTGATTCAAAAGATGCTCTAGCAAAACAAAGTCAGCCAGCACTTAAAACACAGGATACTAATCAAGGAGTGAAGACTTTGTAGTCTGGTAAGGAGTGCAGTTCCTTTGACTTTATTCAGTTTTGTAAAGATTCTAAAATTCAGGTTTCCACCATTGCTTATCTTAAATCACATCCAAATGAATTGAAAAGATTTATTGAACATTGTAAAGATGAAAATATAGAATTAAATCATGCTGCAAGTTCTGAATTAGAGGATGAAACATTGACTGTAAACCTTTTCAATGAAGTTGAGAATTTTTTCCTAGCCACTTCTCCTGGACAAAAACCAGAACCATTTTATGTTTCATTGTTTATCAATGGGTGGAAGTTAAGCAATTGTATTATTGATTTCGGAGCTTCGAATAATGTGATGCCTTATACAGTGGCTAAAGCTCTAGGCTTAATTCTTACTAAAGCCAATGGAAGATGTTATGCCATGGATGCTAAACAAGTGAGTTTGGTGGGTCAAATCAAAGACATACAGGTTGCATTGGTGGCATATCCAGAAAAGAGAATACTTCTAACCATTTTAGTTGCAGACATTCCTGTTAGTTATGGCCTGTTGTTGAGCAGAAGTTTTTTCAAGGATTTAGGTGGAGAGATTAAATTAGATTGGTCTCAAGCAATAATTCTTGTTGGTAACAAAAGAGTGAAATTAGAACCTGAGGAGAAATCTAAATTCACAGTTCAAAAATCAGACAATCCTAAGGCCCAAATTTTATATCAAGAGTTGGAGTTTGGTAATTACATGCTGTATATAGAGGATGATGCTGTGGAAAATGAATTAGAAAAATCAGAATCTGAAAATTTTGGAAAAGAAACACAAATCTAGACACTAGAATTTGATGGTAGTTGTTCATCATCCGGTTCCGGTGCTGGTATTGTTTTAATTTCTCCAACTGGTGAATCAGAGCCTCTAGTGTTCAAATTAGAATTTAACAACATGAATGATAGTGTTGAATATGAGGCATTACTTCTTGGCATCATAACAACTAAGGAAAGAGGAATTAAAATTCTAAAAGCTCAAGGTGATGCAGAGCTAGTTGTAAAATAGGTAAGAGGTCAGTATTCAGTAAAAAATCATAAGTTGAAAAATTACCGGAACAGAGTTTGGGATGAAATCAAAACATTAGATGCATTTTCTATAAATTATGTCCCTAGAGAAATGAATATGAAGGCGGACTCTTTGGCTATATCAGCATCCTTATTGCTTCCTCATCTAGATTTTAAGGATAAGAAATACCAGATTGAAGTCATCTATAGGCCATCAATACCAGACACTATAGAAGATTGGCAGATTTTCAATGATGATAAGGGTCTGCAGCTATTTTTGGAGAACGCCGAAAGTCTTAATGAGGAAGAAGGAAGTAATTATCTAAATGATTCTATAGAGAAAGATAAACATAAAAATTAAGAGATTATACACTTAAAAAGTAATACAATTCCACCTTATTTTGTGTCTCTAGAAAAGCTCTTTAATCGGCATGATATGTATGTAAAGAAGAAAAGAGCAGAGAAGGGGCCAACTACAGGAGAGTTTGAAAATATAAATATTGGGACAGATGTTAATCCCAAAATGATAAATATTGGTAAATGCTGTACACTGGAGGAAAAGGAGAAGGCAAAGAAATTATTTCAAGAATATCAAGACGTCTTTGCCTGGAGCTATGAAGATTTAAAGAGTTTCATGATTGGAAATTTCAAACACATGATTCCTCTGAAACCAGATGCTGTACCTTTTCGGCAAAAATAGAGATGTTATAATCCAAAGGTAGTAGGTGCTATTGATAGGGAGATTGACAAAATGTTGCAAGCTAAAATTATTTACCCAATACATCATTCTACATGGATTGCAAACATTGTGCCGGTGAGAAAGAAAAATGGTGAAATAAGAATATGTGTTGACTTCCAGAATTTAAATCAAGCCTCTTTGAAAGATAATTATGCATTGCCAAACATGGATCATCTATTACAAACAGTAGCTAGAGCTGAGATGATGTCTATGCTAGATGGCTTTTCTAGATATAATCAAATTGAAGTGGAGAAGAAAGATCAACACAAAACAACTTTTACAACTCCTTGGGCTACCTTTGCATATCATAGAATGCCATTTGGTTTGATTAACACTAGTGCTACTTTTTAGAAAGGTATGGATGCTTCATTGGCTGATATGAAGAACAAAATAATTGTGATTTACCTTGATGACTTAACAGTGTTTTCTAAGAAGAGGAAAGATCACATAGATGATTTGAGGAAAGTGCTACAGTGATGTAGAGAGCATGGTATATCTCTAAACCCTAAAAAAAATAGTTTTCTGTGTAACGAAAGGAAAACTATTGGGCCATATTGTGTCACAAGAAGGAATAAGGATTGACCCAGAACGTGTGAAAGCTATTCAAAGATTAAGCTTGCCTTCAAATAAGACTGTTGTTAAATCTTTCTTTGGCCAAGTTAATTTTCTTAGAAGGTTTGTTCTTGATTTTTCAGAGATTACCAAATGTATTATGGACATGATGAAAGGTAATGTTGCTTTTAAATGGAATGAGCAGGGAAAACAAGCTTTCAATGAAATTAAGGAAGCAATTTCTAATGCACCAGTCCTAAGTCATCCGGATTATAAAAAATATTTTATTATATATTGCTATGCCTCAGAACATACATTGTCTGCAATTTTGATGCAAGAAAACAAAGAAGAAATTCAGGCACCTATAGCATTCATGAGTATACCTTTGAAGGAGCATGAATTGAAGTACTCACAATCAGAGAAACATGCATATGCTATAGTGAAAGCATTGAAGAATTTCCATTTCTATATTTTACATTCACATTCTTTAATTTTCATGCCTGATATTGCTGTGAAAAGTATTTTAACACAACAAGATGTTGGCTGCAATAATAGAGGTTCATGGATTGCCAAAACTCAAGAATATGATATTGAAATTAAGCCTGCAAAATTAGTCAGAGGAAATGCATTATGTAAAGCCATAGCAGAGAATTTGGAAGAAGAAGAACCGGCAGCAAATCAACTGGTTTTAAATGTAAGTCTCCAAGATCCTTGGTTTGAAAATATTGCATACTTTTTAACTTATGGAGAATGTCCGGAAGAATTGACAGCCAAACAAAGAAGGGATTTAAAATTAAAAGCTGCTAAATATGTGATTTGGGAAGATAAGCTCTACAAGAGATCAATTGATGGCACGTTTTTGAGGTGTGTTGATAAGCAACAACAGGAGCATTTGCTGAAAACTTTTCATGATGAGGCTTGTGGAGGACATTTTTCTTCTTCAGTTATAGCTTTTAAAATTCTGAGGCAATGTTATTACTGGCCTGGTATGTTCAAAGATGCATATCATTGGGTGGCTAAATGTGAAAAGTGCAGAATGTTTTTCGGCAAACCATAGTTAGCAGCACTTCCATTAAAACCAGTTATCATAGATGGTCCATTTCAGCAGTGGGGCCTTGACTTCATAGGTCCAATAAATCCAGTGTCTAGTGCTAGGCATTCTTACATAATTACAGCCACTGATTACTTCATGAAGTGGGTTGAAGCTAAAGAAACCAAGAAGACCACTTCCGAGGTAGTGTGTGAATTCATAAAGGAGAATATTATGGTAAGATTTGGTGTTCCTCATAAATTAGTGATGGATAATGCTGCCTACTTTTCATCTATTGAAATTACTAATTTTTGTTTTGAGTATGGTATCTCAATCATTCATTCATCCGACTATTTCCCACAAGGAAATGGTCAAGCGGAATCAAGTAATAAAAACTTGATCAATATTGTTAAGAAATTGGTGTTAGACAATCATAAGAATTGGCACAAAAAGATACATGAAGCACTATGGGCTGATAGAGTGACTCCAAAGAGAGCAATCAGGATATCTCCATTTGAGCTAGTGTATGGAGTTGAAGCAAACCTTCCACTACCACTGGAGTTGGCAACATGTAAGTTGAGGACAGTCATAGAGGATGATATTTGCAAGGATGGTTTCGAGAAAAGGATCATGTATTTGAGAAAACTAGAAGAAGAAAGAGAAAGAATGGTGGATCATATTACTCAACATCAAATGAAGGTGAAGAACTTGTTTGATAAGAAAGCTAGGCCCCGTAAATTCATGGTTGGAGATCTTGTGTTACTATGGGATAAGAGGAGAGCTCCCAAGGGGATGCACGGAAAGTTTGAAACATTATGGAAGGGTCCTTATACTATCCACTAGGCATTTGAGAAGAATTATTTCAAGCTAGCATATCCAAATGGAGAGGTACTTCCCTTGACCTACAATGGTCAAGATCTGAAATTATATCAAATGATCAATTGAAAATAGGTATCTTCTATTCTGTACTATAGTTTTGTTTTGTTCTAGTGTGTGTTTCCTAGTTTGGTTTTCCCTTTTTCTTTCATGTGCATTAGATTCCTTGCTGTTTTGTTTCCCTTATTTAGTTTTGTTGTGTTTCTACCCTTTCATTCATGTGCAAAACCAGAGATTCAAGATTCATTGCTTAAACATGAGAATGTTCAAGTCCCCAGTCGGAGCCAGCTGTTGCCCCACTTTTCATCCTATGGCTATGCTGTCAAGTGGAAAATTTTGGTGTCACAGTCATGTCTGTGTCTAAGTCTAAGTCTTCCCTAAGGTAGGATGATTTTGTGAGGTTCCCCTCACTTTGCCTTCTTAGTTCAAGCCAGTTGGGTGGTTCTAAAGTCTCTTTATCATTGGGTAGGTTATAGTTCCTAACCTGGCAAAGTCTTTATGTTCCAATTGATTCTTTTTCTCAAGTAGGTAGATGTTCAAAATACATGATCTTCAAGTGTGTGCAAAGAATTAGGAAGAAGATGTAGTGATAGAGCCATGTGTTCAATCTTATTACATTGTCACCACTCAAGCTCGGCTGGCCATAGCATCTTTTCAATGTTTCTACCCAAGCTCGAAATGTTTCAACAGTCTTCGCCTGTGTCGGGTTTTATAATCCTTCATTACCTTTTGATTCATCTTTGATAGGTAGGTGCATGTCTCTTTATTCATCTGGCAGCATCACTTAAGTTAAAGATTTTCCACGTGCCCTTTAATCTACAGTGTAGGTTGAAGAAGGACTTTCCAGCTGGCAGAATCAACGGTTTTGATGTTTTCCCAGGATTCAAGTTGTGCAAAGTTTACTTTTATGAAAACATGAAATGATTCCATGTGTCCAGGATGGTGGATTGGTTGCATGATCACATAAATAAAATTATTGTCTTGCGATCATGCGACAAGAGAGTGGAAGCCTTGCGGTCTCCAGATCTACGGTCCCCACAAGATCACATGACTGAGAAACTAGTCTTGCGATCATGTGAGATGCAGCCACATGGACTCCTCAGTAGATGTAGGCCCATTTCATGTTTTCACTTTGGTCAAAATTGACGGTAGCTATTTTTTCCGCTAAGCCATGGAAGATCCTTTGTGGCATAGCAGGATTGAGAAACATAGCTTGGTGGGTCTGAAAAGAGTTTGCTTGCGAGGTTAAATCAATAGTAGTTGCTTTGCCGCTATGGTGTGGGAGATTCTTTGCAATCATGTGAGATTATGACATGTGTAAAGGTGTTCCATGTCTATTGGTTATCATATGATGCAAGCACGAAGATAGATCCTTCATCGACGGCTTCCGCTTTACTGAGATGTTGCAGGAGATGCTTAGCAGGTAAAGTGTGATCCTTCCACATGTCCAGGTGGGACTGAAGATGCTTGTAGAAGTTGACCAATCATGGAGTGGTCGCATGATTACATGGATTAAAGTATTGCTATGCGATCATGCGAAAAGGTAAATAGTTAATGCGGGATGGATGGAAATTTGGCACATAACCGCATTTAAAATTTTTGTGATGCTTAATGTTGGAGGACGTGGATGCTAGCTGGGCACTTTTCTAATCTTCCTTGTCCTTTTCTGCACTTCCTCTACACCTACCCACTTTGTATTATGCCTTGTCGCATGATCGCAAGGAAATTTTCTTGGTCTTGCGATCATGCGACCAGTCTAAGTTATAATCACTCTCGCACTTAACTTTGACATGCGGAAAATGGGCAAAGCACTATAGGTCTAGAGGATAATCAGTGCTATTCTATAATATGTTTTATGAGGATCAAATTAATATAAAGGACAAATCAGGAAGGATTCAGAATAGAGAAATAATTAAATACGGTGGAAGTGTTATGTCAGACCTCTCAACAGGGATCACGGGCACACCATTTTTCAAGGTGATGAAGTTTTCATTGATCAAGATGATGTATTGGAAGAGATTAATATTAGTGAGGGAAGGTGAAGGGACAGAGTCAAATTATTTCCTCTTCATTGTATTTTCAAAGTTGCTTGTTCCCAATCTTTTTGTATTCATGAAAATTGAAAGGTCATCAGTCCCTACGAGCATGATACATTGTAAACTCTATAAATTCTTTGAAAGAAGTTAATAAAAGGTCGGAAAATTCTAGTGTGAAATTGATTGCAGAGACAATCAAGTCTGATACCATCTATTTACTATCCAACTATATCTGATGTCATTTCATTGCATTGAATTGAAAATGGTGAATGAACAAAGTTTTGTCTCATTATTTTCAGTTTGATTAATCAGTAGAATAATCAGAGAGTTATAACTGGTTGTGAAATTGCATCAGCATACTCCATTTGCATTTCATACATAATCATACTTTCATAATATGCATTTTCATATTGTTGTGTTGTGAAATTCATAAGATTGTGGAGATCATCAACATAACATCTCTACATTTAGACCTTGCCTGAGATTTCACTTGCCTGGGTGGAACTCGGTTGCCTCTACTATTCTCTGGTTAAGAACATACTTGCAGTAGGGATTAGAATTGAAACAAAATTCATTGAATATTTTTCACATAGGGAGCTATACCTCAATTCAGAGGTAAACTAGATATTCTCAGAAATAGTTTCCCAACTGTTGAGTAAAAATGTTCTTTGATATAAATTGGGCAAATAAAAGGAGTATAAAAAGAAGAACAATCTTTTTACCAACACACCCCAGGGTGGCAAAATCAGATCTGCACGACAACCTTGGTCCTCTACATCATTCTCCATCTGCAGATGTCCTGGTGTAATCAAATCTGAACCACCCCCTTATCTTATATGGCTCACCACTTCAAACCCTACAGAGAAAAGCATAGAGAGATTTGAATTTAAATAAACATGGTCACATGACAAGTTTAAAACACAACCGTTGATTTTATATATTTCCTGGCAAATCGGGCAGTCCATATTAATCTCCACAGTAGTCAAATAAGCTTTGAAAAGTCTTTGGCCTTGTCAGCAATTCCTTAGCTAATGGGAAAGGAGCACGTCAGCACATCATAGCATATCAAACTCACCAAATAGTCCCCATCTCTAATATCAGATCAACGGCTGTCACTATACCGCGACCTTTAAAAATCATGCATCTTTTCCAAGCGGTGTAACTACAACCACAATATCCATCCGAACATTAATCATACCTAAAGGCCCAAAACACTGGCCCCACTGACAACATCCCCATCACCAACCGATTGGCCAATGAGAAACAAGCATGTCAGCGCCCACTGGCAAAAGGCCCCACAACTTAGAAGCTTTCAAATCAGACGATGGGCGCATGATCTCATGGGCTTAGAAGATTCCATGACATCATATGCCAGTCATAGATCTACCTGCGTTGCTAGTAACCCTACAGATTCCTTTGACACTGGCCCTACTGACACATCCTTGTCAGTAATACCTTTGTCTAATGAGAAACCATGACTTGTGTATACCTGGCAGTGGACCCGCATCTAAAATCATCATTAATAACAAGATCCTGTTAGTTGCCATGTCACCTGAATCTATGCAATCACAATCATCCATGTCATAATGACATGGTAGATGAGGACCCATCGTATACTGGCTGAAACACGTTGGAGGATCGGGTGGTTGTTGCTACACTGTGATGCTTAAAAGGGCATCATCTAATATCAATGATATAACACTAGTCATTAATTTTGTCTGATCTTTAACTTGCAAGAAAACCCCATAAATGGGCCCTCCAAGATAGATGTCCGCTCATCACTATACTGCATGTTAGAGACTCTGACAATAGGAAACCCTACAGAATAACGATAGCCACACAATTTCGAAGGCCGAAACTTAGGAAAATAAATCACGGGAAACTTAGCTTAATAGGAAATATTGAAGGGGGGCCTGACATTAAAACCTAATGACATAACATGCAAAGGGGTCATCACAGCTTTGGCACATGGGTAATTTAGGACTTTAGTGACCAAAAAAAGTAATGCTCAATTAGAACAGGGTCAATACAGTCTAGGATTTTTTTAGCAATGACTAGAAATTTGAAATTATGAACTAGGGTTTAAGGCCAAGGGCAGGGAAAACATTGTAGAGGCCAAGGAAAATTATACAGCCACAAATTCGTTGCAAGTGCTAATAGATTTTAATGCATTTTTAATTTTAATTTTAATTTTTTTAATTTTTTAATTTTTTTAATTTTTTTGTATTTTTGGAATATATAACTTTATTTTTTTGAGATACATCAAAGTGCCTATTGCTAGGTTTTCTCTAAGATGATCATTTTTTCAAGATATTTTGAGATTTTTTAAATTTTAGACAATATATCATTTTTTTGGATTTTTTCAGGATCAATAAGTATGTACAAAGGATGCCCCCAGACAGAATGGGCATCAAGCTCCCAAGCAAGATCACATTGTGTAGTCCCAATGTATAACAAGGTGGAGAACAAGGGGGATTAGCAACCTGGTGGAAGAGATGAAAGACAAGAGAATGAAGGAGAATGAAGAGAAGAAATCCTCTAGGGAAAACTCCTTGAGAGTACCCAAGCTAGGGAAAAAATGTCATGTAAAGCACATTTGGACAAGCAATGGAAGGCCAGCACAGGATAAGTCTTAAAGGCGTAATGAAAAAGAAGGAAAGGATGTAGTCCAAAGGAGTAGACATGTCAAGAGGCTTCATAGCATCATGTTTTACTCTATTTTATTAGATCAAGACCAAAGGGGAAAATGATAGAAAAAGGCTAGAATGAATGGAGGAAAATAAATATGAAGGCTAAACATGAATGGAATGAAAGAAAGATCATCGTAAGATACATCACAAGATAGCCAAATGTTCATGTAGAGGTCAACATTATCAAGATCAAAGAGAGAAGATAGAATGGATGAAATATGTAGAAGAACTACGCATGATGCCTGATTACCAGGTTTTCATCACAGTACTTATCCAATGCGCCACAAGGGAGTGGTTTTCACCATAGGAATAATTTATTTCTCTTTACTTTTTCTACCAAGGTGCTTGTTTCCAGGTTTCCACCGAGGCACATTTTCAATTTTTTCATTTTTTTTTTGTTTTCTTTTTGAATTATTCATTTTATTATTATTATTTTTTTTTGTAAGAAGGAAATATTTTTTGATAATACTCCTTGAAAGGATAACCATGATATGCCAAGGATTCAAAATGATATGCTTAAAAATGTTGATAGGGAAAGGAAGATGGAAGAGAAAAATGGAGGATAAGGTTTTATGTAAAGCGAGTGAGGTTGGAAGATAGGAAGAATAGGAAAATGAGGAAAAAGGATAGAAGGTAGAAGAATAATGAATGGAAGGATTGTGAAAGGGTAGATGGAAAGGAAGCCAAGATCAACATCAACACACACCTAGAAGGGTGGTGAGAGGATGGAGGAAATGTGAATGAAGGAATACGTGAAGGAATATGGTGAATGGATAGCAGAGGTTGTGTTTTAGGCGCATGGAATGGAATAATGTTTTTGGAAGAAGATGAAGTGGAAGCCTTTGGAACCTCGAATGTCAAATTCACTTGTTGCTCAACATCAAACTCTTTCAAGAGAGACTTTTGAATCCATATAGTCATAGGCTTTTTATTTCTTTTTGATGATTTAGAGAGAATATATTCAATGATGGATTTTGGAACCCATGCTTGTCTTGTAGTTTTCTTTATAGATATCTCTTTTGACTTTATGCCTCCATGATGATTAGAGGAGACATGGTGATCTTCTTTTTTTGATGGATTCTTGTATTGCTTCTTTTTCTTATATTGAACATTCAAGTTACTTTGAAAAGACTTGGGACTTTTGGAAGAAGAAGGAGGATATGACTAGTTTAGATGGGTGGGTGGATGAAAAGGATTCAAGGATATGCATCTATGTTGATCTTGAGGAAAGATAGGAGATGGAAGGATGTAAGGACCCAAGATGGATGATGAATTAGGAGAGTTAGGAGGAGAAGTGAAGGGACATAAGGGCCCAAGATGGAAGAAAGATGTGAAGCCCTTAGCATTGGTGGATGAGGTCCAAGGATGGATGTGAAAGATAAAAAAGGATAATCAATAAGTTCATCAACATCTATATTACAACCAAGGACATCAGCATCTTTAGAGTGAGCATTAGGATTTGCAATAGGATCATGATCATCTTAAATAGGAGCAACTTCTTTGATAGGACTGTTCAGAGCTTGAAAAGACTTAGGAAGAGTAGAAAGTTGAAGTGAAAATGGAGTGGTAGAACAAGAAGATGGAAAACTTTGATCTTGACAACAAGCTTTGGATAGCATAAGCGGATAATTTTTCTCTTGATTTTCAATAGGCTTATCATTGGAAGTAACAACACTATTTTTAATAACCTTAATAGAAGTATCATCTTTGGAAAGCAGAAGTGTAGTAAAGTTATTTTGATTGTCAATAAGCTCAACGGTGTAAGTCATAGCTTGATCTTTCTTAGGAGAAGACTTAAGACATGGTGGAATGAATGAGAAAGGGCATGTAGGATCAAAAGAAACATGAAATGGATAAGAGACATCATGAAAAGGATTGGATGACATGGAGGGTTCTTGACCTTGATCTTTCTTTATGTTCTTTTCTTTATCATTTTTAGAGTCCTCTTGACATGGAGCCACTTCTACGGACAAGGAAGCATGTTGGAATTGTATAGAAGACTTTGGAAGAGATGGTGAAGGACTAGTTGAAGTAGGCATTATAAGGTATAAAGGCTTAGGCTCTTTAGGTGTGGCATTATTGGAAGTATTTACATCCAAGTGAAGGTTAGCTTGAGTTTCTTTAAGAGGTAGCCCTTGAGGATAACTATAGGGAACCTCATGAAAAGTATTAGGATTTTTGTTGGATGAAGGATTTGTGAAAGATTTGAAAGACTTGGAAACTTTAGGAAATGTATGGGTATTGGATGAAATAGGGGATGGAAGGGAACCATAACAAGACAATGGTCCATCATTAACATAATCTTGCTCGAGAGTGTAATCTTTATTTTCATCATGAGAGTTCTTAGAGGAGAGAATCTTATAGTATTTAGATTTATAATCAGCATGGTAAACTTTCTCTTCCTCAAGTGAAGTAGATGTATCATCTAGGTATTGTTCACAGAAATCATCAAAGTCTCTTTCAAAATCAGAATCATATGGATCGCCATCATGATCTATCCAATGTGATGACCCATTTTTAGTAAGCACAAACACACGACTAGGATGATTCTTGGGAATAGAGGTGTCATAGGTATCACTACATTTTCTATCATCATAGTCATCAAAGATGGGAGTGTCACTCTTTGTGGAAGAGGTATCAAAAGGATTGTCAGATTGCTCATTATGGTATGTCTTGAGAAGAGAAGTAAGACTCTTGGGAGAAGTAGAAGAGGAATGAGATTGTGAAGAAGAGGAAAGTGAAGACCTAGTGGAGGAAGAAGACTTGGATAATGAGGAATGTGAATAATGTCTAGAAGATTCATAGTAATACTTGGAAGATGAGGAAGAATGAGAAGACTTAGAAGATGAATAATGTTTGGAAGGAGGTCGTGACATGATCATGTATATGATCCTAGCAAAGGCATCTGATTCATTCAACTTTTATTTTATTTTTTTCTTAAGTTTGTCACCTGTGAAATATCTAGAAGGACTATTGGAGGAATAAAACTCTTCAAATTAAGCAATGAGTTTGAGATCGTCTATTTTCAAGAGAGATTCCATAACAAGATAGGTGAAATTCATAGTTCTGGAAGAGGAGGAATCAAGCATGGAAGTGACAGAAGAGATGAATAGAAGAAGGTAGACTAGATAATAAGAGGAAAAGAATCAAGAAGACATGAAGAGTTTAGGAAGAAGAGGAAGAAGCATGAAGGAAGAAGAGAAAGGATGGAAAAGGGAGACTAGGAAGACATGGGAGATGTGGAAGAAAGAAGAACAAGAGTCATTTTGTGCAACTTGATACCATTTAAGTTCATTTGGATGTTGAGCAACATGTCATAGCACCTAAGATCTGACCCAGACCGACCAAGGAGGACTAGAAATGACAAGGCAACAAATAGCAAGTGGGTAATTGATAACAAATAGCTCACTAATTGACAGACTAGGGGATACTTTCACGTGAGGGAATGCAATCATGTGTGAGGAAATGTCATGGATCGCATGAGAAAATGAAATTTCATGTGATAAAATGCCAGGCTCGCATGAGAATGTGCACAGAGCTAGGTGACAAAATAGGATTATGCCACTTAACAACAAGTTTGTAAACTCAGGAACTCAGTTTTTGTTTGTTTTAAAACATCAAGTAAACACATCAACTAATTTTTATCATTGATCAAGCACATAAGACAACAATCAAGGAGTTCAAGAAAGAAAATGTCTTCAAACAATGAGCAAGGGACAAAGCAACCTTGCACATGAACAAGAATAGTAACTTAGTATTCTACTCCTTAAAGATCCTATTTGTGTATGTTCTCAAAATGTTTTGCAATCATACACATAGTCCTAGAAAGAAAATTTTTGTTGCACTATGGTTCTTAGTAATGGTTTGACTCTGTAACTTTTGTAATCTCAAAAGGGGGAAGTCCAATCTAGGTGCACCGGGGTTTTGACACATTCTGAGAATTTAATCAATTGAAGATGTTGAGGAGATCTGACAGGCCAACAAGAAACTACACCCATGGATATTTCTTCCACAAGGACATTTATATAGTGGTTGTTGCTACCACAACAAAAATGGCTATTACCACTTGAGGTTCCATCCACATGGTTTACCCAATAAAGGGAGTGTCAACTATGGTTAACCCTCTCTAACAAGGTGACTCACAAAAAGGACCACATGGGGACTTGGTTTAGATTCAAGGATCTGATTTTTTGGTACTACCCAAAAAGGGATTAGAGCATAATCCTCTATCCTCTTTAGTTCACCCAAACATAAAAAAAATTTTTATTGACACACTAAGATTGAAACCACCTCACCAAGGTTCGTGATGTCAGCAACAATGTCTACCGAGCTCTCTAAGTGGGACCAAGAGAGAACATACCGATCAATGTTGAAGACTAAACCAAGTAAGACTGTGAGATAGTAACAATATCCTCCCTACCTACAAGAGGTTCTATCATCAAGAAGAGCTTCACAAGAAACCCATTCTCTCAAAAATGCCACAAATAGTGTTCATAGGGCCTAATTACTATGTGAAACACATATGCAAGAAAGTGAATCTATGTTCTTTTTAGAGCCCAAAATTAAAATGTGATCTATGAAAGCAATAAGCACTCAAGCTAGACACATGAGAGATTCATTTTACTTCAAAAATCCAAATGTTGTAGAGATTGTAGCAACTCACCTTAGATCCAAAGATCTGCAATCCAATAAGATGCTGCCTCAGCAACATAATCAAGGAAATAAACATAGCAAGCATTAAATGTCAGAAAATAGCAAGTAAAACTAGCAAATCTAGAAATTTATGTCTTTGATGTTAGACTGTTGCATGAGACAATACATAGTGTTGCACAAGAAAGTACCAAACCCACATGAGGAAATGCACAGAGCCCGCGCGAGAAAGTTCACCCGGCCACACGAGAAAGTACACAGGCCCATGCAAAAAAATGCCTTTATCGTGCATAGAAATGCTAATACCAGAAAAACTTCACGTGATACAACAAAAAACTTCACGTGAGACTTTGTGACAGTAATGTGCGGAAGTACGGACAACACACGAAAATCATCAAAAAAATAAAATAAAATGATATGAGGCAAGAAATACAATTTTTTGCCCCATAGTGGGCACCAAAAATGTGTGCTAAAATGTTGTCACACTTCAATGAGTCATTAAATTCAAGATTTCTCAAGAATGAGGTCTCAAATGGTGACTCATAGCTCTCTATTCATGGAGTGCAAGGGTTTATGATGGAGGCCCTCAGATTAGACCTAGTTTGTGCTCATGCAAGTACACCATAAAAAGAGAGATTCAAAGAGGAAAAGCAAGAATGCTAGTCTCCATGATCATCAAGTATGCATGCAAATGAAAAATGAAGCTATTTTATATGATAACAATGCATGAAAGAAAACTAATCTATGAAAGGAAATTCTTATGCAAGATTAATCTATGAAAGGAAATATGAATCTAATCTAATAAGCAAGTGCAAGATTAATATAAATGGGTTGCCATGGGGCATGAGAGAAGAAGACAAGAAAATAGAAGTTTCAATATCTAAGCTCAAGTGCTCAAGAATCTTCTCCAAAATCGCTCTCCAAACTTGCAGCATAACAATACTTAAAATCTAGATGCATGAAAATGAGGAGGGGGCTCCTTTTAAAGGAAAGCAGATGGTCAAGATTAAGAGGCAAAAAGAAATGAGCAATGGTGGAGATTAAATCTTGGTTGATCCATGTGCTCAAGATTCTTTAAGAGGCAAAAATATGAAAAAGGCACACCACTTAAAAGTATGTGCATCCAAAGTGAAGAGAAAAAGGGATTTTTATTTAGTTTTTATTTATTTTATTTCCTTTTTCAACACAAAGAGATATTTAAGTGGGGATTTTATTAAAAGAGGAATTTTATTTTAATAATATGATTTTATTGAATTAAAAGGGAAGTTTTCTTTGAATTAAATGAGGCTTAGGATAAAATGATCAAACCTTAGAAAATATTGAAATAATTAAATTAATTATGATTTGATCAAGGAAATTGATAAATTGGTTCCATCATTTGATAAATTGAAGAATGGGACCCAAGGTCTAGGCAACCATTTTAGGGTGCATACACATATTGTTCTGATTTTCTCTTTCATTCCAGGCTTGTGCAAGATCCCATTTTTATTTATTTGGCTTGCAACATCACTAAACAACTCCTCACTATACCTCAATGCCCCACTGGAATTTCCCATGGGTGCCTACATGAGCATCCCCAAACTGGCAGGCTCCAATGTTGGCACCTCCATTTAAAAGGCAACCTTTATAAAGTTTTACGTAGGCCTCCAATTTGTGCATGCCATTTGATCTGGAAACCTCTACTACCTTGTGCAAGGCATCTTGGCTCGTGCATGAGTCCCTTCATGAGCTGGCAATCCTCCCAATTCATTTTTGTGGGTTTCCATACTTCATGTGTGGGCCCTTTAGTGCTAGCCCCCAATCTACTCATTGGCTTATCCAATGCATGGGCTTCCATCTCATTTGTACAAGGCTACAAGTATGTGAGCCCCCCAACTCCAAACATGCACTGGCCTTTGGTTGCTATGTGTGATGGAAACTCCCAAATCTTCTTACGCGGGTCTTTATTTGTTTATGCCTAAGTTCCCTTTGTCTTCTCCCCATGCCTCACACACAGGGAAATCTCCTCACTTGCACAAGGTAGGCCCTCTTGATATTTGTGTAGGAGACCCCAAACATGCCTCATGCACATACTCAGCCTTTGGGCTATATGCATTCTCCATTGCACGTTTGACTCAACTGAAGCGGGTTTGCAAGTTTAACATTGATTTCTAACTGAGTTACTCCTTCAATAACCATAGTGTTGTTTAGACTATTAATGCAGTCAAGAACTTGCCCGTGACTTGTGAAATTTACAAACCCAAAATCCCTTTGTTGTGCAGTTGGCAAACCCACTTTAAACTTCACATTCACTCTTTGCATATCCACACACAGCCCCTTGAAGAATTGTGACCATGACGCATTAGAGATTAAGCACATCATTCAGTTCATTGTACTTTGACAAAACTGATCAATCACACTAACTGGCCACCAGAAATGGCTTCAAAAACTGATCAAATGACCTCGTAGGAGAGCGCCATCAAAAACATAAGTTCACCTCCAACATGTTATTACACTCCCAAAGGAGATCACCCAAAAAGATAATAGCCAAAATTTAATAACAATCAAACATGGCCACTTAGAAACATTACCTTTCTGCACTGCCAAAATCACATAAATTAGCTCCGGAACTGGCTTCAAAAACTCGCCCACTGGAACTTTCAGGGACCAAAAACTTAGGCACTGATTCTCCCTCATACAAGGAACATGAATCCATAATCAGCTTACCAAAAAGATCAAATGGCCAATTACAATAAAATGCCCAAGTCAGCCTGTTAGATATATTTAGAATTTAAAACAGTGAAATACATAGAAATCCGATTTGGAAATGGCTTGGGAAACTGGTCAAATGGATTGGCAGAGACCTCAAACTCATCATGCAAGTAGTCTTCTAGGTCTATAGTATGAAAAACCTCTCAATTATGTCAAACCTCGCAGAGGGCACAAATTACAAAGCCATAAAGTAGGCTACTTATAATTCTAAACAATGCATACTCAGAGAATTTTAATAAATTGCAAATGGAATGACTTTGGCAAACATATCAAACGGGCACATGGGGAGCTGAAAATCAGCATGAACACTCACTCTCATGCCTATAGTATGACACAATAACCAACATGAAATCACCAATCATTGGGAAAAAGATACAATCATCTAAAGTGGGCTACTTTATACAATTATGGACAAACACAATGCAAAATTCTGGGAACACCTCCAAAAGCTTATTCCCTAAACATGCCAGAACTAAAAATTGGAAGTTCAAACCCACTATACATTTCAGATGAAAGACAATGAACACCCTACCCTAGTGGTTCATCATGATAAACAATAGACCCTATTTTCCATGCATGTTAAACAAGGCATCTTTAATGATTTTCAAAGGACTAATTCTGACACTTGGACAATTTTCTGAATATGGACTCAAAAACATAATCAAATTTTTTGAGCTCCAACAGGTCTCATGTGATTCTCACCGGCACTTCACCTATCCAGAATAGGTCATTATGAATCCTACTGAGTAGTATCTTGATCCATTCACACTCATAAAACTCATACGTCGTAGCATATTCAACTATGGGATGGTTTTCCAGGTGTGTGAACTCATCAAGGTAGGTTTTGTTTGGCTTTAACATAGTTTCAATGTGCACTCTAATCCTATCAAATCCAACTGGTTCTTTCTTGCAGTAAATGTATGCATGGATGTCTTCATCATGCATGACACCCATAGGGGTTCTTGATAATGCACCTTCTAGGCCATCTAGGGTAGACTTAAAAGGGTGCCTCTTGAAAACATATATTTTCCTCTCTGTAATATCAAACACAACAGGTGTAGCCATAACTTATTTTATCACTTCAAATTGGTTTTCAAGAACTTTTCAATCACACAATGGATTAGGGCTTCACAACCGATCAATCACACTCTTTCACTGGTGAATCAGACTTCAATACTTCACAATCAACTACTAGGGATTTTTTGATCTCTAATCACTCTTAAATCAAATGCAATGAGTGATATGCAAGTCTCTATGTACTTTAAAGTAAAAATTCCACCATTAATGCTTGCCGCGCAAACAAGAATTCGACTGAGATTTTCAAACTTCCATCTTGCAATCGATCAAGCAGTGCGCTCTTGCACATAGCATCATATTGTCTCTAAGATGTTAAATCAAAAGGTGCATACTCTTAGGGTGAGTATACCAGCCGCGCAGGGGTCTAGAGCTAAATTAGCTCCCCCTGTGACCCTGAGGGTCATTCATGCAGATGTAGAGGGTGCATCCACTATGGATGCATCCAATACATACTCATCAACCTTATCCTTCTTTGCCTCTAACTAAATCAAGCTCACATCTTCTAAATCTTTCACAAATTGACTTCTCCTTTCATATCCAATATTGACTCTTCTTTCTTTTTAGGGCTTTCCTGACTTTGCGTTCTTGATCTACAAAAAATTGAGATGTGTCCAGCCTTGTTGCAAGAGTAACAAATAACTAGAGGCCTTTAATTCCTTGGCGCATTGATATGGGTTACCATTTTTCACTCTCTAGTTGAGTGACCATTATAATTACATATCTGACATGTAATACTGTGAGAATTCTTGCATTTCATTGATTCTGATTTCTCTGATTATGCTGAGTCTTATTCTTCTGACTTGTTCTACAATTCATAGTTTTATGACCAAATTTATTGCATGAATAACAATAGCCATTGAAAGGTCTTACCTCTTTATAGTCCCTCACAATATGTCCATGCTTTTTACAAGCATAAAAAGTTTGGTCTATATGTTTGCGCTCATCCTTAGATGGTTCAACATTGTCTTTACTCTGATTTCTAGTCTCCTTAGCATTTGTAGTGTCTTTTGGTACTTTCATCTTTTCTCGCATGTCATCAATCTGGTTTTGTGCTTTATTGTATCCAATACAGCTGGTATCTCCCTTAAAATTTCATGCATATAGTTGTGACTCTATCAAATCAAAACTGGTGTGTAATTTCTCAACGTGATTCTTTGCCTCTTTCAATTCAGATTCCAACTTTTCTTTGTTGTTTCTTAGCTCCAAGATTTTCATGTTTGCTTGCCTCAATTCTTCATTCAGTTGAAGGTTCTCTTTGATCTGTTCTTCATATAAATCTTGATTTTTAGTTAGCTTATCATGCAACTCTTCAATCTGATCTCTAAGAGATGTGTTCTCTTCATTTATCTTTTTGACCATTATCCCTAAATCATTTTTAGAACATTCTTTCAAATCTTTCCTTAGTTTCTTGATGAATACTTGTGCACCACTGACTTTCAATTTTAGTTCTTCAACTTATTTCTCAGATCTGTCAAGGTCTTCAAAAACTACCATAAGATTCTTCTTTAGATGTTTTCCTTCTTCTAAACCCATTAATCTCCTCAAGTGATTAAACTTATCTTCAGAGGACCAAAGCTCTAATACCAATTTTTAGGAATGGGAACACTAAGAGGGGCGAGTGAATCAATGCTCACTATATTTAATCTTTTACTTTACTCTTGTAACTTAACTTGATTTCTTAATTACTAAAATGAACATCAATGTAAATAAGATAAACAATCAAAACACATAACACCAATATGGCTATGGGGAAACCCAAATAGGTAAAAACCCTAGTGGGAATCGACACCCACTAAGAACTCCACTAGTGTCTTATGGTCCTTATTAGAAGATCTACAACCCTGTTAGGAGTTGTTCGTTACAATGCTTTTAGTACAGTGACCTTGTCAAGGGCTAGACCCTATTAGGAGTCCTTTATAATAACCTCATTAGGGGTAGGGACACACTATCCTAGAGCTCACTACTCAAGTGGTGAAGGCTACAACCTCTGATCTTAGATACACACTATATCTGCTGGATAAACTATTGTTGTGACATGGCTTTTCTTATTAGGTCCTTTGATGCACTGATGCTTTGACCTCTTACAAAGCTCTAATACATTCTAATTACTCTTTCCATAATTTTTCTTTACTTATCTTGACTCTATATCAACTTCCATACTTTATTACAAAGGCACATCTCATATTTATATGTGCTTATCAAAACAATTAACTAGGTCAACCTATAAATGATTACTTACAATGCTTTCAAGTGAATTGGCTCAAGCGTGTTTACAAAAAAACATAATTACATGTCTACAACTTAATTACAATATACGCATATCCTTTACAAAACAATAATATCATCGCTCATCAAATTACCAACAGTCGGCTGCATACTATGTTCTGTTCTGGCATTCATTGTCTATGCTAATTCAACTGTCTGTATCTTCACCATACTTTATCTTCTAATCATTCAATCTTAGACTTATCATGAATACACTCTTACCAACTTATCTTCTATAGAACATACCATAACTCTGTCATGCACATGTGCACTGATGCTTCGATCTACTAGTGCTCTATTAACTATCCAGTCTTTCACACTTAACTAAATTTTGATCTTCCAATAATGTGCTCTGACTCCAAAACACTATATGACTCTATTTATATAATGACAACACTAAATCTAGTCATATAGAACAGTGTATTCAACTTGCTAACAAGTTTATCATTACCCCCAAAGATAATGTCATCAACAAATATAGCTACAAGAAGTAAACCTTTAGATGTCTCTCTTATGAATAGATTACAATCTTCTGCTCCCTTTTTGAATCCAATTTTTGTTAGATATCCATCAAGTCTCTCATACCAAGCTCTAGGGGATTGCTTAAGTCCATAGAGGGCTTTCTTGAATATGCATACCATATTGGGTCTGTCTGATAGGGTGAATCCTTCTAGCTGCTCAATGTATACTTCTTCCTTTAACTCTCCATTTAAGAATGCTGACTTAACATCCATCTAATAAACTTTGAAGTTTTTTACTGTTGCATAGGCTAGAAACAACTTAATGGCTTCTAATCTACTTACATGTGCAAATGTGTCTGAATAATCAATACCTTCTCTTTGTGCATATCCCTTACATACTAACCTTGCTTTATTCCTTACTATTATACCATCTTCATTCATCTTGTTTCTAAATATCCACTTGGTTCCAATAACATTCTTATCACTAGGTCTTGGGACTAATTCCCATGTATCATTTTTAATAATCTGATCTAGTTCTTCTTTCATAGCATCATGCCAATCTAAATCATTACATGCATCTTCAACACTTAAAGGTTTAATCTGAGATAGTAAACATACCGCTTCATTGCATGCTGAACTCTTTTCTTTTGATCTTGTTGTGACTTTGCCGCTTTGATCTCCAATGATGTCATCCTTGGAGTGATATCTAGATGTAAACTTTGGAACTTTAGGTGATATTATTTCATCTACCTTCTAAGTTTCTTCTTCACTTGTTTCATGGTAATTGAATAATACATCAATACTATCAAACATTTCTTCAACAATTATCTCACTAGTGGAGGGACTAAGTTCTTCTTCAATCATAGGTGCATAATCATGATATCTTTCTTGAACCATAAACTTTTCATCAATCTTAACATGAGAACTTTCAATGATCTTCTTCAATCTCAAATTAAAACATCTATAAGCTTTTCTTTTAGTAGAATAACCAAGGAAAATACCTTCGTCACTTCTTGCATCAAACATGCCTATTGCTTCATCCCTCTTGATGTAGCACTTGCTACCAAATATTCTAAAGTATTTCACTATGGGAACATTATCAAACCATAGCTCATAAGGTGTCTTATCTGTGCCAGGCCTTAATTGTATTCTATTGATGGTATAGACTGTTGTATTGACCTTATCTCTCCAATAGGTGTGTGCAACTTTTCCTTCAATCGTGATGGTGTGTGCTGGATCAAGGATGATCCTATTCCTTCTCTCTACAATCCCATTCTACTGAGGGGTTATGGGTGCACACAACTATCTCTTTATGCCATGTTCTTTGTAGTACTCATAGAATCTATCAGAGGTGAATTCTCCTCCTCTATTTGATCTTGGGCACTTTATCTTTAGTCCAGATTCGTTCTCAACCTTAGCTTTGAATATTTTGAACTTCTCAAATGCTTCTGAATTTTCTTTCAAGAATGTAACCCACATCATTCTAGAATAATCATCAACAAAAAAAATGAAATACCTATCACCATAATATGATCTTGTTTGATTTGGTCCACATAGGTTTGTATGAATCAGATCCAACTTGTTCTTGTTGAATTATGCTTTCTTCTGAATAAATTCCTCACATGCTTTCTCATTACACATTCCCTACAAATAGTATCAATTGTCTTTTCTACGCTAGGTAGATCTCTTACTGCCTTTACATTGCTTATCTTTACTATGTAATCAAAATTGATATGACGTAGTCTTTTATGCCATAGCCAACTATCATCAACTTTAGCAACAAAACAACTTGTTTTTAAATTAAGGTGGAAAACATTACCTTTAGTCTTTGATCCTGATGCAATCATAACAACATCCTTGTTGTTAATGATGTATTTAATGTCTTTGAACTCCAAGTGATAACCTTTTTCAAGCAACTACCCAACACTAAGAAGGTTATGCTGCAAACCATCTACATAAAGAACATCATCAGTGTTGTTCTTTCCATCAAATGTGATAGCTCCTTTACCAATGATAGGTTTATGAGTGTTATCTCCAATTCTAACCATGCCACCTTTGTATTTATCCAGATGAACAAATTTGTCTTTATCACCTGTCATGTGATGTGAACTGTTGGGGCTAAAAAATGCTAGTCATTTTAAGGCCAATTGACAGGCACGATAAGTGCCTCTGCAATTTTGGATCAATTGAACCAAGGCTAGTAGGCCTAATTCTAATAAGCTTTCCTAGATGATAGAATGAATTCTGTAAACAAAATAATGTAGTGAATTGCTTTGATACAAAAAGAATAATAAATCTTAACTAAATTTATAATAAAGACTAGTGCCTATTCCTTATCCTCAATATGATTACTATGTGTGATTTCTTTAATTGATGATCAATGCTAAAATTCCTCTAGCTCAATCTATTAATGACAATGTGACACTTTGAATCAAAACGTATAACTTTGGAGACAAATTTAAAATAAATCGATCACTCCAAGAAAATGATTAATTAACAACAACAAACTAAAAATGAAGACAACTATTCAAATGAAATTTAATCCTCAGAGGACAGACCAATTGAATCCTGCAATATTCAAAAGGCACGCTTAGCCATACACAATGAGAAAGCAAGTGAATATAATTCTACAATTCCTATTTGATCTTGCGGTATAATAAATCAAATATCTTAAAGAAAGTAAAGATACTTTATCCAAAGAATCAATTCAAAATAACACAGAGGAACAGATATCACCGATGAATTTTGAACAAAGATTGTGTATTAAGCTTGAAAAATCACTCGATCCGTATGTATTGATCCATAGTATCCCATAACTTTTTGGAATAAAAGCATGCACAAGTTTCAAATATTTCAATGTTGATAAAAATGATGATCTCCCTTCCCCTTACAATTCAGTAGGTATAAATATAAATTTCAATGGTTTCATGTGAAAGGACATGCCCTTTCACAGGACCTAATCATGGTTCGGGATAAATTTCCCTCATAATTTATGAGTGTTGTGCATAATAGTTTATTCTTTGATTTCCTGCACACACAAAATGACCAATGTTAGTTTATAATAAAAACATTATATGATGTGTTAATTTTATAAAATATTTATTATTTATTAATACTTGTTTGAAAAATGAGTATCATAAAAATAAAAATAAAATGAAATCATCACAAAAATTTATTAAGTTGTGAAACATTCACACAATGAGATAAATAAAATGATATGTTCATAGTTATCTTTTATTTTAAAAATAAAACATATTGCACTCATTCTAAAATAGAATCCACTTAATGAAATTAACCCCAAAAATATTTCAAATATGAAGTACCATTATAATTTTTAAAATATACACGATTAGGGAATCTAGAAATTTTATTTTCTAAAACAACCCTAATATACTAAGAAATAACTTATCCATAAAAGTAAGTAGAATGAAAAAATAAAACCCTAAACCTTAAAATAAAACAAAATAAAAGAGATTACCTTTTAGGGATTAATAATTAAAATTAAGAGTCAACCCTAAAAACATACAATCGCTCACGTTAATTGAATAAAATTTATTCATTATGTTAGTAGAAGTATCAATGTTAAAGAGGAAAAATCAAATATAAAAAACAAAGAAAAACCATCGAAACCCTAAAATAAAATTAACATAAACATGAGAAACTACATGTAGGAAAATAATTTATCATTGTCCAACCCTAAAAATATAAAATTTACTCTACAAAATATGCACAATTAAAGCTTAATAATAATAAAATTACTTCACCCTAAAAGTACTTCATATTAACTATAGATGAAAATGAAAATAAGTTAGGTTACATGGTAAATAAATTAATCAAATAACAAACTTACCATGTTGTATAACTTAAAATTTTAGGGTAAAATACAAACTAAGAATAAGTAATTACAATATTGAAAATTCTCCCCAATAAATAATATTAATTTTAATAATTTACTTTAAAAGAAAAACAATTATCTTATATTTACATATTTATTCACACATATACTCTTGAAGAATAACATAGAGTAATTGGTAAGGGGGGTAGATTTGGGTAGTTAGGTATGAAAGAAGGAATGGGTCGAGAGGTCGGGTGTTCAACTCCCTCTCTCCATTCTTTTTTCCTTTTAACATTAAAAATAGACAACATATAAATAGATAATAATCACATTATTACAAAACATAATTAAGAGATAGAATACTCTCTGTGTGAAAGGTTATTTTTATCTCTCACCTACACATGCAAATAAAGATAAATAAATATTTTCTCCTAACTCTCTCGAAAAAAACAAGTAGACTAACTAGTTAGGGGGTAGGAGGGTAGATAGGTAGGAAGAAAGGACGGCTTGAGAGGTTGAGTGTTCAACTCCCTCTCGCTATTTTTTTTCCAATCTATCTATTTTTTATATAATTATTTATTTAAAAATTACATATGCATTTTGGACAAATAACTAACAACCTACCAGATGGAAATACATTTGCTCCTTTATCATTTTAATTTTTTTTATCATAGGAAAATATGAAAATATATATGATACTTCCCTGACATATTGTTCTATTTTGGCCTAAATTTTTAGGTGCCAATAGTGGCTCCAATTGGGGATGTGTGTCTGTACCTGGGCACAGCGAGAATCCAATGTTCTCTGGAGGAAGCATACCACTTTGAAACATAATATTAATAAAAATTATTCGAAATCACTCATATGAAATCTGAAGGTTAGATCAAAAACAAAAATAACAGAAAAGCATTAATCTCATTAATGATTCTCTATTAAAATATTTGATAATAATATATTTCTCTTTTTAAGAAATTTGATATACAAATCCTAAAGATAAAATAATACTTTTACTTTAAAATATCAATGAAATAAAATTCTTACCTCAATACTTACCTTTTGTTCTCCAAATGATTTTAGGGTTAGGGTTTCTGCTCTTGAATTTGAACAATAAGCCTAGTTGGGCTAAAAACATGTTGAATCCAACCCTGAGAGAAATCAACCCTGTCAATTTCTTGGCTAACTTCTGTTCCCCTGGAAATCACTGCTGCCTCTTTCAATTCTCAAAAAGGACCCAGAAGATTCATTTTGGCTGTCTCCCGAGTCTTTCGGTTCCTCATCATCTACTATTTGCATCTTCTGCTCAAGACTCAGGGCCCTATTCCTCCATAGTGCCATGATTATCCTACAGGTATTATTGTATGAAACAAAGGCCTGAAAATGATACCTATGCCTCCCTTTGTCATCTATGTTCTTTGCACCATGAATAGCATCAAGGCCCCTGCCTTTGCGAAGGAAGATGACCAAAGATGGATTGCCCATGGATTGCAATGAAGGAGCCAACTCTTTTATCTCCTCTATATCTTCCCATAGGAAGGAGAACTTTGTTTTGTGCCCAAAGAGGTTGCATAAAAACCCAGCATCCTTGCAGACAAACATAACCATCCCTAAAGAGGCATTTTACGTTTCAAGTAGCAAGAGAAATCGTTAATTAGAAATTCCTCAGGTGGAAGTCCAAAGAGCTTCTGGAATGTTGAGTTTGTCTGAGGTGAGCACCTAGCAATCTTCTTTCCAACTTCGTTTTCCATCTTTGTTATGTACTAAGTAAAGACATCAGGGCCTTTTGTATTTGTTATAAATATCCTCAGGTGCAACTTTGATTGGAAAGCTTGTGCCAGTCTTCCTTGAAGTGGAATCCACAAATCACCCATTTCCTGTGGTGTAAATTTCAGAAAATTGATCTCAGCAAAACCTAGAGATGTAGCCTCGGCAAAAGGCCCTTCAAAGTTGAAGACCTCAACATCCATCACAAAAGGAGGCTCTTCTGTTGCATCATACTCAAATATTCCATGCCACTAAGGATCCAATGTCTGCAGTTTAATTAAACTTGTTCTGGTTTTCCCATTGCAGGTAAATATTACATATGTATCTGAATAACCAGTAGCATCCATAGCAGCCAAACTCTTTCCTTCAACCAGAGCTACAGTTAGTAGCCACCCATCTCCTTGTGCTTTGATTCCATGGTCACCAGCTTTTTGAAACCTCGCATGCATAAAATGTGGGATCATTTTCAGGACACGCTCCACAAGCAACCCACATGTCAGCACTTCACCAAAAGAGTCTGGCAAGTCTAGGCCACCAAATTCAAGACCCTGCAGTGTGCCCGGACTGGTAAGAAAGATATGCAAAAGAACATAAGCAACTACAAGTAATGTGGATGCTAAGGTGTACACCCCAATGTAGTTTAGAACAAGCTTCCAGTCAGACTGAGGATCTGTCTGCAAATCTAGTTTTGGTAGATCACTGTCAGAGGATAGCAATGCCGAATCCAGAGGAATAACATTTTGGGAAAGCAACTGGGCATAGTACTGGAAGCTATCCTTCAGTCCTTGTCTCGCTCCACTTTCAATCATACTTCTCATTATTGCACTCTGAAGGAAATTGATTCTCCACGAAATGGAAAGATGGGAAGTCTCTTCTCCTGAAGGTAACTCAGGACCTGGCGTAATATAGAAAATCAATTCTACTCTGAATGAATTCACATAAGGAACATATGGTGTGCTTACACTTTCTAAAACAAAAAAAACCTTTCCATTTACCTTTAGATAAGTATGTTCTTCTGTAGCTTTAACAGCCTTCACCAATTTTGTTGCTGCTTTGATATATGTCACCACTCTTTTCATAGGTTCACCTGGTGCTTTTCTCTAGGGTCCCTCAACATAGTTAGTTGTCCCCTCCAGTTGCGTTAAATCATGCTTAAACTGGCTTTTAGGACCAAAGAGAACATAATTTAGAGTTCTAGGGCTAGTGGAATAAGACTAATCTAACAGAATTCCCCCTGGCAAAGGACTGGGAATTTCTTGTTTTCCCACTTCTGTGCTATCAAAACCTTCTTCAAAATACTCATCTGATGCTTCCTCCTCTGTAGTATCCTCACAATCACTACAACTAGCCACTATCCGTGACCAGGCTTCTTTTGGAAATCCTCTTTCTCAGGCAAGTCGTCATCCCCATAAACTAACTTTGGTTTTGTAATCCTGCCAGCTTCTGTAACCAGCTGAGAAAGCTTTCTAGGCTGCTGCAGACTATCAAGATTTGACGTATCTTCTTTTCTTATGTTCAGATCAGTAACATCATCATCACAGTCATCCAATGTATCAAGAAACCCATTTCTTGAATGCTTTAGATGTCTGCGATCCCTTGGCTTCTCACGAATTTGATGTATCCTCCACGAAGTGTGGCTCTTAGGGCCCGCAGATAGCCATCTTTGGTGATCTGGGCAATATCATCTTTGTACTGCAACATGTTTTCTACAAGCGATCTGTATCCTTTCACAACCGCCTCAATCAAAACCTCAGTGAAACGAGGTCTAATATTGTTGAGAATCTCATTGTTAAGTTCTAGCAGAGATAAGAACTTTGTGAATATGGGAACGCTTTGTAGATTTGTGGGTACGATTACAGCGGCAGTTTTCCATGAAGGCCCACCTATATACTTGTATAAGTAATTTGATCATAGCTACTCCCCATGTCGCTCCATACAAGTCTCTTGATCTTTGTATCGCAGACTACAAAACTATTCGGACTCCTTCCCTTGTTTTAGCCTTGAGCGCATTTCCATTATTTCCATTTGTTACTTTCATATTTCAGACTGCATTGTCCACATATTTCTTTTACTCTCTTTCATTCTTCATATTGTATCTTTCATTTTCTACTCTGCATAAAATGTAACATACACAAGATAAAAAAAAAAAATACCCTATTCAAAATATTTAGGAGATTTGAAAAAAAATAAAAAGATAATAAATGAGACATTAAAGATGTTTAAAAATTTAATCTATGAAATAAAATAAAAAATAGAAAAAGTAAGAACACTTCCCTGAAACAAATTCCTGTCCAAAATGGTTGAATGCTTTCCTCGATCAAAAACTTGGTTTTGATCAAGTAACAATAGGATGCTTTTGGATATCTTATTGCTTCCCATAGTATTTTTTTGAATCTCATGGTTACTCCATGCTGAAGGTACCATCCAACGTATCCCTTGCCCAGTTGAAAAATCGTTATACTTCAATGCTTCCAACAAATACTTCAAATCATCTTTTGTATCTTTTGGGGACCCAGTAAGACTGCAAACTTCATAATGATCATAAATTTGAATGCCATAAATCTGATTTTTTCCCCATGTTGTAACACATTTTCTGATTTTACAAGCTGTGCTATTTCTAGAAGATGACTTCTAATTGTATTATTTTTTGAACTCTCTCTCAATGAATTTTGTAATGTAGGTAAAATATCTTCATGGGATCTCATTTTTAATTCCTCATTACACAATGAATGATTATTCGCAGGATGACATAAATTATTTAATACATCCTTCAAAAAATCATCTTCATTATCCATTAGATCAAAATCTTTATCTGTTAAGACTTCCTCATGTACATGTGATTCATTCTGCAATATTTTATCTTTACTGCCTAGGAAACTTTGAGAATCTTTCATAGAAATATTTTTTTCTTGAAGTATTTTAGCCTCTTGAGATTGATCTTTTATTTCATCAAATGACACCTAAACATGTTTATTTTGATGATTATAGAAAATTTTTGGACCATCTTTCTGAATATACTTTTGATATTCAATGTCTAATACTTCTGAAATTTGTTCTGTACTAAGAAGATTCTCCTCTAGATTATCATGGTCATTTATTCCTGTCTCCATACAAATTTTACCATGTATAGATTTTTCTTTAACTTGATTTGAATTTTCTTGCTCATTTGAATCATTAGGTTTGTGTGCCCCTATTACAGCTTCGTATGCAATTTCAAGAAGGAGATCTACCTGTTCACTAGTTACTCCTAAACTGTACATTTTGTTTACAAAACTTGGTTTAATATCATAAGGTATTTTACTGAAGATATTAATCATCCTCATAAATAAACTCACCACATTTTCATTATCATACCGTTCTAAAGTAATGAATGCATTCAAAGGAGACATGCCTGATTCATCCCCTTGGTGTTGATTGTCATAGTGATCATTAATGCTCTCTCACTCATTATCCATGTTATACGATGGATTGGAAAAGCTTTAAACCGATCACTGTCACTTTCTGTAATCCTTTCTTCTTTGTTTGGTTCCAATTCGATGAACCATTTGTTTGTTAGAGATCTTATCCCTAACATAGGCTTCGCCTGAAATTGAATTTTTGAGTCGCCACCTCACTTGCTGTGAGGAATTAATAACTGTTCTGAATCTTTCTCCTAGTAGAGTCTTCACAACTTAACCAGAGATTCTAAAACTGACACTCACTGATAGGTTGATTCCCCAGCAGAGTCACCAATTTGTTGGGACTAAAAACTGTTGGTCATTTTGAGACCAACTGACAGGCACGATAAGTGCATCTGCAATTTTAGTTCAATTGAACCAAGCCTGGTAGGCCTAATTCTAATACGCTTTCCTAGATGACTGAATGAATTCTGTAAACAAAATAATGTAGTGAATTACTTAGATACCAAAAAAAAAAAATCTTCACTAAATTTATAATAAAGACTAGTGCCTATTCCTTATCCTCAATATGATTACTTTGTGTGATTTCTTGAATTGATGATCAATGCTAAAATTCCTCTAGCTCAATCTATTAACGACAATGTGACACTTTGAATCAAAATGTATAACTTTGGAGACAAATTTAAAATAAATCGATCACTCCAAGAAAATGATTAATTAACAATAAAAAATTAAAAAAGAAGACAACTATTCAAATGGAATTTAATCATCAGAGGACAGACCAATTGAATCCTGCAGTATTCAAAAGGCATGCTTAGCCATACACAATGAGAAAGCAAGTGAATATAATTCTACAATTCCTATTTGATCTTGCGGTATAATAAATCAAATATCTTAAAGAAAGTAAAGATACTTTATCCAAAGAATCAATTCAAAATAACACAGAGGAACAGATATCACCGATGAATTTTGAACAAAGATTGTGTATTAAGCTTGAAAAATCACTCGATCTGCATGTATTGATCCATAGTATCCCATAAGGTTTTGGAATAAAAGCATGCACAGGTTTCAAATATTTCAATGTTGATAAAAATGATGATCTCCCTTCCCCTTACAATTCAGTAGGTATAAATATAAATTTCAATGGTTTCCTGTGAAAGGACATGACCTTTCACAGGACCTAATCACGCAACTAACCCTAAACATGTATAATAAATCATTACAATGTTGGTTCAGGATAAATTTCCCTCATAATTTATGAGTGTCATGCATAATAGTTTATTATTTAATTTCCTACACACACAAAATGACCAATGTTAGTTTATAATAAAAACATTATATGATGTGTTAATTTTATAAAATATTTATTATTTATTAATACTTGTTTGAAAAATGAGTATAATAAAAATAAAAATAAAATGAAATCATCACAAAAATTTATTAAGTTGTGAAATATTCACACAATGAGATAAATAAAATGATATGTTCATAGTTATCTTTTATTTTAAAAATAAAACATATTGCAGTCATTCTAAAATAGAATCCACTTAATGAAATTAACCCCAAAAATATTTCAAATATGAAATACCATTATAATTGTTAAAATATACACGATTAGGGAATCTAGAAATTTTATTTTCTAAAACAACCCTAATATACTAAGAAATAACTTATCCATAAAAGTAAGTAGAATGAAAAAATAAAACCCTAAACCTTAAAATAAAACAAAATAAAAGAGATTACCTTTTAGGGATTAATAATTAAAATTAAGAGTCAACCCTAAAAACATACAATCTCTCACGTTAATTGAATAAAATTTATTCATTATGTTAGTAGAAGTATCAATGTTAAAGAGGAAAAATCAAATATAAAAAACAAAGAAAAAATATCGAAACCCTAAAATAAAATTAACATAAACATGAGAAACTACATGTAGGGAAATAATTTATCATCATTCAACCCTAAAAATATAAAATTTACTCTACAAAATATGCACAATTAAAGCTTAATAATAATAAAATTATTTCACCCTAAAAGTACTTCATATTAACTATAGGTGAAAATGAAAAGAAGTTAGGTTACATGTTAAATGAATTAATCAAATAACAAGCTTGCCATGTTGTATAACTTAAAATTTTAGGGTAAAATACAAACTAAGAATAAGTAATTACAATATTGAAAATTCTCCACGATAAATAATATTAATTTTAATAATTTACTTTAAAAGAAAAACAATTATCTTATATTTACATATTTATTCACACATATACTGTTGAAGAATAACATAGAGTAATTGGTAAGGGGGGTAGATTTGGGTAGTTAGTTTATGAAAGAAGGAATGGGTCGAGAGGTCGGGTGTTCAAAGGTTATTTTTATCTCTCACCTGCACATACAAATAAAGATAAATAGATATTTTCTCCTAACTCTCTTGAAAAAAACAAGTAGACTAACTGGTTAGGGGGTAGGAGGGTAGATAGGTAGGAAGAAAGGATGGCTTGAGAGGTTGAGTGTTCAACTCCCTCTCGCCACCTTTTTTCCAATCTATCTATTTTTTATATAATTATTTATTTAAAAATTACATATGCATTTTGGACAAATAACTAATAATCTACTAGATGGAAATACGTTTTCTCCTTTATCATTTTAATTTTTTTTATCATAGGAAAATATGAAAATATATATGATACTTCCCTGACATATTGTTCTATTTTGCCCTGAATTTTCAGGTGCCAACATGAACAACCACTATCTATAATCCAATCTATCCTTATGTCTACTTGTGAAATCAATGCTAGCTCTTGTTCCTTTTTCTAATCTTCATGATCCATCTCATCATACATATTCTCCATAATAGAAATGAATCCAATTTCATCTTCAACTGAATCATCATCAGAAACTCCTTCACTAGCATAGTAACATTGCTTTGTATACTTAGGCTTGTAGTCAGTTCTGAAATTCTTAACTCTTGTAGGACACTTAGATGCAAAGTGAGCAATCTTATTACATGAGAAAAATTTAAAAGGTAATTGACCTTCATGCTTTCCTTTTCCTTTTCTTTATTTCTTTGCAGTCATAGAAATAATATCATCTGTCTCTTTATCTTCATCTTCATCATCAAAATTACTAGAGGTGTTTAAAGATTTCTTACCATGGACTGATGCTTTGAAGGTTGTCTCACTTTTAGGCTCTGTCTTCAATCTTGAAATCTCAAAAGCTGAAATTTTGCTGATCAAGGTCCCTCTCTTGAAATTTTTTGTAAGCTGCATGGTCTCATCAAGGATGTTGATCTTTTTTTCATACTTTGTTGTAAGAGTAGTTATCAACTTATCCATAATGTCTTCCTCTGAGATCTCTCCACCATTGTTCCCGATTCCAACAATTGCTTCATTAATCCTTTGGTTGTAAGCTCTGATGTCTTGTTTAGGTAGCATTTCTAATGCATTGTATATTTTCTTCCATGTCTTTCTACGCGCATTCTTTTCTTGTGTATCTCCTAAAACATGTCTTCTAGGTGCTTCCATATCTTGTAAGTTGTGTCTACTTTCTTTATTTATGAAAACTCACTATCAGATAAGGTGTTGATAAGGGCTTCTTTAGCTATTGCATTCTAATGGAATAAATCCTTTTTCTTGCTAGTAGAATCATCCTTTGCAAGATCTTCTAAAGAGGGGATCTTAACTTCTTTGATAGCCACTTCAAAAAGTTCAAAAGAAATGCACTGCAAATGTGTCACCATTTTTTTCTTCCAATCAAGATAGTTCTCTCCATCAAACTTAGGATTGTCTTTTCTAAATAATGTCATCTGATCAACCTCAAGTTGTTAAAATTTCTCTCTGAGGCACTTGGCTCTGATACCAATTTTTAGGAATAGTCCCAAGAGATAACTGAGAGGGGGGGTGAATCAGTTATCTACTAGTTTCAATTCTTTATCCAATTAAGTATTACTTAAACTTTAAGCATAAACACAATGAAAGAACACTTGAACACAACACCAATATTTTGGTTATGGGGAAACCCAAATAGGTAAAAATCCCAGTGTGAATTAACACCCACTAATAAACTGCACTAGTGTATAATGATCCTTGTTAGAAGATTTTACAACCCTGTTAGGAGTTGATCTTTACAATGCAGTAAGTACAGTGAACTGGTCAAAGATTAGACCCTGTTAGGAGTCTTTTATGATTGACCATGTTAGGGGTGAGGATGCACTGTCTAAGAGCTCACTACTCAAAGGGGTGAAGGCTGCAACTTTTTGAATAACAGATACACACTATATCTGGATCTTGGTGAACTGTGAGGTAGACCTATTGTCTTGATTAGTTCCAATGAATAGAACACTCTATCTTCTCTGTCACATAGACCTATTCTTGATGAAACAATACTTTGCACTCTCTTCTCTGCTCTACTCTTATGTTTTTATGCCATGCTCCTAGCAATCACAAATGACCGACTATAAGTATATTTCCTCTAAATGATATATTCAAATCAGCCTGTTAGAACCATCTTGTAATCATATTAGAGAAACAACAACACTCTGTAATAACATCTCATTCGGCTCTACTAAGCATGCAACACAAACTGGGACCTATCCAAATCAAGAAGTGTAGACGCATGCTACACACTATCGGCTCTGCCAAATTAACTGATACTTTCTCCTCAAGCTGAATTACATCATGCTCTCTTAACCAAATATTATTAACTCTTATCTAATCACTAATCCAATTAGGCATACCAAAATGATAGGTGTAACTTCTGTACTAATATAATCTCTGTTGGCTTTTTTGGATAAACATAGAAAACTACAACTGGTGAATAGCAACTGCATAACTTCACTTTTACTACACATCAGACTCTACATCCATGAATGTAATAATACTAACATGTCTCCATCACATATCCAAACGCGCAAGGCTCCATGATAACTGTATGGATAATTACTTACATAACACTAACTGTAACTCTATCAAGAACACTGCTGACACAAGCTGCTATATAACTATCTGTACTAACAATTAACCTCTATGTCCATGATATCATGTTGATAACATGTCCATGCTACATATACTCAAATCTTACTGCATCAGTCTTCCATGCATGCCACTTATCATATGTTGTCATCAATGACAAACATACAGTCAGCACTGGCTTGTTGTAAAATCTCCAAAAGTAAATTAATCATAATCTTATCTCTAATATCCTTTTGAAAATTTGAAATAAACATACGTTGAATATCTGTATCAGGAACATGATAGGAAATCTGAGCATGTGAATGCTTAAATCTACCAATGAATTCAGTCAATTTTTCTTTAGTGTTTTGTTTACAATGCATCAAATTAGTCAAAGACACTTGTAGACCAATGTTATTTTGAAATTCTTGTATAAAAGAATTAGCAAGTTTTGGAAAAGATTCAATAGAATAAGGAGGCAAGGAACAATACCATTGTAACGCCTTGTCACAAAAATTTCTAGGAAATAAGTTGGCTAAAATCCTATGGTCATGAGCATAATCACTACAAAGGATTTGAAATGTTTTAACATGAGTAACAGGGTCTCCTTTACCATTTTAATTCTCAAGATGGGGCATATCAGCTTGTTGAGGAACAGAAGCATGAATGATGTCTAGTGATAAAGGACTTCCCATGTCACATGTAGGAATGCTAAACTTGTTTTGAGTCAAGGATGCAAGTTGTTATTGTAAAGATGACATAGTTTGAGCCAAACTAATGATTGTTGAATCATTAGAGGAAATAGGAGGTATAGCAACATTAGAAACACTAGGTAAAGTGTATGAAGTTGCAAAAATGGAAGACACAACTAGAGGAACACTTGGAACTACAGTTGGAAGAGGATTGGAATAATTAAAAATAACATTATGATAAGAAGATTGTGATGTAGGAAGGGACATAGGAGGAGTATAGGTAGGAATATAGGTAGGAATACTAGGTAAAGGAATAGAAGAGGGTTCCACACTAGTAACAGGAGTAAATCCTAAATCTTGAGCTTCTTGAGCTAAAGGTTTAACATTTGAATGCACAAGATGAATAATACCATGCAATAGGTTAACACCTTGATTACTATCACAAAAAACTTTCTAAGAGCCTCTATAGCTTGAATAAAATCTTGATTATGGTTTTCTTGAATAAGCCAATTACCCATTTTATCAAGTTCAGTTGAAAGTTTTTGGACTTGTTCAAGAGAAATTATTAAAGCATCATCCTAATCATGAGATGAGTGAGAAGATTTTTTCTCCATAATAGGATTGGAATCATGAATAATCAAATTGTCATCCGGGATCCTAAGGAAAGGAGAGGAAGACTTAGGATCAAAGACACCCATAAGCCTACGACTTCGTCTAACTGGAATATTAAAAGTAGGACTAGAGCTAGTAAAGCTCATATACCAATACAATGCAAATGAACTAAACTAAGAAAAAAAAAAAGCATGAAAAAATGAATGTTTTTGTATTTTTATTTTATACGATATGAAAACATATAAAATAAATCTAATACATAAAAGATCTAACACCATAAAAGAAAGAGTTTAACCATAAATATGATAGGGCATCTAATTCCACAAAAGAGAGGGGGTAAGCTTGTTGGGTTCACCAAAAATGTATGGTTTGAAAAGGTGTGTGTTCACCTCTATGTAATGTATTGATGTGCATATGCCTTGAATGTGTGAGGGAATATAAGATCTACTTCTTAATCCAAATTTCCAAGGGAGAGATCCAAATAGATTAATCACAAGGAAGTGATCAATGCACAAATGAATCAATCTATGGAGAATATTAAGAAAGGAGAAAACCTTATAGTACGTTATAGAAAATGTGAACTTGAAAAGTTAATTGAATTGAAGACAAATACTAACCTCAAAATAGGGTAAATCTGGAAAAGACTATTTTCTTATGTCTATGTTTAGTTTCAGGAGATTTTGTAACTTGTTCTAGCCTAGAAATGCAGAGACGGAGAAAACCCAGAAATCTTTTATCTTTCAGAGAAAGGTCAATTCTTGACCTCAGAATCAAGGTACAATTGTACCTTGGGGTAGAATCTTGACCCCCACTGAAAGTCATCCTTGACCTGAAACAACTCTAATAGAAATTATGTTTGTGGATCTCAGAAATTCACTGAAAAGGGTATCCAAATCTGCACAAATATTCATTATCCCGCACCTGAACTTACAAGAAAAAGGTTTTTTTTGTTTCAATGAGGGGTTTTCCTTGGTCAAACCCCGGTTTGGAATCAAGCTTGAAATGTAATTGAAATTGTAATATATAAACAAAGTAAATGGAGCTATTCACCTTGCATATGTTGAAATCCTTGTGGAGGATGTGAATCCTTGAATCCACAAGTATGGATGCTCCAAATGAATGTATAATTACATGTAGGATGTCTCAAATCAATGGCATTAGATCTTCAACACCAATCTTGAATGGATTTTGGAATAGGAAGAAGCTTGAATGAATGTGGATGGAGAAATCTTCAACTAGAGGGCTCCAAAGAGATTGAATTCTTCAATGGCTAGTAATAGATCTCCTTGATGAATGCTTAAATGCTTGAGGATGAATCAATGCTTGAATGCTTTCCTTCTCCTTCTTTCTTGCTTGATCTCTTGATTGCACTTATGCTTGAAATAATGGTGAGTGGATGCTTGATCATGAAAGGTGGATTAAAAATGAGAGAGGAAGGCCTCCTTTTATAGTGATCTAGGGAACAAACTTCTAGAGGGGACAACATAGGGGAATTAAATCCTCATTAGGCCTTAACCCTTAGAAATGGACCTAGATTAAATACAATTTAAGAGTTTACCATTTTGAAATTTGAAACAGCCGACTTGGAAGTGGGAAATAAAACTTTCTGAAGCCCGACATCTCGAAACCTCCAGAATTTGAGATTTGGACCTAGGGTTAGGGTCGAGGTCAACTTTGACCTAGGTCAGAGTCGAGGTTGACCTTAACCTAGAAGGTCGACCTTGACCCTGAGGTCACATATCTCAATTTCTCAGGACCAAGTGCCATAAACAGGCTGGAAATAGGTAGAGAGAGAAATAAAATTGGGGGAAAAAGCTAGATCCATTCACGGACCCATTCAAGGTGCTTGACATGACCCTAGAAAACTTACTCGAAGGGCTAAACCAGTCCTAAATGGAAGTGCTTCCATTTTCTGATGATACAATATCTCTTGTTAATTTGTTATACTCTTTTTCTTATGTAAATTACAATTTTAGTTATATATCACTTGTTCAAAATTATAGTAAATAAATTTGTAGGTAATTTTATTTAAAACAAATTTAAAATTAGACCATTTATAAATTATAGTTAATGTAACTATTTAAAAATAACAGGAGGTTGTGATAAAAGCTTTGTTATGGATTAAGTAAAACTTATATTGAAGTTGATAAAAAAGGATAGATCATATTAGTGATTACCAACAAAGTATCTCATCTAATTTGGTCATCTATGAATATCACATATTAAACTTATAAAATTTATTAAATATAAATTTAATGTCCTAAGTCACTTAGCTCTAAGCTAAGTAATTATGGTGTCACTCATGGCGTCTATCGCATGCTATGGTGACGATGACCATGGCAGCTACCACCGAAAATAGTGGCACTGGTCATGCCTGCCATCGCATGGCTTGACCGCGGACCATTTCCTCTACAACCCAAAAAATAATTATAAGTAGATTTAGCACATGAATTTATATATATATATATATATATATATATATATATATATATATATATATATATATATATATATATATATATATATATATATATATATATATATATATATATATATATATATATATATATATATATATATATATATGAACATGAAAATAAATATAAAACACAGTAAGGGGATAACCCTTAAAATTATATCTGGAATTATTAAGGTATATTTATAGAAATTTTTTGAAGGGAATTTTATATTTTTTTATTCAATGGAATTCAAATTTTATGTGATAAGTCACATAGTTTCTTATGTTGGCTTGGAGGGATAGAAAATTCTAGAAGGGCCTTAAATTTGATTTGTTTTAATTTGTTTTATTATTTTTTTTAAAAATGATTGTGTTCTTTTTTTTAAAAAAAAATGTATTAGTTGCATATGTTGACCTTATGGTAAGAGATATTCTAGAAGAATATTTAATTGAATTATTATTTTAATTTGGTAAGTTGTTAAGAAAGAGATAAATGTTAGTTGTTAGGTTAGAATATTAGTTAGTTAAGATAATATACTATTTTATCTTAATCTAAGAGATAAATTATAATGATTAAAATTAGATAATTTGGAATTCCTTTTAGTATGGAAGTATTTATTATGTAATTTTGGATTTAGTTATCTATTTATTTAACTAATCTAATATATTAGATATGAATTATTTAAATTTAGGTTATCTATTTGTGTTACATTTAATTAAGTGAAAACAATGAATTTATTTGTATTAATATAAATGTACTAGACTATTGTGCATTTTAAATTCTATTGCTTGAGGTGGAATTAGGTTATTCTAAATTCAATTTAGTCATAATGACCACTTTAGATTAATTTCATAATAGTGATAAAAATATGATAGGTTCATCTATGGATTAAGTCAATACATAAATTAGGAATTGAATGAAGTATATAATCAAGAGACCATGTTTACATGTAAGTGTCATCATAACCTTAGTTTTAAATTTTCAACCCTAGACCTCTAGTTCATAGAATGCTACTTAAAAATATAATAGTTGATAGTGTTCTGACCACGTTTTGTGTCAAGTGGATCCCCTTGGTCAAACCTAGCCAACCTAGGACTTCTTTAAGTTGAACTATGACTCAAACTTGTATTGGTTAGTATAAACCTTTCTAACTTAGTGGCTTATGTGGGTATGACTATAGTTTATCACTAGGATTTAGAAGAAAATCATAGTTGTGATTTGCTCAATTTATGGGCATGACAGAGGTCCATTCACGGGTCTCAATGGATATTATCAAATGAGAGGTTTTCCCTTTCTATTGAGAGATGAGAAAGGTTAGAGCATATCAGGTTATGTGTCATATAGTACGAAAGATTAAACACATGATATACCCACGGTTCCTTGTGGCTCATGGTCATTATCCCATAACCATCAGATTCCACTCTACTTCACATAATAAGTATACGTTGGGGTCCATTTGGGTCTTGACGTGAACTATTGGAAACTGCAGTTGAAGAAATTGTTGTATTGTCATTGATGTCAAACCTTAACTCATAAGATTGTTGCTATTTAAGAAAGTACTATATCTATTTGATTGTTGTGAAGGGGAAAGGCAAGGTTGGTAACAATAGCACCAAAGGAAAGGTTGAGTTATCTTGATATTTCAATGAGTACTTGATTATGTGGAAAAATTATAAGATAATGTATTGTTTATCTAAGTATGAATGAAGACTAAACTGGTAGGCTTAACTGAGAAAAAGTGAAGAAATCTAGTTTAAGCTGAGTGATGTTAGTGTCAACCGAGCTAGTATATGCTGAGTAAATTCAATGTTGATCGAGCATAAGTTAATTGCTGAGGAAGACAATATTAGTTGAGGAAATAATTTTTGAGGTGACTGAGATTTCTAATGAAGACTGAGGAGTTGAACACTATATTGACTGAGCGTCAGTAATTTAGATTTGAGGAAGAATTCAAATTTCCAGCTGACATTGTTGAATTCTTGGATTATGTAAAACATGTTAACTTTATTTATTGATTGTACAAAAGCATTTAATGCACTGTAAAATATTTTATTATAAATCTAGTAAGAGATCTGAGATATTTCTAGAAGGATAGCCAAAGAACATAAAGTAGGAAGGATTTGATGAATTTGACCTAACCCTAAGATCTACGAAGGAGATTAAGCAGAAAAAGATGTATTGGCCTACTTGAGGAAGTATTAAGGAAACCTAAGCATGAGGTTTAACAGAGTGAGGATGCTGGAAGTATTGTTGATGTTATTGACTATACAAGCAAAGAAGGATCAAGGAGAAGTGTTGTGATTTCTTGAAGAGAGTTCCGAGTAGATTAGTGAAGGTGATGTTAAAGGTTCATAGTCAGTAAGCCAGCATATGTGTACGGAATTGGATCTGATATTTGCAAAGTAAGTTGTATGTTTTTCAGATCAATACTACTGCTACTTTCTAACCATTATATTAGTCAATATCCTTTTAACAGAGGTTGACCTAAGATTCATTTGTATAAATCCTCTGAACAAGGTTGCATTCTAATGTAGTGTATGTAAGTCCTATAACAAGGTGCACTTTTAATAGAGTGGTTTAAATCCTTTAACCAGGTCACACCTGACATTGTGTTTGTAACCTTTGAAACTGTTGACTTTTCACCGAGCTCACTTCAGAAAAGTGAACATAATGGTAACATGTTAGAAAGTAGTTTTTCCCAAATTGGGTTTCCACTATAAATCATGGTGTCAATACTTGTGTGAATATTTTGGTTTGAACATTTATGTGTTTTACAAGTTAGATACTATTGGATAAGTGGACTGCATTGTTATATGTTTTTGTTATGCAATCAGTAATGACCAAGTAGATGTTGGTTATTGGATTTGATTTTTTGAAGAGTTTTTAAAGTTTTTTTTATACATCTAGACCTGATAAAAACTACTTTACCCCCTCTCTCTGTTGTTCTAAATCATATTAACAATTGGTATCAGAGCTATTGGTGCTTACAGAGAACAAGTTTGAAGGTACTTGAAGCAAATGATCAGGATGTATAAGGAGGTACCAAAGATGAATAAGGAGAACTTCCCTACATGGAAAAGCTTGATGAAGCTACATTTGGCCAGTATTGGTGATTCTGCAAAATATTATGTTGAGCATGATTATGTCACACCTGTTTCACCTCTGACTTCTGAGGAAATGAAAGCTAAACAAGAGCACAATCAAGAAATGTTGGAAATTGCGTCTTCCCTAGGTTATCCAGAATTTGAAGATATCAAAGACTGTAGTAATGCAAAGAAAATGTGGGACACCCTTTCAAACATCTATGGCAGTGACATAAATGTATTGAGAGAAAAATCCAAGAGCCTAAGAGGTAAATTTGATGAAATGAGAATGCAAGAAGGTGAGAATATTGCACAATATTATGGTAGAATAAAAGAAGTTGTAAATGCTATTAGAGGAGAAAATGGAACTATTGATGATAAAATTATAACTGGAAAAGTATTGAGAACTCTACGTCTTATCTATGCCATCAAAATTTTAGCAATTCAGGAATCTAGATGTAACCCTAACAATGCTCTTACTTTGGAAAGTTTGGTTGGTAAGCTTACTACTTTTGAAGTTTCTAACTATGATAAATTCACTGTTGGTAATGTTGAATCTGCTTTTAAGTCACAAATGGTTCTTAGTAAGTCAAAGAAGGAAAAAGAAAGATGCATCAATGAAAGTGAAAGTGAAAGTAACAGTGACACATTTGATGAAGAATTTGAGGATCTAGAAGCTCTTATGGCTAGAAGACTAAAAAGGGGAAAAGGAAAGTAAAAAGGTAAAATCCCTATTATATATTTTTTATGTAATAAAGTTGGTCATATAGCTACTAGATGTCCTGACAGGGATGATAAGAATTATCAAAGAGACAGAAAGCATACAGAAAAAAGAGAGATAGAGGTTACCGAAGATACAAGGACTACAAAGGAAAAGGTAAGAAATCCTGCTATATTGCCGAAGAAGAGACTAGCACTGATAGTGATGATTTGGAAATTGAGGTTTTCTATGTTGCAATGAAAGATGAATCTGATGACGATGAGAAAACTGCATTGATATCTTATGTGAATAAAAATGATAAATAGATTATTAACAGTGGTTTTTCACATCACATGACTGGTGACAAGAGTAAGTTTGATACCTTAGATCATTATAAAGGTAGGAGTGTGAAATTTGGTAATGATGCACCATGTCTTGCTAGAGGAAAAGGATTGATTAAGCTAACTAATAAGATCACTTGTGAATCTGCTGAGTGTTGCACAGCTTAATAGCACTGGCTGCCAAGTGGAATTTCATCATAGGAAGGCCAAAATATTTGATGCCATTGGTGAACTAAATGGAAGTGGAGAACAGACAAGAGGTAATTTTTTTCTATCTAGACCTATCTGAAGAAACATGTATGATTGCACAACTTGATGATATTTGGTTATGGCATAAGCGGCTATGTCATGTTAACTTTGATAATCTGGTAGAAATTAGTAAGAAAAAGAAAGTGAGAGGTCTACCTAAATTGAAGAAACTTGAGAATGTAATGTGTAGAGAATGTCAGTTGGGTAAGATGACGAAGTCTAGTTTCAAGAGCAAGACTTTTACCTCTGAGAATACCTTAGATTTGGTTTATACTGACCTTTGTGGACCAATGGGTGTACATAGCTATTGTGGTGCTAGATATTTTATCCTATTTGTTGATGATTATACCATAATGATGCATGTAATGTTCTTAAAGGAAAAATCCGATTCTTTTCAAAATTTTAAGTGGTATTTGGCTAAGGTTGAAAAGGAGATGTAGGAACCTAAAGTGTCTGAGATCTGACCAAGGTGGAGAATTTATATCCAATGAATTTAATCTATTTTGCAATGATAGAGGGATCAAAAGACAGATGTATGCACCTAGAACTCCTCCACATAACAGTATAGCAGAGAGAAGGAATAGATCTATCTTGGATTGTTCAAGGACATTAATGATTGAAAATAATGTTGGACAAAAGTACTAGAAAGAAGCTGTAAGTATAGTTCTTTATACTCTTAACCAAGTATAGATAAAAAAAGGTACAAATCTGACACCTTATAAGTTATGGCATGGGTATGCACCTAATGTAAATTACTTTAGAATTTTTGGAAGTAAATGCTACATACTAAAGGACAATAGGAATGGAAAATTTGATGCTAAAAGTGATGAGGGTATATTCCTAGGATATTCCACAAAAAGTAAAGCATGTAAGTGTTTGAACTCTAACACTAAAAAAATTGTGGAAAGTGTGAATGTCAAAGTTGATGAGTATGCAAAGGAAAATGAAGCTGATAGTAAAAGAGAACCAAAAGATTACAAATCTTTTGTGTATATAGAGGAAGGAGAGGCAAGTGATAGACATGCACCTAATGCCGAGTCTCGGCTAAGCAATGTCGAGCATCAGGAAAATAATGTCCAGAGAGAAGAAGAATGTGTCGAGTGATAGGAGGAAGTTGCCAAGTATCAGGGAGAGGTTGTTGAGCATTCAGAAGTTGAATTTGACAATCTTGTTGGTGAACCTGAAGAGAAAAATGAAAGGAGAGTAGAACCTGTTCTAGCACAATATGTAAGGAGACATCACAAGCCTGAATAGATTATTGGAGACAAAGATACTGGAGTTTTGACCAAAAGCAAGGCAAGAGATCCAACATGCTTACTATGTGAATTCAAGCCTAAGACAACAAAGGAGGCATTAGAAAATGAAGACTGGATACAAGCAATGAATGAAGATATAGACCAGATAGAGAAGAATGATACCTGGACTCTGGTGCTGAGACCAGAAAATAAAAATGTCATTGGAAAAAAGTGGGTGTTCTGAAATAAGCTGAATGAGCATGGTCAAATCACAAGAAACAAAGCTTGGCTGGTATGAAAAGGCTATGCATAAGAAGAAGGAATAGATTATGGGGAGACATTTTCATTTGTAGCTAGATTGGAAGGAGTAAGAACCTTACTTGCATATGCTACCTATAAATATTTTAAGGTATACCAAATGGATGTTAAGTTTGCATTTTTAAATGGTATATTAGAAGAAGAAGTGTACATTGAACAACCAGAAGGATTTGTTGATCCAAACAAAAGACACATGGTTTCAAAACTGAATAAAGCACTGTATGGACTAAAGCAAGCTCCCGGAGCATGGTATGAGAGATTGCACAACTACCTGATATAGATTAGATTTTCAAGGACAAATGACACAAGAAATATGTACATGAAAGATGAAGAAGGTAAAGGAATCTTGTTAGTTAAGATTTTTGTAGATGATATTATATTTGGTGGACAAGGTGCCTTGTGTAAGAAATTTTCAAATGAAATGCAAACTAAATTCAAAATGAGTATGTTTGGGGAGATCAATTTTTCTGTTGGTTTACAAGTATATCAAATGGAGAAAGGAATTTTCATCACCCAGTCTAAATATGTTCATGAGATACTAAAAACCTTTGGTATGGAAGATTCAAGGCTAGTAAGTACTCCCATGGCTACTAGAAAAAAGTTATCTAAAAATGATGATGTTATAGAAGTAAACCAGACTTTTTATAGATCTATGATTGGAAAACTATAGTATGTTGTACATAGAAGACCAGATATTGCTTTAGTTATTGGGATTTTTGCAAGATTCTTTTCCAATCCTTAGGAAAATCACATGATGGCTGTCAAAAGGATAATGTGATATTTGAAAGGGACTGCTAACTATGGATTATACTACAAGAAGCATAAAATTTTTTAACTAAGAGTGTATATTGATGCTAATTGGGCAAGAAATGTGGATGATAGAAAGAGTACTAGTGGTGGAGCTTTCTTTCTTGGACAAAGATTAGTTTCCTGGACAAGCAAGAAACAAAATTGCATTTCCCAATCTACTGTTGAAGTTGAGTATGTAGCTGTAACTATGAACTATTCAAACTTGGTATGGATAAAGTAATTGTTGGTAGGCATGAAAGAAGAGACAACTGAACCAGTTGTTATTTTCTATGACAACACAAGTGCTATCAACATCTCAAAAAATCCAGTGATGCACACAAAGACCAAACACATTGCAATCAAGTATCATTACTTGAGAGAACTGGTAAAAGATAAAGAGGTCTGAATGGAATATGTGAATACAAAGGAACAACTAGTAGACATATTCACTAAAGATTTACCTAAAGAAACTCATGAATATCTGAGAGGCAATTAGGGGTCCTTCCTCTAACTGAGGCTACCTAGTCAAGCTAGGAGCACTGCATCAAATGTGCTACAAAGAGTATCAAACAAGTTGATGTAGAGATAGGTCACACTTTAGGAGCAGCCTAGAGTTGTGAAAAGTATAGCAAAGCCAATAATCAGTCATAAGCAAAGATGAAAGAGGGAGAAATACTATTACTAAACTGAAAAGATGATATCTACATCTGTAGGATGTATGTTTTAGTTGCTGCTTTTGCATTTTTGTCAAAGAGGGAGATCATCACAAATGAATACACAAAATGAAATTTTCATGGAAGATCAAGTAAGAGTGAGAGATTCAATGGACAGTCATACAAGCATGGCTAATTGATTCTATATCAGAATGAAGCTAAGGATATTATAAATATTTCTGATGGACAGCTAAGTTTTGGATTGGTTGGTGACTCGTGATATTCATATGGTGTTGCCATCAATGCCAAAGAGGAAGATTGTTGGATACTGTAATTGAAGCAATTGTTGTATTGTCATTGATGTCAAACCTTAACTAGTAAGACTGTTTCTATTTAAGAAAGTACTATATCTATTTGATTATTGTGAAGGGGAAAGGAAAGGTTGAGTTATCTTGATATTTCAATGAGTACTTGATTATGTAGCACAATGATAAGATAATGTATTATTTATCTAAGTATGAATGAAGACTAAACTGGTAGGCTTAACCAAGCAAAAGTGAAGAAATCTAGTTTAAGCCGAGTGATGTTAGTGTTGACTGAGCTAGTATATGCAGAGTAAATTTAGTGTTGACCGAACATTTGTTAATTGTCGAGGAATAAAGTATTAGCTGAGGAAATAGTTTTTGAGGTGACTAAGCTTTCTAATGTAGACCGAGGAGTTGAACACTGTATTGACCAAGCATCAGTAATTTACATTTGAGGAAGAATTTAGATTTCCATTCGACATCATTGAATTCTTGGATTATGTAAAACTTGTTGACTTTATTTATTGATTGTATGAAAGCATTTAATGCAGTGTAAAACATTTTATTGTAAATCTATTAAGAGATCTAAGATATTTCTAGAAGGATAGCCAAAGAACATAAAGTAGGAAGGATTTGATGAATCTAACCTAACCCTAAGATCTACAAAGGAGATTAAGAAGAAAAAGATGTATTGACCTAATTGAGGAAGTATTAAGGAAACATAAGCATGAGGTTAACAGATTGAGGATGTTGGAACTATTGTTGATGTTATTCACTGTACAAGAAGAGAAGGCTGAAGGAGAAGTGTTGTGATTTCTTGAAGAGAGTTCCAAGCATATCAGTGATGGTGATGGTAAAGGTTCATAGTTCGTAAGCCACCATATGTGTACAAAATTGGATCTGATATTTGCAAAGTGAGTTGTATGTTTTTCAGATCAATACTACTGCTACTTTCTAACCATTGTATCAGTCAAAATCCTTTTAACAAAGGTTGATCTAACAGTCATTTGTATAAATCCTTTGAACAAGGTTTCATTCTAATGGAGTGTATGTAAGTCCTATATCAAGGTGCACTTTTAACAAAGTGGTTTAAATCCTTTAACCGGGTCACACCTGACAGTGTGTTTTTAACCTTTGGCAGGGTTGGCTTTTCACCGAGCTCACTTCAGAAGAGTGAACATAATAGTAACATGTTACAAAGTGGTTTTTCCCAAATTAGGTTTCCACTATAAATCCTGGTGTTAATACTTGTGTGAATGTTTTGGTTTGAACATTTCTTTGTTTTACAAGTTAGATACTATTGGATAAGTGAACTGCACTGTTATGTTTTTTTGTTATGCAATCAATAATGACTGAGTAGATGTTGGTTATTGGATCAGATTTTTTGAAGAGTTTTTAAAGTTTTTTTTATACATATGGACTTGAGAACAACTAATTCACCCCCCCTCTCTATTGTTCTAAATCATATTAACATGAACTACTTAGATCTTCTTGTGTACTTTGGATAGGGGTGTGGTAGAGTTACAAACCATGATTAGTATCATAGGCCTGATCACATTGTATCAAGACACAAGCACTTGGTTGGGAAAATGGCACCCACAGTGATGCCATCTATAGCTAATACTATTGATAGAGCTTTCATTGCCTCCCAGAGGGAAGAAATTGATAGGATTAGACACATTGCAGCTTTGGATGCTAGTATTAGTTATGATATACTTGATAGATATATTATGACTAGATAGAGTTTACCCCGAACATCTTCTAAGGCATCATCTAGTAGTGCACCCCCTAATGATGAGACATAGAGAGATGTTGGTATCCATGGATCATGTGGTATATGAGCTCTTACTAGACATTAGAATTATGTTGAGATGATACTGTATTTATTAGATGTCCTATTACAATCATATACATATATTTATCAGTGGGAGAGGTTCCCTATATAGTCTTTTAGAGAAACCATTAGACTCTCTCAGGGCCCTCTAGTTCCACCACCCCAAAGCACACCATCAACTCATCCATCTCATAGTTCATAACACTCACCCACTGATCACTCTGTAGCTACATAGGGAGGGATATGACTTGGTGATGTTTGCATCATAGCAAAGGGCCTGGATGGTTTTGAGGATAAGTTACATGGATTGAGATACACCACCAATAACACTAACATAGCTTCATATATGGATCTTCTACTTCATCTAGAATCTCACTCTACACCACTCCCTTCTCAGCTACACTCCCCATTATGCTTCTCATTAGAGAGGATTGGTACTAGAGATGATATGAGTGATGGTGTTTCTATATACAATTTGATAGTGCAAGGTGATGATCATCTTTCTCCTGAGACCCAATTATAAATTTAATTTTTAATTTATTTTTAGTCAATAAATTGATTACATAGTTGCATGTACTAATGTTTTCATATATGTATTCTATATATAATATTTGTAGGAATAGTTTCATGAGCGTACTACCTCTAGCATTAGATCAGAGTGTGTATGCATGAGAGATTAGGAAGATGCGACACCTACTAGTGCTTAGGTAGGTTTTAAATATACTTGAGTTTAAATTCATGTATTAATATATTTCAAATACTTTGTATATGATTATAATATATGAATGTACATATATATTTGACAAGCTATTGTGCTAAATTTGCAAGGGTTTGTTTCTACTTCACGTGTAGAGGATACTCATGACACTCGGTCATAGGGTCGACACTCTATTTTGATGTGACTTGATCAGTCTAGGATACCTTAGGAAATTTTTTGTCCATATTTGATTTATGTTTTGGAGATTTCACATATGTTTGACATTTATATATTCTAGACCTATGCATAGATGATTTATGTGTTTATAATCTCTTTGGTTACAATTAGATGGTTAAATGATTTGATTTGATTATGGTTAGACAGTTAAAAATGATTTGATTTGATATGATTATGGTTAGACGGTTACATGATTTGATTTTATTATGGTTAGATGGTTACATGATTTGATTATGGTTAGACAGTTACATGATTTGATTTAATTATGGTTATATAATTATATGATTTGATGTGATTTAGTATACAATGAAATGATTTAGTTTAATAGATGGTTATATGATATGATCATTGAGTATGGTTAGACAGTTACATGATTTGATTTGATTATGGTTAGATGGATACATGATTTGATTATGGTTAGACAGTTACATGATTTAATTTGATTATGGTTATATAGTTATATGATTTGATATATGATCATATGATTTACTTTAATATATGGTTATATAATTATTGATTATGGTTAGACAGTTACATGATTTGATTTGATAGATGGTTATAAAAAATAACACTAGAATATGTAACTAATGGACCTAATTTGGAACACTTCGCTAATGAGCATAAGGAAATTTTGGGAAATATCAGAATTCCTAGAATTATTGGCCAGGACTCTATCATTTGGGCCCCCACCCAAGTGGGAACCTTCTTGGTCAAGACTAGTTACAACTTGCTTCTAAATGAGGAAAATAACCTTGGAGAATGGAAGAATGTGTGGATCCCTCACCTTACTTCAAAAATCAACTTCTTCTAGTGGACGCTTATGCATGGAAAATTTTTAACCCATGACAACCTTATAAGAAGAGGGTTTTCCTTGGCCAGCAGATGTATCCTCTAGAAAAAAAGAGGAAACTATGAACCACCTATTCATACACTATGAATACTCTTCTAGTATTTGGTAGGGAGTTATTGGAAAATTGGGGATCCCCTGGGCCCTTGGAGAGGATGTCTACTAGTTCATTGTTTGGTGATCCCCTTCCAATCACCCTCTCCTCTAGCTCCTATGGCACCTTCTCGCCCCGCACATTTGTTGGACTATTTGGAAAGAAAGGAACAACCTAATATTCAGGGAGAATGATTCCCCACTTGAGGCCTCTCTCCATCTGGGCACCAAGCTCCTATGTGAGAATGTCACCTCGGCTAATTGGAAACTTCCCTTTGCTCCCCCTTCAGCCTGGGAGCTCAAAACAGCTAACAATTAGATCTTACTAACCGGATTCACTAGGTTCAACAACTCTAGGTTGATGGCTTAGGATGCTACTCGTTGGGTTGCCCCGCCTATTGGCTAGATAAAATTAAACTTTGAAACACACATGTACCATAATAAAAATCTTCTCTACCAAATAGTATTCTGATTGAACTGGCTTTTGATGAACAAATAAATAGTTTTATACGAAATCAACAGCTGATAGAATAGTTCCAAGTGGAAAATTTCTCTCAGTGTTTGGAATTGTTGTGCTTGCCACTTTGCAAAAATATCATAAAGAATGTAGGGTTGAATCAATTTTTTAAATTTCTCCATAAATGCTCCAATAGTTAGTTCATCTTCAACATATTTTAATCTTTTGGATTCTTTCCCAACTTTTGTTTCATTCTTTACATATTTAAAACTCTTGGAATTTACCATATTTGTTACATCAATATTTTTATTTTTCAAAGGAAAAAGAGCCAAATCAACACATGTTTCACATATTCCTTTTATGCAATTTAGTTGAGAAACTGCATCATCTCTTTTGTCACATAAAATGGATGAGTTGAAATCACTTTGTCTAGTATGAGGCGTATATTCAAAACCATAAGTTTCTTCTATATTTTTTTAAAAATCATGAGAGTGGCTTGATTGAATTCAATATGATAATGACAACAAGAAGTTTCATACACTTTGTTTTTCCTGACATAATATGGCTTCAATATTTCAAACAATGTTTGCCCAATCTTTATATTAGAATTTGAACTACAAAATGACACATACATTTCATGTTGTGTTGTGTCCAACCAATGTTTTGTATGATTTTCATATTGATTATTTGCAATTATATGTCGTATAACATGTCTGGGTGGCTGCAAGAAGATGAGTCCCACTTTTGGGCAAAAAGTGGAAGTGTTTTCCCTTTTTTTCAAATTTTCTATCAATTGATGTCTAAATTTGAGGCACTAAGAAATTGAATCTCAACAAAATTTACTAATATAAAATGTAGATCTCGGAGTCTACTTTTCAAATTTGTAATTTATTTAAATACCCATATGGTATTAATTTTTTTTTAGTAGGAATGTTTAAAACCCATGTTTCAGGACCATACCATAGTCATGTAGCACCGCCATATTTTGACCTAAATAAATGAATTTTCGCAAATGCTTTTGGGGAAATATACCTAACACACCAAAGATTAATGAGCATATTTTTCCTCATTTTTTACTAAATATATTTTTTTAGTTAATTTTTAATTGACTATAAAACATATTTTTTAAATCTCAAGTCTACGACCACCATAATTTGATGAAAATTTCATATATATTTTTTTAAAAACTTATTTATTTTCAAGAGAATTGTATGTAGATTGATGTCATAATTTATTTTCCAAAATACCTAAAAACAAAAAAGTTATTAAATTTTTAGTGATCCTCACTATTTTACATTTAGGTACCACTTTTAACTAATAAATAATGCAAAAATAGTAAAAATATCCATATGACTATGAAATTTACATTTTTGAAATTAGGACAGTGAAAACTCTAATGGGTTTTTTTTTCGTTAAAAAATACGATTAGGAGGGCCCTCAAAAAATTATGAGAAGGGAGAAATCTAGCATTCCAACACCTTAACTAAATTTTTGGAGATCAAAGTATAGGCTTGGTTCCACCAAGCCTAAACTAGACATATTTTGAAATGAAATCCGAGGCGGATATGTGTTTCTCGCTCATGTCTTAAGAAACGGGTGCCTATTATTTAGATTCAAAAAATGGGCACCCCTTTCTTAAAAAAATAAATCGAAGTGTTAAAATGCATTTTTAGTTATTAAATAAAATAAAATTTAGAAATAGGCACCCATTTTGAAAAAAATATGGGCACCCATTTTTTGAATTTTGGATCGGGCTCCCGAACATAAATTGGGTGCCCGTTTCGCACGGTATCTTCTAATTCTACAAGACTTCCACTAAATTGGTACCCAACTTCTTGCACTTACTGCTCTACTATTTGATGAAGGATGAGTATTATCATTCCAAAATAATGTGACCAGATTCATGATTCCCTCATCAATCCTATCAGAATGAGGGGCTCTATATAGGATTTCCCAAATGCCTTCCAAGGTGCTATGATCCAAAAGCATTCTCCTCTTAACATATCGTGATATTGTTTTCCTACTAAAACCAATCTAAGATTAAACTGAAGATTTTTATTTTTTTCAGGGCATAGTGTTACCTACAATGGATGTTAACATAAATCTTCTTTTAATGGTCTCATCTTTAGGTCAAGATCACTTCCTTACCTGGCTCAAACCTTTCCTAAGATTTTCAATCTTATCAATTTTCATGTCAACAACTTTTCTATTCTTTGATGTTGTGTCTATACCCAGTCAATTTAATGTCTCTTCCAACTTTTTATTTATAAGTACAACTGAAAGCAATTGGTCTTGTTCAAGTGTTTCAAAATTATCAAATTTAGCCAATATTTTTCTTACTATCTTATTCATTAACCTCTTCTTAAAAATAATTAAAGGTTGAACATCAGCAAATGATCTCAATTTATCCACATCCATTGTAAGTAAATGATCTAAGTTTCTATAATTAATATTTCTCTTTATAGTTTGATCTAGATCTATAAGTACATCCATGTCAGTAGAAGCACGTGATCCTAACCCTTGTCCAAAATAAATTTCTTGAGATTCTATAGGGAGTGATCCTAACCCTTCTTCAATGTGCATTTCTTTAACTTGGCTTGACTCTCCTACTTGAGCTTCTCGTTCAGCTTGACCATGTTGATTGCAAGCTACATGCACAAAAATGAATCAAATTAGAGAAAAATAGAGCACATGTGTTGGATATTGCTAATGCATAGGAGGTGATTGAGACATTTAATATGTTTAATCACTATGTTACTGAATGGGCACTCATACTATTGTCATTTGTGTTTTGTCGCTAATGTCAACATATGCTTCTATGAAGGAACTAGACTAGTAATCATAGTGTATGGACATTGTACGAATGTTTCAAATGTTGTGAAGTTAAATGAGAGTTCAAGTGGATGTTGTGATCTTATATCTAAGATCACATCGTTAGATGTTTCATATTGAGAGAGTTACAACTATTTTGGTAAAGACTGGTCACTGGATTGTGACAGTGAGAATTGACAAAGTTAGTCTCTGGGTTTTTGGTATATCTTTCAGAAGATTTAGATTCAAGGTATGTGAGCTTGAAGGATGATATAAAGGACATTGAAGAATGTTCATTGGTCAGTGCAAGGTACTGAATGATTGGTGATGTCATATGTGGCATGTGTTCTAGTGATGGTTTGTCCTGAAGCCAACTGAGGGAATGAAGTGTGTGTTTTCTTTGGCAAGCATAAATTAAGGATGTCGGTCCTTAATTATTGTAATGTAATCATTGTAGACTTGTTCTAGATACCGTGTGTATCTTAGCAAGGTTTTATGTAATTATTTGTAATTAGGAAAGCCTCATGGGATGACCTGATCTTGCTAAATTGTAATAAGGTATAGATGAAAGGTCTTTTCTTTGAAAAAGATATGGATGGAATGTATGTGATATAAGGAGGTTGTGAAAGTTGTGAGCTTGTGTGCAAAATAGTTCAAAAGATTATGTATTTCTTTGTCCACACTGGTTGCGAACTAGTGATTTTTGAAGGTTGGTTTAACCTTCTTTGGGCAGTGAGCCTTGGGAAGTGAGCCCTCTCTTTTGTTCTTGACTCCTATCATGGTCTATCCTCTAACAAGGACTATGTATTGTAATGTTTCAATAAGCTCCTAAAAGGGTTATATCTTCTAACAAGGATTACTATACTCTTAGTACATTATTTGTGGGTGCTAAATCTCATAGGGGTTTTTACCTTTAACAGGGTTTCCTCGAAACCAAAATATTGTGTTATTGTGTTGGCATTCATTGTGTTCATTGGATCTGATATTGTGGAACTTAAAGTTTAAAGTTTAATATTATGTTATACAACTAATTCACCCCCTCTTAGTTGTATTGTGGACTGTTAATCCTAACAATTGGTATCAGAGCTTATGGTCCTTAGAGAGAAAGCTTAATAGCTTGAGGTGATCTTGGAGATGGAATTCAATAGGAAGGATATTCCTAAATTTGATCCTGAAAACTTTGATAGTTGGAAAAACAAGATGCGAACACATTTGCTATGTTTGGGCATAGACTACTAGATGATTGTAAAGAAGAAGGAATCTCTGAAGGCTGAGAATGATTTGGAGTCAGCAACTGATGATGAAAAGAGGTTATTCTCATGCAACATGGTCACAAGGGAAGCATGGATCAGTGTACTATCTGAGGGTGAGTTTACTGAAATTAAAGATCTAGATTCTGCACATGAAATTTGGAATAGACTAGAGGCACTTTATGAAGGAGACAAGTATACCAAGCAAGCAAAGTTAAAAAAATGGAAGACAAAGATGGAGAAGCTGCAAATGAATTAAGATAAAATCATTAGGGACTATGTTAAAAGGGTTACAGAAGCTGTAGTCAGAATCAGGAATTGTGGAGGCACTTATGATGAGGATGAAGTTATTGCAAAGATTCTCAGATCTCTAACCCATTCTTACAAGTTCAAGGCTATGTCTATTCAAGAAACTATACCTCTAACACTGAACATTAGCAGAGAGATGTTGATTGCAAGGCTAACTAATTTTGAAGCTGCGAAACTAGGAGAAGTTGTACCTAAAGTTGAATCTACATTTAAGGCATCTGCACATAAGAAATTTTTTGCACTTCGAAGCACAAGAAAAGAAGACCTAAAAGAAGAGCTTGGTGAGTATGCTGAGGAATGGGAAAAGATAATGGTAGAAGAAAGGAAGATGGAAGAGCTTGTTGCACTGATTTCTAGACGAGAAAAAGAGGTAAGGGAAAAATTGAAGTCAAGTTACCCTTGAAATGTTTTTCATGCAATAAGATAGGTCATTTTGCATCTAGATGTCCTACAAGAGTTTCTAAGTACAAACCTGATTATGCAAAGATTAGAAGAGACAAAGAATGTTATTATGCTATTGAAGGCATCACTAATGATGATGATTTATATTGTGAATAGATTGGATTTGTTACTATTAAAGATGAACCAGTACATGAAGAAGAAGCCTTAGTATCTCATGTTGACAACAAAAATGAATGGATAATTGAAAGCGGATGTTCTCATCACATGACTAGTGATCAATTTTTTTTTTTAAAATTAGTGAATTATGATGGAGGTGTTGTGAGGTTTGGGGACAATCTCCCTAAATCCATCATAGGAGTCAGATCCATTACTCTGGATGGAAAGACTAATACAAACAATGTACTACTTGTTGAAGGACCGAAACATAATTTTTTAAGTGTCAGACAATTAATGGATAAAGATTTTCAGTTAACTTTTGGTAATGGTAAATGTTTTTTTAGAAGCAAGGAAGGAAAACTGATTGCTACTAGTTCAAAATCTAGAGGTAATGTATTGGAACTAGACACATCTAGATCCTCTTGTTGTGTTGTGAAGGTAGATGACAGTTGGTTATGGCATAGGAGATTTTGTCATGTTAATTTTGATAACATTGTGAAGGAAAGTATGGCTAATGCAGTAAGAGATCCACTGAAGATTGTGATACCATCTAACACTCTATGCAGAGAATGTGTTATGGGAAAGAAAACTAGAAGTAGTCAGAAAAGAAAATCATTTATAACATCAAGAGGGAAGTTGGATCTGGTACATACAGATCTATGTGGACCTATAAGAAAAAAGTCATACTATGGTGAAAGGTATTTTATACTCTTTGTTGATGACTTTTCTAGAATGATGTGGGTTACTTATTTAAAAGAAAAATTAGAAGCATTTGATAAATTCAAGTTGTTTAAAGAAAAAGTAGAGAATGAATCAGGATTGAAAATAAAGTGTTTAAGATCAGAAAGAGGTGGAGAGTTTACATCAAATTTATTCAATTCATACTATGAAGAGAATGAGATAAAAAGACAAACATCTGCTCCTAGGACTCCACAAAAGAATGGGATAGCAAAGTGAAGAAATAAGACTATACTTGATCCTTCTAGGACAATTTTGATTGAAGGAAATGTATCTCATGTACATTGGAGAGAGGTTGTTGGAAGAGCAGTGTACACATTGAATAGAATTCAAATCAAAGAAGGTACAAGTAAGACTCCCTATGAACTATGGTTTGATCATACTCCTATTGTAAAATATTTCAAAATTTTTGGTAGTAAATGTTATATCAAGAGACATAATGAGATTGAGAAATTTGATGCTACAAGTGATGAAGGAATCTTCCTTGGTTACTCTGTTAAAAGAAAGACTTACACATGTTTCAATCTAATATTGAGGAAGATGGTTGAAAGTAACAATGTAATAATAGATGAGAAATTTTAGATACGAGAAAGAATGTATGACAACGGTCAGAATTCAGAAATAAAAGAAACTACTACTGCTACAGAAGAAGAAGAACTTGTTGAGGAAGAAAGTGAAAAAGAGGCTTGTGATGCTAGCACAATAAAGGCTACTGCAACTCCTGAAACACCAAAGTATGTAAAAAATAACCATCCTAAAAATCAAATTATTAGAAATACCAATCAAGGAGTGCTAACTAGCTCAAAAGTTAGAGAAAAAATTTGTTTAATTTCTCAAGTTGAGCCAAGAACTACAGATGAAGCATTCAAAGATGAATCTTGGATAAATTCTATGAAAGAAGAATTAGATCAAATCAAGAAGAACAATACTTGGGAACTAGTTCCTAGACTTAAAAATAAAAATGTTATAGGAACAAAATGGGTCTTTAGAAACAAAATGGATGAAGAAGGAACTATTGTAAGGAACAAAGCAAGAGTAGTGTGTAAGGGATACTCACAACAAGAAGGAATAGAATTTGAAGAAACATTTTCTCATGTTGCTAGAATAGAGGTAGTAAGATTGTTCCTATCTTATGCTACACATAAAAACTTCAAAGTGTATCAGATGGATGTTAAATCTATATTTCTGAATGGAGATCTTGAAGAAGAAGTATACATAGAACAACCAGATGGATTTCCTCTATGCGAAGACAAAGAAATGGTGTGCAAATTGAAGAAAGCTTTGTATGGGTTGAAGAAAGCTCCTAGGTCTTGGTATGCAAGGTTAGACAAGTATCTGCTTGGGCTTGGATTCAGAAAAGGTAATGTAGACAGTAATTTGTATTTAAGAACTACTGAAGATGGAATCCTAATAGTAGAAGTATTTGTGGATGACATTATCTTTGGAGGTAATGATGATCTATGTAATAAATTTTATAAATAAATGGTCATTGAATTTGAGATGTCCATGATAGCTGAAATGAAATTCTTTCTTGGATTGCAAATAACTCAAAATGAGAATGGTATTTTCATTTCTTAGACCAAGTATCTGAAAGAATTACTTAATAAATTTGGAATGGAAGATTGTAAACCAGGAGGAACACCTATGGTGACTGGCAACAAGCTAACAATTGATGATGAATCAAAGGGTGTTTTTTAGACTTTGTATAGATCAATGGTTGGAGGACTACAATATCTGACTCATACCAGACTAGATATTGCTAATGCTGTTGTAATTGTGGGTAGATATCAGGCAGAACCCAAAGAAACACATCTAGTTGTTGTGAAAAGGATACTAAGGTATCTAAGAGGAACCATAGACTATGGTTTATGGTATGATAGAAATGATAGTTTTGAACTTCATGCTTATTTTGATGCTGATTGGGTAGGAAATATTGATGACAGAAAAAGTACAAGTGGTGGTGCATTTTTCCTTGGTAAAAAGTTGGTTTCTTGGCTAAGTAAGAAATAAGATTGTATAGCACAATCTGATGTTGAATTGAAGTATGTTGCTGCTGCTAAAAACTACACTTAGATTGTTTGGATGAAACAAATGCTAATAGATATTGGAATAAATTTTAATGAGCCTGTGGTTATCCATTGTGATAACACCAGTACAATAAATATGTCAAAGAATCTGGTGATGCACTCTAGAACTAAACACATTTCTATCAAGTATCACTTCTTGAGAGACAAGGTGGCAGAAAAGGAAATCAAGCTAGAATATATCAGTACAAAAGAATGGATTGCGGGCATTTTTACAAATCCACTACCAAAAGATACCTTTGAATATCTTAGAGGTATGCTAGGGGTTCAGGCCCCTCCTAGTTAGAACTAAATGATGCAGAGATGCATCAATCTAGAGGTATTCAGAGCCTTATCATTATCTGTACTAGATTTAGGGATCTACTCCTGAGGGGGAGTGATCATTGAAGAAAGTTTATATGTGAAGGCAGTTGAAGGCTCATGGCACCCTTTTTCATTTCTATCAAAGGGGGATTATTTCTATGAGAAAATCCCAACTGTATGGGGAGATTGTTTAATTGAAGGACTTTGGATTGATATAACTTTGGGATAAGATTTTCCAATATGTTGACATCAATGCAAAAGGGGGAGATTGTTGGATATTCCTAATGCATGGGAGGTGATTTAGATATTTAATATGCTTAATCACTACATTACTAAATGGGAACTCATACTATTGTCATTTGTGTTTTATCACTGATGTCAACATATGATTCTATGAAGGAACCAGATTGCTAATCATAGTGTACGAACACTGTATGGATATTTCAAATGATGCAAAGTTAGATGAGAGTTCAAGTGGATGTTTTGATCTTATATCTAAGATCGCATCATTAGATGTTTCATATTGAGAGAGTTACAACTATTTTGGTAAAGACTGGTCACTGGACTGTGACAGTGAGAATTGACAGAGTTAGTCTCTGGGTTTTTGGTATATCTTTCAGAATATTTAGATTCAAGGTATGTGAGCTTGAAGGATCATAGAAATGATACTCAAGAATGTTCATTGGTTAGTGCAAGGTACAAAATGATTGGTGACATCATTTGTGGTGTATATTTTGGTGATGGTTTATCCTAAAGCTGACTTAGGGACTGAAACATGTGTTTTCTTTGGCAAGCATAAATTAAGGATATCGGTCCTTAATTGTTGTAATGAAATCATTGTAGACTTGTTCTAGATACCATGTGTATCTTAGCAAGGGTTTATGTAATTATTTGTAATTAGGAAAGACTCATAGGCCGACCTGATCTTGGTAAATTGTAATAAGGTATAAATGAAAGGTCTTTTCTTTGGAAAAGATATGGATGGAATGTATGTGATATAAGGAGATAGTGAAAGCTACGAGCTTGTGTCTGTTGTATGTAGAGTAGAGGTTTATTGGTGGAATTCATTGGAATTGATCATGAAAAGATAGTTGTTGGAAAAATAGTTCAAAAGATTGTGTATTTATTTATATACACCTGTTGCAAACTAGTGAGTCTTGAAGTTGGATTTAAACTTCTTTGGGTAGTGAATCTTGGGAAATGAGACCTCTCTTTTGTTCTTGACTCCTAACAGGGTTTGTCCTCTAACAAGGACTGTGTATTGTAATGTTTCAATAAGCTCCTAACAAGGATATTTCTTCTAAAAAGGATTACTATACTCTCAGTATGTCATTTGTGGGTGCTAATTCTCACTGAGGTTTTTACCTTTAACAGGGTTTTCCTAAAACCAAAATATTGTGTTATTGTGTTGGCAATCATTGTGTTCATTTGATCTGATATTATGGAACTTAAATTTTAAATTTTAATATTTTGTTATACAACTAATTCACCCCCCCTCTCAGTTGTATTTTGGACTATTAATCCTAACAACATGTCCATAAAATTCAGTCACATAAAATTAGAGGTAGATAGGTCCATAACTTCTTTGGTTTTATAATAATATGTCAATGCAAATTGATGATTTTTTTGTTCAGTACTACGTGACCTGTTTCATGTAGATTTACTTTGTCTTCCCTTCTTGTTCCCCATTTCTTCTCTCCAAAAAAATGTCTTCTAAAAATTTGGCAACAATAATTCTCCTCTTCAAAAAAATGTCTTTGATAAAAATACCAATAAAAATTCTCCTTCACAAATATGCCTTTGATAAAAACACCAATAGCAATTCTTCTCCAAAAAAACTCATTTCCAAAAATTAGAGCAATAGTAAAAATTGTGAATTAGGTTGATTGAAATTGTGTGAAATTTTTTTAAAAAAAAATTATTTTACACTAACAAGAAAAATTACCATAATTAGCTGACCACCTTCGAGCAAAGTAGGTCAAGTAAAATTATGCTGGGGGTTGTTCTCATCGGATTTTTCTTAAGGGGTCTTCGTGCAAAGAACCCTTCATGTGAAGCCCCTTGGATGGCAATGTGCCAAGGAGGCCTTCGCGCGAAGACCCCAAACTTGAAATTTTTTTCAGGATGCAAAAGAAAAAAGGTCTTTCAAGGTCTAAAACAAAGACCAAACAAGATGATGGTCTGAAACAAAAAATGCCAGATGATTCTAATTTGAGTAATATTTCTTAGTACTATCATTTTAATACATATTGAGATTATTGTCAATTTAAAAATTAACTTAAATTAAACATAGGTTGTTTGGTCATTCAACAACCTGTCTCTTCGACACTTCAAGAAAAATAGTAACTTCCAAAAAATATTATGAAAAATTTGTAGGAAATGTGTATTTGTGTTACCTTTCTATAAAATAAAATAAAAAGAATTTCGACATATACAGATCAAGTTACAGCGACTCAAAAGAAACTCTATGTAAATTATAATTACTCTCACTTTAGAACTTAATAAAGTATGAAATATTGAACCAAAATGAATGAAACCAATTCCATCCATTAGATATTGAAGTTAAAAAAATAACCTCAAAAGACTTACATCATTATCATTTTAAAAAAAAGTTATGCTAATCCAAGTGAGAATCACTCCTTAAAAATACTGATTTTTCACATAAACTAATTTTTGAAGGAGAAAGAAAAATGAATTCAAATCAATTTTAATTTTTAAAAAAATATGTTGAGAAACTAGAAAGAAAATTCTAAAAGACTCTAGTTTACATCATCTTCAAATTCCTAATAGTTTTGTAGAAAAAGGTGTTCGAAAGTTCAGTTTAAAAGTTGGCTAAAAAGTGGGACACACTATTGTGGGACCACTCGTAAGTAAAATATGAAGAAAAATTCAGTTTAGACCTGATTCAGTTGAGGGTCAAATTCAATCCCTAGGGGCTCATAGAGATCTAATTGACTGGGAGATTTCTATTTTGACTAATATGCAAAATCTTATTGGGAAACAAGAGGAGTTCTAGAAATAGAGATCGAGAGCTATCTAGTTAAAGAGTAGAGATAGAAATATGAAGTTTCTCCATTAGACTACTCTGGAACATAGGGCCTCTAATAAAATCCATTCTATCAAGTTTAATGGTAGAACTCTTGATAAAGAAGAAGATATTATATTTATGCAATTGTGAGTTATTTATCTTCTGTTCTATCTAATGATCATCCTATCGATATGGATAGACAATAATTCCTTTTGGATGAGATCCTCTCTATTCTCACATTGAATATGAATTATGCTCTTTCCAAAATACCCTCTGAGCAAGAGGCTTGGCAGGATGTGGGTTCTTTTGAAGGTAACAAGGCCCTAGAGCCTGATGAAATTTCCTATGTTCTTTTTTTAGATATATTGGGATATTGTGGATCCTAATGTTATAGTTGTTGGCAAAGAATGTTTTGGTGCTAATTAAGTTTATTCTTAAAGAAATGAACACCATGTTTATTATTCTTGCAACTTCATTTATAAGATTTTCTCTAAAATCCATGTTACCCAAATGAAATATTTTCTCCTACTTTTGATTTATAAGCAAAAAAATAGTTTTGTCCCTGAGAGACAAATTTTGGAATCTAATATTAAAGTTCATAAGAATATACATTCCCCAACCATTTTGTCACTATTAATGGCTCTCCTTTGGGCTTCTTCTCCTCCACTAGGGTCCCTAGCCAGGAGGGCCCATCTCTCCTTTTCTATTCATTTTGATGGCCATAGCCTTTGGTAGATTCATTCAGAAGCTGACCAAGAATGGAAGTTTAAAGGGTCTTTCTCCACTTTAGCTCAACAAGTTTCTTCTCATCAACAATTTTTGGATGATACATTGATGTTACGATAATGTTCTTGTATCGTCTTAAAATGGAAGCACTTGCATGATAAGAGTGTTTAGCCCCACAAGTAAGTAGTCTAGGGTCATGTTAAGTGCCTTGATTGGGTCTTTGCATGTATCTGGCTTTCTCCCCCTCTTCTTCTTCTCTCTGCACCTGATTTAACTTTATTTCTGCATTTCTGAACACTATGGATTGAGGTCGTGAGGTTTTTGACCTCAAGGTCAAAGTCGACCTTGAGGGTCAAAGTTGACCTCAACCTTGACCTAGGTCAGGGATGACCTCAACCCTAACCTAGGGCAGGGTCTACCTCACCCCTGACCCAGATTTTCAGGTTCCCATAATTTCTGGGTGTTGAGTTTCAGAAATATTTGTTTTCCCGCTTTCAGGTAGGCCATTTCGGGTTTCAGAATGGTAAATCCTTAAATTTCATTTAATATGGGTCCATTTCTAGGGGTTAAGGTTAATTTGGATTTAATTCCCCAATGTTGGCCTTCTCTAGAGGTTTGTACACTAGATCACTATAAAAGGAGGCCTTCCTCTCTCATTTCAATCAATCTCTCAATCAAGTTTTCATATCTCATCTCAAGAAATTTCATGAGCAATATCTCAAGTGCAAGCAAGTGAATTCAAGCATTCAAGCATTCAAGTGTTCAAGCATTCATTCATCAAGGAGATCCATTGTTAGCCATTGAAAGATTCAATATCTTTGGAGCCCCCTTGAAGATCCATCCTTCCACATTCATCCAAGCCTCCTCATATGCAAAGATCCATTCAAGATTGGTGTTGAAGACCAAATTCCATTGATTTGAGACATCTTACATTCATTCTACATCCATTGGAGCATCTCTACTTGTGGATTTGAGGATTCAGATCCTCTACAAGGGCTTCAACATAAGCAAGGTGAATTGTTTCATTTGCTTTGTTTATGCATAATACAATTTCAATTTAATTTCAAGGTTAATTCCTAAATTGGGGTTTGACCAAGGTGTTGGTACCCTCAAAAATTTTGAGGAATGGGACAGATTAGTATGCATTAGTATCTTGTTTTGCTTTCAGGATGCATGTGGGAACTGGGTGTTTTCTAGGTGGTTTTATGAAAATTCATTTGTCCATTGCCTCTCATATGTTTCAGTGGTTTATTCTGAGCCTTAAAGTTTCATGTTGAAATGGGTTTGCATCATTTCATTTCTAGGATGTCCTGAATGTAGAAATTGCCAACTGTTAAAGTCACCGGAAAGGGGTACTTTGTCAGCTTATATTTCACACCCTGAAGAGTTTTATGAAAATTCGAGCATGGGGTCTTCTTCCACATGTTCCATACTACTTACGTTTCCAGTTTCAGGTCCCTGTGATAATTTTTGACCCCGTTTATTCATCCCCTTCCAGAGGTGTTTTCTAGAATCTGCATTTTCACCTTTTCACAGTTTTGTCGGGAGCCCTATTCGTGATCTTATCAATTGCACCTGGTGGATTGGTAGGGAGATTTTAATCATTTCCCTACATTGTAGACAAGATTTACTTTGTCACTGTCATTTTATAGCTCATGACGAAAACATTGGATGAGTTTCCCAATGTGATTCCATTTGCAGTTTCTACTATTTGCAAAGATTGTGAAGTGCACCAGTTTGTCGGAGGTCAACTTTGCTCGTTTATAAATTTTTTATGGTATTACCTATTAGAGAAATTATTGTTTCATTGCATTCCAAACATGAAGTTCTACCTTCAGTTCCATTTCGAGGTCTCTGCCAATCCATTTGATATCTTTTTGAAGGCATTTCCAAACTAAACTTTCCATTGTTTTTTGTGTGTTCTGAGTCCATCTTTGCAAGTACCAGTTTTCACAGGGCTATATCTTTTTCCCAGTCTACTCTCAGATCAAGATGATGTTTGAATCATGATGTTTGCATCTCAGTGAACTTCCGTGCCAGTTTGTAGCCTCCTCGGACCTTGTTTGATATTTTTGCCAGGGTGTTTTCAAATGCAATTTATTACTTTTAATAGTGGTTTACAGAAAATAGAATTAAGGGACCGACTTCGAGGATTAATATCTTCTAACTCGGGTACAGTCATGAGATGCCATTTTGGGAAATGATAGTTTATAGATCAGAGAATATGCCTATCAGAGGGCAGGGTCCGATCAAGTCACTGTGTCAGTTTTTGAAGCTAGTTTCCGGGCCTGTTCACATGACTTTGGTGCTTTTGCAAAACAAGGTTTTTTTTTTCTTTTGGCGATCTGGGTTTGTTCGTTCTTCAATTCTGAGACGTCCTGGAGATGTCTGGAACAGTTGCTGGTCCGTGTGTTTGAATTCAAAAATTGTTTAGTAGGCCCACTCTGGACCCGACCTATTTTATATAGGTGTCTACCTGATTTTTGAACTGTGTTGGGTATTTGGGCATACTGGATCTCACCTCTATCATATGCAGAGATAGCAATTACAGTGAATGAGTTTCTTGTTCCACGGTGGACTAGTAAGATATCTTCCCAATATAAAAATCTTGGCGTAGAGATACTGGAGAATCAGGGGCTTTTCCATAGAGGAAACCTATATTGGATAGCATTGGGAGCATCGATGGATATTATATTAGTATTAAATATTGTCTACACCCTTGTTTTGACATATTTGAACCCAATTAGCAAGCCCTTGTGCTAATTTGGAAGGGAAGAAAGATGATGCCAAGTCAAATATGTCTAGTCACCACATGGAGAATACACAACATTCTATAGTCAGGACGAATATAATATGTAAGAAATTCTCCCGCTACAATAGAACAAGGAGAGATCATCACACAATAGAAAAAATAAGTGACACGATGAATGTAGTAGACAAAACTAACAACAATAACCAAAATGAAGAGGAACAGGGACATCATCATGAGCTCTTGTAGAGACCAAATCACAATAGGACCAAATGATGAATCAATACTGAATAGGCATTATCAGCAACTATCAGAGGTAACATGATCTCTATCGCAACTACCATATTCAACACAAAAAAGTGGTCTTCGATGCAAATGAAAACAAACACAGGATGAAAGGGAGGGGCCTCACGTTTCTAAAAGGAAATGCTTCACGCATAAGACAAATGTACTGGCACAAGCAGCTAGCATTTGAGTCACAAAAAACCAGCAACCCAACAAAAAAAAATATGAAATCCCTCACGCATGAATTGGAGGCTCTGCATAAATATGAAAGGAGAAAAGGAAGCTTATGCAAAAAAGGTAGTGTGAAAACAAGACGGAGGCTGCCATTTAAAAGGGACCCTACGCAAAAAGAAAAATTGGGACTCGCAAATGCCAAAAGGAGTTTCTCACACTATTTTGTATGCAGCTAATCAAACAATGGAAACGACAGCATGCATTTTGAAGAGGAACCAGAATTGGAATTGCTTTCTGAAGCTATTGTTCTCCTTTTCAAATGGTGACTGAAACAGGGAGTTATTGATACACCAATGATAGATGCACGAGTCAAAGTTCCCAATCAAGATGATCCAGAGCCTATTATCAACTTATAACTTCACGATCAAACATGTCCGGCAATGAGACTTGTTTCAAAAATGATGATAATGCATAACAAAGGAGCTCACGCCTGTGAAAAGTGTAAAAGGGTTTATCCCACATTCGGTGGGTGGAAGGAGTTATTTAAGTTTATATACAAAAACACATGCAACATGATTTGAAGTAAGATGCTAGGAGTGCTTGGTGGGCCCGCCTATGTGGTTGAGGGCTTAGTGCATGGTGGGACCCCAATTTTGGCGCCCAGTTTAAGAGGAGTCTTTAAAACTATCAAAAATAATGATCCCACATTGTTGCCGAAAAGGGTATTTCAAATATTCAAATACAACTCGACTAACATATGAAGATAAGTCAAGTGGAGAAGGCTATGCATGCAACTCCCACCACCCGCCTTGGTTTTCATGCCGGTGGGTCCAGGACATAATTTTGCAGGAGCCTGACAAGAACTAGATAGACACATGTCAAGTGGTCGCATGATTGAAAGGGCCAAATTCACCCCTTGCGAACATGTGACAGGCTGACATGTGGCACCGAGAGATGATAGAGCAGTGAGGTGGCAGGCCGACCAATCTTGGCCTCCCATGTGTCAGGTGGGTCCCACTGCAAGGCAATAAAAGACAATATTTTATTCCTTTTTCCTGTGCACGTCAAGGCTAAAAATCAAAATTATAAATGTATTGTTATATAGTTTTGACTATATAAAAAATTCAAACATTCAGAATTACAGAGCATGGAAGAGCTAAATTAATAGCTGGTGGCTTTATTTTTTGCCTAGATAGCAATTATTATATACCGTCGGAAAGGTCTCAACATGAGGATTCCATTTTTGGGATCAATTTTAGTGCAGGTCTAACTGGTTTTGAGATATTTGCAGTTGAACGAAACATGGGGGCCAAGAAGATATTTTGAAAATATCTATTTTGTTACATCCGGTGGTTCACATTTTAGTTTGAAGAGATGACAAGTGCTTTCCAGAGTTGAGAGTAGGTCCCATTTCCAGTTTGAAGGCAGATGACTCATCCAATGACTAGAGAGGAGGAAGACAAGTGTCACTTTGTGATGATTTCTGAGTTTCTTCCTTCTCCTTCTTATTCTACAATTCTTTTAATGACAGGGTTGGAATTTTGGGTTCTCCAAGGGAGAAAATCAAAGCAAGTTCCACTAATGCCAGTTCTGGTTAAGTTTAGTGTTCTAGTTTTTTGAGTATTTTGGCATTTTGAATGTATTGAAGAAATGTTTTATTAATAAAATACACCCGAAGTCTCTTTGCAAGGACTTGATGTCTCTGTATGTTTTCTGGAATTCTTATGAGCTAGATTTGTAAGGCATTTCTGGTTTGTCGTCTATAAGGTAGACTGTTATATTATTCTTGAGTTTCCTTCAAGGAAGGAGTAAATCTTGTTGGATAGTTTCTGAGAATGTCAAGGATATATGGATTTGATGATCATGTGTTTGTAATGATAAAAGTAGTATGTAAGGCATGTTACTGGTTTTAGATGTGTTGAGTTGTGAATATTTGTGAATGTTTGTTCAATTTGACTCCATACCCAATGGATTAGGCACTGGTCTTTTTCCAGAATTGCATCCAAACCAATTCAATCAACCATTTGCCTTTCTATTTTTGGGTACTTTGATTATTAAATCTTGCATAATAGGCTAGAAATCGTCCAATGATTCGCTTGAAAAGGTGAATCCAATTGCAGGACATTAATATCTTGCTGATCCATTTTTATATTTGCTCATATTGTGAAGAAGGAATAGTTTTCCAGTGTTGTGAGCAGATATTTTGAGGTACACCTGCCTGGGTCTGTGGAGCCCGAAGTGCAGAAGGCATTTGAAGCCTTGTCGAAGTTGGGTTTTCTCTTGTTGAGTTAGTTTGTGAACTGGTGAAAGAAGGTATGTTTTGGCCAACAAGAAAAAACTCTAAGAAAATAGTGACTCTGCTAGGGATTGAATAAGTTCACCATTAAGCGTATCCCAGAGTCTTGCTGGTTTTTAGTTTGGGAAAAGAGTCTTCAAAGTTTAAAATACTGAAAATCTTTTTCAGATTAGTTTACCTGGATTTGTTGTTGTGAAAGTTTAAATATATGCGGCTCTGCTATTGTGTGAAGTGCCCAGAATCTGAACATTTTTAGAGCGAAGATTAGTAAAAGAAAATTTCATTCCTCTATGAAGACGTGGTGACTCTGTGTCAGAAATGAACCCGAAGTTTGAATGTGTTCTTTAGATTTCAAATCAAAAGGTGAAGTTATAGCAGCAACAAAAAGTCTTTCCAGGTATTTTCCCATTTGTTTATGATATCTCATAAGATCCTTATTCGGTGAAGAAGTCACCAAGCTAAGGAGTATTGGTAAGTTTGGTTTATGCTTCTCTGTTTGAAAATTTTGCCAATCCATGGTGAGAAGTATGTTAGTTATGAAGTTGTGACTGCATAAGTTGTAGAAGAGAAAAGATGCACTGTCAAGAAGTTATGTCGTCTGAAACAACAAACTGTGTAAATCTACATGATATTCCTAGATTTTCTTTTCCTTTGTTTGGTTTTGAAGAAGATGAAAATAATCTTGCAATGATTAAGTATGAAATTTGGGCAAAGGAAATTGAGTTCCTGAAAATGGAAGTAGGGAGAAGGAAATACGAATCAGTGTGTTTGTTTTATGAAAGGTTTGTTGCAGCATTCAATTAGCTTCAAGTTGATGATGTTTTTTAGGAATTTTATCATGTTGAGTTATTTTTACTGTTGTGTTCCTAAATCAATTCACTGGGAGGTGAGAACAAAAGAAAAATACCTTGTGTGGGTAGAAGGATCTCAGTTTGAACATGAATGTGAAAGTATTGTGGTCAAAGTTGAGAACAAGTGTGATCCTCAATCTGAAAAGGAAATTTATGAGGACAAATTTCTTTCTCCTATTGCATTCAAAAGTGAAGTATCTTAGTTTTCAGATGTACCTGATAAATGCAATGATGATGTTGATGATGAATGTCAGAGTGATAGGGGTGAATCTGTTGATGGCGACTTCTATGAATTTGAAAAGGATAATGATTCTCATTCTGGGAATGAATGCAGTTCAGAATATGATTACCCGAATGAAGATGGTGTAAGTGAAGATAGTAGTTCTCTCATTGATGAATGTGTTGGTGTTTTGGATTTAAAGTTAAATGATTCAGATTCAGATTTTTCTTGTGCTGTAAGTATTCATGACAATGAGTCTGAATACGAGTATAATGATATCTCAAATCCTTTGTTTAATGAGAAGATTGATTGTGATTAGCCAGCACTATGTACGTCTATGATTCACATTTTCATTTGGTTTCTAATCCGCTGTTTGAAGAGTTTTTTGAAGATCCAATCCATGCTGAAGCTAAAATGATACATTCATTGGATGATGCAATTGGGTATAAATCTGAATCCTAGGTCTCATCTCAGCCGGATGAGAAAGAGGTAATATATGAGGAGCGTCCTGATTATTTCCCGCAATTGCATGAATGTGGGTATGAGGGTTTTGTTTTTTATTTGAAAAAATGTGCTGAAGATAATGTTAAATATGAGGTTTACAATCAGCAAGTTTGTATGCTCCCATTTTGTGAAAGTCAGTCCTATGTTAGTTTTTCGGATGTGATGGAAAATGTTTCTTTTTCTTTTGTGCAAACTGGTGATCTCTTCGAGAATGATCAACACATTTATGAAGATGATCAGTATATCCAGATTGAATTTGATTCTCAGACATCCGATGATGAATTTGCTGATTACTTTTTGCATAATGGACTGACAAGAGATTGTAGTTTGAATGATAATGTGGATGAAAATAATGTCTTCAGCTTGCCCGCATATGGTGAAAAAGAAAACCAGGTATTTGATAGAGGGAAATGTTGATTCAGTTTGAACATTTCAGTTTCTTTTGTTACAAGTTTGTATATTTGTAAAGGCTTTCCTTTCAGTAGTAGTGTAGTTTGTTTTGGAATAAGGAACTAGTTTTGAGGAGCTTTTTGGGAGACCGGTTTTAAGTGTTGAAAGGAGTTGTTGGAATAACAAGATGAAGTGTGTTTGGAGTGATAAGGTGAAGAAGCTGGTTTTTGGGGTGGTCTGCTCTTCCAGGAGATTCTAGTATTCTTTCCATGATCTTGCGATCAAGCATCCACAGTCGGAGCCACTGTTGGTACCCTCAAAAATTTTGAGGAATGGGACATATTAGTATGCATCAGTATCTTGTTTTGCTTTCAGGATGCATATGGGAACCGGGTGTTTTTCGGGTGGTTTTATGAAAATTCATTTGTCCACTACCTCTCATATGTTTCAGTGGTTTATTCTGAGCCTTAAAATTGCATGTTGAAATGGGTTTGCATCATTTCGTTTCTAGGAGGTCCTGAATGCGGAAATTACCAAGTGTTAAAGTCACCGGGAAGGGGTACTTTGTCAGCTTATATTTCACACCCTGAAGAGTGTCATGAAAATCCAAGCATGGGGTCTTCTTCCACATGTTCCATACTACTTATGTTTCCAGTTTCAAGTCCCTATGATAAGTTTTGACACCGTTTATTCATCCCCTTCCAGAGGTGTTTTTTAGAATCTGCATTTTCACCTTTTCACAGTTTTGTCGAGAGCCCTGTTTGTGATCTTATAATTTGCACCCAATGGATTGGTAGGGAGATTTTAATCATTTCCCTGCATTGTAGACAAGTTTTACTTCATCGATGTCGGTTTTCAGCTCATGATGAATCCATTGGATGAGTTTCCCAATGTGATTCCATTTGCAGTTTCTGCTGTTTGCAAAGATTGTGAAGTGCACCAGTTTGTCGGAGGTCAACTTTGCTCATTTATAAATTTTTTCTGGTATTACCTATCAGAGAAATTATTGTTTCATTGCATTGCAAACATGAAGTTGTAACTTCAGTTCTAGTTGGAGGTCTCTGCCAATCCATTTGATAACTTTTTGAAGGCATTTCCAAACTGAACTTTCCATTGTTTTCTATGTGTTCTGAGTCTATCTTTGCAAGTACCAGTTTTCAGAGCACTATATCTTTTTCCCAGTCTACTCCCGGATCGGGATGATGTTTGAATCATGATGTTTGCATCTCAGTGAACTTTCGTGCCAGTTTGTAGCCTCCTCAGACCTTGTTTGATATTTTTCCCAGGGTGTTTTCAAATGCAGTTTATTACTTTTAACAGTGGTTTAGAGAAAATAGAATTAAGAGACCGGCTTCGAGGATTAATATCTTCTAACTCAGGTATAGTCCTGAGATACCATTTTGGGAAATGACAATTTATAGATCAGAGAATATGCCTGTCAGAGGGCAGGGTCCGATCAAGTCATTGTGTTAGTTTTTGAAGCCAGTTTTCGGGCCTGTTCACATGACTTTGGTGCTTTTGCAAAACAAGGTTTTTTTATCTTTTGGCGATCTGGGTTTGTTCATTCTTCAATTCCAAGACATCCTAGAGATGTTTGGAGTAGTTTCTGGTCCAAGTGTTTGAATTCAAAAATTGTTTAGCGGGCCCACTATGGACCTGACCTATTTTATATAGGTGGCTACTTGATTTTTAAACTGTGTTGGGTATTTGGGCATACTGGATCTCACCTCTATCATATGCAGAGATAGCAATTACAGTGAATGAGTTTCTTGTTCCACGATGGACTAGTAAGATATCTTCCCAATATAAAAATCTTGGCGTAGAGATACTGGAGAATCGAGGGCTTTTCCATAGAGGAAACCTATATTGGATAGCATTGGGAGCATCGATGGATATTATATTAGTATTAAATATTGTCTACACCCTTGCTTTGACATATTTGAACCCAATTAGCAAGCCCTTGTGCTAATTTGGAAGGGAAGAAAGATGATGCCAAGTCAAATATGTCTAGTCACCACATGGAGAATACACAACATTCTATAGTCAGGACGAATATAATATGTAAGAAATTATCCCCCTACAATAGAACAAGGAGAGATCATCGCACAATAGAAAAAATAAGTGAACGATGAATGTAGTAGACAAAACTGACAACAATAACCAAAATGAAGAGGAACAGGGACGTCATCATGAGCTCTTGTAGAGACCAAATCACAATAGGACCAAATGATGAATCAATACTGAATAGACATTATCCGCAACTATCAGAGGTAACATGATCTCTATCGCAACTACCATATTCAACACAAAAAAGTGGTCTTCAATGCAAATGAAAACAAACACAGGATGAAAGGGAGGGGCCTCACGTTTCTAAAAGGAAATGCCTCACGCATAAGACAAAGGTACTGGTGCAAGTAGCCAGCATTTGAATCGCAAAAAACTAGCAACCCAACAAAAAAAAAAATGAAATCCCTCACGCATGAATTGGAGGCTCTGCATAAATATGAAAGGAGAAAAGGAAGCTTATGCAAAAAAGGCAGTGTGAAAACAAGATGGAGGCCGCCATTTAAAAGGGAGCCTATGTAGAGAGCAAAATTGGGACTCGCAAATGCCAAAAGGAGCTGCTCACGCTATTTTGTATGCAGCTAATCGAACAATGGAAACAACAACATACATTTTGAAAAGGAACTAGAATTCGAATTGCTTTCTGAAGTTGTTGTTCTCCTTTTCAAATGGCGACTGAAACAGGGAGTTATTGATACACCAATGATAGATGCATGAGTCAAAGTTCCCAATCCAGATGATCCAGAGCCTATTATCAACTTATAACTTCACGATCAAACATGTTCGGCAATGAGACTTGTTTCAAAAATGATGATAATGCATAACAAAGGAGCTCACGCCTGTGAAAAGTGTAAAAGGGTTTATCCCACATTCGGTGGGTGTAAGGATTTATTTAAGTTTATATACAAAAACACATGCAACATGATTTGAAGTAAGATGCTAGGAGTGCTTGGTGGGCCCGCCTATGTGGTTGAGGGCTTAGTGCATGGTGGGACCCCAATTTTGGCCCCCGGTTTAACAGGAGTCTTTAAAACTATAAAAAATAATGATCCCACATTGTTGCCGAAAAGGGTATTTCAAATATTCAAATACAACTCGACTAACATATGAAGATAAGTCAAGTGGAGAAGGCTATGCATGCAACCCCCGCCACCTGCCTTGGTTTCCATGCCAACGGGTCTAGGACATAATTTTGCAGGAGCTTGACGAGAACTAGATAGACATGTTTCAAGTGGTCACATGATCGCAAGGACCAAATTCACCCCTTGCGAACATGTGACAGGATGACATGTGGCACCGAGTGATGATAGAGCAGAGAGGTGGCAGGCCGACCAATCTTGGCCTACCACGTGTCAGGTGGGTCCCGCTGCAGGGCAATAAAAGACAATATTTTATTCCTTTTTTCTATGCACATCAAGGCTAAAAATCAAAATTATAAATGTATTGTTATATAGTTTTGACTATATAAAAAAGTCAAACATTAAAAATTACAGAGCATGGGAGAGCTAAATTAATAGTTGGGGGCTTTATTTTTCGCCTAGATAGCAAGTATTATATACCGCCGGAAAGGTCTCGACGTGAGGATTCCATTTTTGGGATAAATTTTAGTGCAGGTCTAACTAGTTTCAAGATATTTGTAGTTGAATGAAATAAGGGGGCCAAGAAGATATTTTGAAAATATCTATTTTGTTACATGCAGTGATTCACATTTCAGTTTGAAGAGATGACAGGTGTTTTCCAGAGTTGAGAGCAGGTCCCATTTCCAATTTGAAGGCAGATGACTCATCCAATGAGTAGAGAGGAGGAAGACAAGTGTCACTTTGTGATGATTTCTGAGTTTCTTCCTTCTCCTTCTTATTCTGCAATTCTTTCAATGACAGGGTTGGAATTTTGGGTTCTCCAAGGGAGAAAATCAAAGCAAGTTCCACTAATGCCAGTTCTGGTTAAGTTTAGTGTTCTATTTTTTTGATAATTTTGGCATTTTGAATGTATTGAAGCAATGTTTTATTAATAAAATACACCCGAAGTCTCTTTGCAAGGACTTGATGTCTCTGTATGTTTTCTGGAATTCTTATGAGCTAGATTTGTAAGGCATTTCTAGTTTGTCGTCTATAAGGTAGACTGTGATATTATTCTTGAGTTTCCTTCAAGGAAGGAGTAAATCTTGTTGGATAGTTTCTAAGAATGTCAAGGATATATGGATTTGATGATCATGTGTTTGTAATGATAAAAGTAGTATGTAAGGCATGTTACTGGTTTTAGATGTGTTGAGTTGTGAATCTTTGTGAATGTCTATTCAATTTGACTCCATACCCAATGGATTAGGCATTGGTTTTTTTCCAGAATTGCATCCAAACCACTTCAATCAACCATTTGCCTTTCTATTTTTGGGTACTTTGATTGTTAAATCTAGCATGACGGGCTGGAAACCGTCCAATGATTCGCTTGAAAAGGTGAATCCAATTGCAGGACATTAATATCCTGCTGATCCATTTTTATATTTGTTGGTGTTGTGAAGAAGGAATAGTTTTCCGGTGTTGTGAGTAGATATTTTGAGGTACACCCGCCTGGGTCTGTGGAGCCCAAAGTGCAGAAGGCATTTGAAGCCTTGTTGAAGTTGGGTTTTCTCTTGTTGAGTTAGTTTGTGAACTGGTGAAAGAAGGTATGTTTTGGCCAACAAGAAAAAACTCTAACACAAGGCAAACCCTCCCATGCAAACAACAAAAACCCTCTTTTTCTTGCAAGTAGAGGTGCTTAACTACAAATCTGACTTGGATTTGGATACCGTTTTCGATGAACTTCTAAGATCTGCTAACAAAATTAAAGTCGACCTTCAAAATATTAATGTAGCCTTTGACCTTTTATATGAGTCAAAGACTACCTAATGTCAGAAAGATAAAAGTTTTTTGGGTTTTCTTCATCTCGACATTTCCAATCTAAAATAGGTTGCAGAATTGCCTGAAACTACACAAAGACATCAGAAATCAACATTTTCTAGATCTTCCCTATTTTGAGGTTAGTACTTGCCTTTCAATTATTTCAGATTTCAAGCACATCTTCTTTATAGGGAAATATAAAGTTTTATCCTTTATTCATATTCTCTTTAGATTGATTCAATTGTGCATTAACCTTTTGGTTGATCAATTTGGATCTCTGCTTTGGGAATTTGGATTAAGAAGTAGATCTCATATTTCATCCATTCAATTAGGTGATTCCATTTCAACCTTATTCATTTTGGTGAACCCCACATACCTACTCTCCTTTCTTTTGTGGAATTAGATGCCCTATTGTGTTTTATTTCCTTTTATCTTGTTGGTATTAGATTTCTCTTTTATGTTAAATATTTCATGCTAATTAGATTGCAAAAATACAAAAATATTCATGCTTTATGTGTTCTTAGTTTAGTTCAATTGCATTTCTTTGGTTTATGAGCTCTACTACTACTACTACTAGTCCTACTTATAACATTCTGGTTAGAATAAGTCATAGACTCATGGGTGCCTTTGACCCTCAATCTTCCTCTCCTTTCCTTAGGATCCTGGATGATAATATTCTTCATGATTCCAATCCTATTATGGAGAATAACTCTTCTCAATCATCTCATGATGAGGATGATGCTTTAAGATTTCCGCCTGAACAAGTCCAAAAACTTTCAACTAAACTTGATAAAATGGGTAATTGGCTTATTGAATGAGAACCATAATCAAGATTCTATTCAAGCTATAGAGGCTCTTAAGAAAGTTCTTCATGATAGTGATCAAGGTGTTAACCTCTTGCGTGGTATTACTCACCTTGTGCATTCAAATGTTAAACCTCTAGCTCAAGAAGCTCAAGATTTAGGGTTGACTCCTCCTATCACTATGTAGAACCCTCTTCTAATCCTTTACCTAGTATTCCTACCTATACTCCTTCTTTGGTGACTGTGATGGTTCCCTCTATTCCTATGAGTTTTCTTCATGTGTCCCTCCCTACATCACAACCTTCATATCATAATGTTCATTTTACTTATTCCAATCCACTTTCAACTATAGTTCCTAGTGTTCCTCCAATTGTGTCTTCTATCCCTACAACTTATTACAGTATACCTAGTGTTTATAATGTTTCTACTCCTATTTCATCTATTCATTCAACAATCATCAGTTTGGCTCAAACTATGTCATCCTTACAACAACAACTTTCTTCCCTAACTCAAAATAATTTTAGAATTCCTACATGTGACATGGGAAGTCCTTTGTCTCAAGACATTATTCGTACTCTTGTTCCTCATAAAGTCGATATGCCTCATCTTGAGAATTATAATGGAAAAGGAGACCCCATTCATCATGTTAAAACATTCCAAATCCTTTGTAGTGATTATGCTCATGACCATAGGATTTTGGCCAAACTATTTTCTAGAACTTTCTGTGACAAGGCCTTACAGTGGTATTGTTCCTTGCCTCCTTATTCTATTGATTCCTTTCCACAACTTGCCAATGCCTTTATTCAACAATTTCAAAACAATATTGGCCCCGCAAGTGTCTTTAATTGATTTGATTGCATTGGTAAACTAAGTACTAAGGAAAAATTAACTGATTTATTGGTAGATTTAAGCATTTTGTATTCTCAGATTTCCTATCCTGTTCCTGATATTGATATTTCAATGTATGTTTATTTCAAATTTGCAAAAGGATATTAGTCATAAGATTCTGCTTATTGAATTTACCTCTTTTCAACAACTTTTTGTAGAACTTCATCATTATCAATTGCAAGTGAGTCAATTTGAGAGCACCACTCCAATGGCTCCTATTCCAATTGATAAAAGTTATGCTACTCCTAATCCAAAAAAAATTTCAAAAATTCAACAACTATGTCAAGATGAACAAACAAGAAAATGCAGTTGCTGATCAAGTTGTTGTTGCATCTCACATTGCCACTTTCTGCATCCACTTCTTTTCTATTAAATCATACATTTACTTCTCTTCTTAATCTTTACATGCTATTATGAATAGGTTGTTAACTACTAAAATGATTACTTCACCTCCCTGTTCGACCTCTATTACCTGCTACGATTGCATCTAAATCTTTTGATCCTAAAGCTTTTTGTCAATATCATCATCAAAATGGTCATGATAATGAAAAAGTGTTATTCTTTAAAAATATAAGGTTCAATACTTAAATTGTTTCTAATGCCTTATCTGTTGATAATCTTGATGGCGAGTGGGAAACAAATCAGTCTCTCCTCCTAATCAAAACCTTCAAATCTATACAAATCCTTTACCTACGCATGATACTAATATCGTTGCTCAGCCATCTGCTACAGAAATTGTGTATGATCAAAGATGGATGATCTCAATCATGTTGTTAATCAAGTGGAGCATGTTGGTCAATCTGTATCTTCACCTAAACCTCAAGCTCAAGCTCAGATTCATCTTGAAGTGCAATCTCAACATCAACCAAAACCTAAGCCTAAATTAAAAACTCAACCTATACCTCAAACAACAATCTAAGAATAAAAGACCTTAGGAACTTTTGATTACCTTTGATGACTCTAAGACAATCAAATCTCCTGATGGTCCCCTTTTACCATTTATGCTAGGATTTCTTAGAAAACCTACTCGCGGTTTTCTTGTTGATCCTACATCCTTATTCAATGTTATTACCGAAGAAAATATTTTTATGAAAAGCTCACAACGTGATTATTATGATACATCAAATTTTTGGATTCAAACTTGTAATGGTTTTCTTTATCCATCATTTGGTTCTATTACTTTACCAGTTGAAATTTGTGGAAAAATTGTGAACACTATCTTTGTTGTTGTTCATAATTTTGATCAATTTCAAGTTAAGCTAGGTTTGCCTTGGTTGAATTCCATGCATGTTGTTGCTTCACCTATCCATAAATGTCTTAAATTTGTTCATGATGAAGAAGTGAAGATGGTTAATCATAGTTTATATCAACCTTCTAGGCCTAGAGATTGTGTTGCTCTTGATTTCTTTTGGCCTTCATTACATAATTCATGTCCTCCTCGACCTGATAATCTTTTCCATTCATATCAAGCTTATAAACATCACAAGATTTTTGAATTAAGAATACCTCCTATGGATCTTAAATCATGGTCTTTTCCCTACACCTTCCATACCTCCTTTAACTATGGCTTCTAGTTCTGTTAATCAAGTTCCTCCTATTGCTGATAATCCTATCGATCTTCCTAAAGACAACTATGAAGGATCAATGTGATTGTTCCTCCTAGTTCTCAACCTATTTCATGTAAATCAAAGCATAATTGATCTACTAATGAACATCGTAAGAAGTGTCATGCTCCATGCTAAAGCTTATAATTATGGTTCTTCAAAGAACTCTACCTTCTTCAAATAAGACTATGCATGATGTTGTTACTAATAATGATGTTAAGATGCATGATTATGATGAAT
>BSBK01005951.1:0-25000 GCA_027943335.1 Chamaecyparis obtusa
TATATATATATGTATATGTATGTATATGTATGTATATATATATACATATATATATGTACATATATATATGTATATATATATATATATGTATATATATATATATATATATAGTATATATATATATATATTATATATATGTATATATATATATATATATATATATATATATATGTATATATATATATATATATATATGTATATATATATATATATATATATATATGTATATATGTATATATATATATATCATTATGGCATATGCATGTGTTAATTACTTGTATGCTTCAATCTAAATGAAGCTATTTCTCAACACTCCCTCTTAGCAAGAGAGGATTTGAACAACACCCATATGAATTGATTACACATGAGTTACATTTTAGAGAAATGAAAATTATTTGATCTCTGACACTTTAGGACAACAAATAAATGAAGTCTATCAGATAACAAACTTGATCCTAGGATGAGAATGAAGTCTCCAATATCACAGGTATAATTTCAGACATACATAGTCTATCTTGAAACATTTTGGGACAATAATTCAATGCAATATGTCATGATGGTAAATCAAGAATCTCAATATTATGATATCTAGCATAGTCTGGGACAACAACTTAATGGATTCAACTATGATATGATTGTTATCAAAACACTCAGTGATCACAATTTTAGTATCAAGACATCCGACACATTCTAGGACAACTTAATGTAGTCAATCTTGATAATAGGTTAGACTATTGTTGAGGTCATTACCTAACAATAGTAACCTTACACATATATCATATGAAAGATCGTCACCTTTCATAACACACAAACATAATTATTGCAATAAAATATTAAAATATTCATGAATATGTTCAAGTACATATGGTTGAGATTCAATCTCAGAAAGATTCAACTATAATTTAGTCATACCAAGTTTACCTTTGAAGTATTCTATTTTCAACTTGGCAAGGGGCTTGGTGAAAAATGTTGGCATTTTTCTCTTCATTGCTGATATACACCAATTTGATAACATCTCTGTCTACCATATCTCTTATATAATGGTAAGGTATCTCTACATGCTTGGATCGGTTATGAGAAAATGGATTAACTAAAAGTTTGATGCAGATTTGAGTATTGTAAGTGAATCGTGATGGGATTCAAGGGTTTTCCAAATAGTTCAACTAGTAACTTCCTCAACCATACTACTTCATGAGCTCTCATGGAAGCAACCATATATTTAGTTTTAGTGGAACTTTGAGAAACTACAGACTATTTCCTACTAAACTAGGATATCATGGTCGATCCAAGATTGAAACAACATCATGTAGTGCTTTTACGATCACTAGAACTGCCTACCCAGTCAAAATCAAAATACTCTTGTAGTTTGATTTCAACATTCTCATACTTTAGACCAAATCCAATAGTTCCACACAAGTGTCTCAAAATATGCTTGGTATCCATTAAGTGAATCTTCTTAGGTCGCTCATGAAATGACTTAACACATTGGAAGTATAAAAAATATCAGGACAAGTGTTCACTAAGTACATTAGAGATCCAATAATTTGTATATAGTATGTAGGATATGTAGATTCTGAATCTTCTACATAAATTTTAAGCTTATGAAGATTTGTTTCCATTGGAGTAGATATTGGTTTAGAATCCATCATTCCAAATTTGGTCAAGATATCAGTGGTATATTTTCCTTGATTTAGAAAAATATAGTTCTCCTTTTTCCATACTTCTAAATCTAGAAAGTAGTGTAGGAGTCATAGATCTTTCATATCAAATTCAGCTACAAGGTCTCATTTGAATCTTGCAATAAGATGATCTTCACCTATTATTAATAAGTCATCAACATAGAGAACTAGAATAAACATATACCATCTGCTGTTTTGAAGTATATGTTAGGATCTACTTTATTTTTGGAATATCCTAGCTTGGATAGATAACTATCTATCCTTTCATACCATGTCCTAGAGCTTGTTTAAGGTCATAAAGAGATTTCTTTAGTTTACAACACAGGGAGATTCCTATCATGTGTATAAAAAACTTTAGGTTGTTCTATATATACTTCTTCCTCAATTACCCCATTCAAGAATATTTTCTTTACATCCATTTGATGTATCTTCCATCATTTAGATGATGCAATGGCAATAACGGTTCTTACAGAAGTATATTGTATAATTGGAGAAAATGTCTCTACGTAATCAATTCTAGCCTTTCGTGAGAATCCCTTTGGCAAAAAATATAGCTTTATTTTTTTCAATACTACCATTTGATGCATATTTGATTTTGAATAACCATTTTGAAGAGACAACTAATTTGTCTTTAGGTTTTGGTACAACATCCCAAACATCATTTTTTAATATAGATTGGTATTCTTCAATCATTGCATCTTTCCAAGCTTGACATGATAAGGCCTCTTCAACATTTGAAGGTTCATATTTTGTGAGCTCAATTATGAGTTCAATATAGCATGTTTTATTTCTTGTTTTCTATTCTCTTTGAAAATTTCATCAGGTTCTATGTTGTTTTCTTCAATCATCTTTCTTGCCCATAGTGGTATTTTCTTGTTATTATGAACTTTAGTATTTTCAAATTTAGTTACAGGAGGTTCATTATCTTCTATGATATTCTCCCTCTAATTCTCAATTGTATTATTTTTATCTAATTCTGTAATTGAATCATCTTCTGTATTTAGAGATAGTTTATACGCAATATTTTCTTTAAATTTTACATCTCTACTATTTTCAATAGATCATTGTCCTGGGATATAGACTTTGTATCCTTTAGTGGTTTCACTATAACCAAAAAATATGCCTTTCTTCCCAGAGGGCTCTATTTTGGTCCCTTTTTCTTTAGGAACATGGATGTATACGAGACAACCAAATATTATTAGATGACTTAAGTCTGGTTTATTCCCTATAAAATCTTCTTCAGGTGTTATATTCTCTAAGATTGAATGAGGGCATCTATTTTGAATGTATACAGTTGTGTTTGAGGCTTCAACCCAAAATGAGATATGTATATTTTGATCATGCATCATGGCTTTGGCGGCTTCAATGATGGTCCTATTTTTTCTTTGTGTAACTCCTTTTTGTTGAGGATTTTAAGGTACTGTATACTCTCTCTTAATCCCAACATAAATGCAAAATTCTTTAAAGTTTTTAGAGATATATTCACCCCCATTATCTGATCTTAGAGTCTTTATTTTCTTCCTAGTTTGATTTTCTACTAGGGCTTTAAATTCTTTGAATATCAATAATACTTCATTTGATTCTTTAAGTTTAAGGAAATCTATCCAGGTTTTCCTAGAGTAGCCATCAATAAAGATTACATAATACAAGAATCCCCCTAATGAGGGTGTTGACATTGGACCACACAAATCAGTGTGGACAAGTTCTAGTATAAATTTTGATTTATGTTTTCTTGAAGGAAAAGACCCTTTTGTGTTCTTTCCTAGAGCACAACCTCTACAGATTCCAGTATGTTCAGATTTTAGATGAGGTAGACTTATAATGATCTTCCCTATGGTAGGTAGGGCATTATACTGAAGATGACCTAATATTCTATGCCAAATGTCATTATAATTTGATACTTCATGACTTAGTGCATGTTTTTTATCATTACAAAGTTTGTATAAGCTACCATCTCTTGTTACTATGGAAATAGCATTCTTAATGTTGGAATTTTTAGGCCAAAGTAGAAATTTATCTTCATGAAAGGTGACACAATATCCTTGATCAACTAGACCTAAAATAGAGACCAAATTTCTTTTGATTCCTGGTACAAATAGAACATCTTTTAATTGTAATGTGACTCCAGTTCTTAATTTAATTGAATAGGTCTTGATTCCTTTCACAGGATAGGTGGAATTGTCACCAATTGTGACTTTTTTAGTTGAGTGTTCTTTAAAAGTTTTGAATTAATCTCTAAACCTAGTTATGTGTCTTGATGCTCTACTATCAATTATCCAAGTGCTTTTATTTGAGTTTAGTTCACTTGATAAGGATATGAAAAATAGAGGATTTTCCACTTCTTTGACTTCAACTATGGTTGCTTGAGTTTTATTCCTTTCCAGACATAACTTGTGAGTGTGTCCAAACTAATCACACTTGTAGCATTGGACCTTAGAGAGATCTCTATTTTTGTGATGTTGATTATTATTTCCTCTCTTTCATTTAAAATTATTTTTCCTTTTTTTGTTTGTTGTAGCATGAAGTGCTTGAATATCTCTCTCTTTATTTGGACCTATCCCTCTTGAAATTAGTCAAGATTCTCCTTGAGTGCAATCGTTCTTGAGCTGATCATATTTAGGTAGTGATGATCAATCACTAATGCATTGGATAAAAATATTCCCAAGAGATTGGTAACCCTCTTAGGGAAATTAGGGATAGTTCTAGATCATCTACATTATTTCCAATAGTAGAAAGTTGATCTCTCAAATAAAAAATTCTCAAAAAATATGATGTAATTGTTTCTCCTTATTCATTTTGATGTTCATGAGTTTCTTTTTAGGTAAGAAATATGCTTGTATTTTTTATCTCATATGTAGTCTGAATGTTTTTGAATGCTTCATATACTATTGATAATCTAGCTATGGTTGGAAGAATGTGATCTTTAACAATGTCAATAATTATTTTTTGAGCCTTATTCTGATTAAGTAAAAATAGGATTTGAAAGGTCCTAAAACCTTGTACAAAAGATTAGAAGATAATCAACACTGATTAGATAGCCAAACAGATAGACAACAAAAGAAAAGGCACACGACCCAACCAAAGACATCAAAAAAATATTGCCAAGAAGTCAAATACAAAAATAGGCAGCACAGACAAAAGAAAGTAGCAGCTAATTGATCTCCATCAAATCAGAGGCATGAACAACTAGAAGGTCCATATTAGCATTCTGATCCACCAGCTCCATTTCTTTTTTCTTCATCCCAGCTCTAGTGCGATTACCGATACCAGTATCCTTGAGGTCCTTGTTATCCTCTCCTTTATCGAGCTCTGATTTCTCCACAGTAGCTTTAGTATCATCAGGAATCTCAATGATTTGGGTGCTTTGCTCTCTATTCATAGATTTGTCTAAGTTGTGGATTTTTTCTTCCAGAAAAGTGATTCTTTCCTCTTGTCTCTTGTTGTCATTTTTTAGCTTCTCAAAAGCTTGGTCTAAATCCATCACTTTACCCCCCATTTCACCAAAGGCTTCCCCTTTCTTGATAGCTTCCATCCAGTCTTCAAGGCACTTAGCCAACAACTTATCCCCAAAATTAGCCCTTTTTATCATGTTAATTATCTTTTTCTGGTCTTGAATGTCCTCTTTGATAGTTTTGATATCATGGGAAAAAGACCCCATAAACTTCCTAAAGGAGATAATACTATCCTTATGGTAAGGATAAATGTTGTATTCAGTATTCTTCATTAGAGGGTCACTAGTCCCAGCCTGGTCAGGGCCTTTTCCAGCAACAATCTCTTTCTCCTTCTCTTTGTGATTAACACAGGCATCAGTCATGTTCTCTTCATTCTAAATTTTTTCAACACTTCTATAATTCCTTTTACCCTTCCCTTTCTTGTACTCCATTTTCTCCTCATCATCAAAAGAGTCAAAAAGGCCTTTTTTCTTGGTACTCCTATTGCTTTCCACTTTTTTCCCTTTGACTTTTGGGCTATTTCTTTTCATTATTTTCTGATTTTGTTGCTCATCCTCAGAAGTGGGAATATCTTCCTTCAGCAGCTCAATTTTTCTTTTAACAGTGCTAGCCCTATATTTACCTTTACTCTTACTCACCTTCTTACCACTATCCCTATTATCATCTTCCATGTTAGGTTCAAACATCCCATCCAAGCCCTCCTGGTCCAAGTACTCCTTATTAGGGCTATTACCATTGCTGATAGGTCTAGCCACATTTTTATCTTTCATATGGTTGTAGAGAATAACCATAAGACCCTGATGGGATGTGTGGTCCCCTTTAGGGTCTTCTTGCAGGCTCTTTATAGTATGGTTCATTGAACACATCAAATAATAGGGCATACTTATAAATTCATCATGCCTAAAATGATTCAAAATGACAAAATGGTGACCATAAGCTCTGGAAAACCTCCCATCAAGAGTGAGGTAACTAATAGCAGCATAAAGTACAAAGTGCCATGGTCTACTGATATAAGTAGGACTGATAAAACCACCAACTTGTTTAACCATTCTAGCCTCTTCCTCCTTGTTTTCTAGGAATTTCTCAGCTGTCGAATCAAAGAAACTCCTATCACGATAAAATTTCATCCCATCCTTAAGAAGCCCAGTCGCATCAACTATATAATCTTCATTGATATCTATCTAGTAGTTATTAAATAAAATCTTACCATTTTTCCAGTTTTTAAGGAAGTACTGAGTGATTTCCGAGTTGCCCCCCTTGATTTTCTCCATGTAGGTGCTGAAGTTTCCCTTCTTGAGAATCTCTGAAGCCTCCCTTTTCTGTCTCCAATCATTGCAATTCACTAGTTCATATCTTTTCTTCCCACCTCCCATCTTCGCAATTTGAGAAAAGAACCTCACAATGATGTAAATGACAACAGTCCCCTTACTAATATTAATATTAATATCTGATCTTTTCGGAGCCCAGCAATCGTGTGAGGATACATCATCATCCCAAGTGGATTTTTGGGAAATGATACTGCAATAATTAATCTTTACCTTCCTCTTTTTTATCCCCATCCAACTTAAGTTGTCTTTCACTTCTCTGGTTTTCATAAGATCTCTCATGCTGAATGATGGATTTGATCTCAAGCGGAAAATTGTCCTTGTCCTACCAAGATGTTGTAATACCCCAAAAATGGGCTATATGTTCATTAACCTCCTACATCCTCAAATCGAATGAAATCGACATCAAAGTCCTAACCTAAGGCACATCTAAACATCATCTAATCCTAATTGATTATCTTAAATTCTGCATCGGGGAATATTCCTAGCAATATTCCTATTTATCATAATTATCTTTAATTTTATAATTATTTGGCAATAAATCACATTTATCCTAAAGTTTGATTAATTGAATATTTTCATATTTAATTAATGGGATTTAATTCTGCCACTTAATTATTTAATTGTATTTATTCCTAAGTATTATTATTTAATTTTGACAATAAATCCAAAATCCTATGAATAATTGATTAAATTCTTATTTAATTAATTAAAGCAAGTTGTCAATTTTTAATAATATTGTTTTTGAATAAAAGCTTGAAAAATAATTGATTAACCCATAAATCAATTATTTTATTTTTCAAAATCAGTTAAGTTAGAAATAAATCACTTTATTATTAAATCAATTCATAAATAAATCATGCACAATCAAGAAAAGTAGACAACTATCAATTATCAATTAAAGCTAAACTCTATTTTGAGTTAAACTCTGCTTTTGCATGTTTTTGTGAGTTAAATATTCTTTATTTAAAAATAACTCAAAAATCAACCTGAGTTATTTGAGTGATTTATGACTTTTTTTCCCATGCACCTCCAAAGCCGTGGATTTCTATAAATTAAGGCTTTAGCTCTTCACAAATCATCCACAGAATCTCATATTTTTGCACAATCACGTTGGAGAATTGGAATTGGGAGAATCAAAGCTTATTGCGAATCAAGGCTATTGTGAGATCAATTTGTTTTTTTTACATTCATTTAGATTCTTTTTCATATCATTGTTAGATCATTTTAGCAGATCAATTTCATATAGATTAGATTTCATATCAAGTTTTTATCATTCTTATTGCATAGAAAATCCAAAAAATAGCTTAATTGCATTCAATTCATATCTAGATCAAATTGCATTCAAATCCTTCATTTAGGTGTCATCTAGGTCACTAATCTTGATAAAAATCTGAGAACATCAATCTTGCACCTACTAGAAGGCAGTAAATCGCTTGGTTAAATTAGATTTCAATTTTGCACGATTTTGATTTTTGCTAACCTCTAATGTTTTACTGAAGTGTTGTGTCTACAGATCAGGTACAAAATTCACACACACATTTTTGGCGCCCACCGTGGGGCAACCCACCTTTACATGCTAGTTTTGATTTTTTTTTGGAGCTAAAGCCCTAAAGTTTCAAAGATTTAATTTCATCTCTCAAACAGATTTTATTTTTTCTTTGAAATTTTTTTTTCAAGTTGGACATATATCAAAGAAGCTACAGTAAAAAATTTAGAATTTTCTAAGATGTTTTGAATTTTTAATAATTTTTTCTTGAAATTCGAGAAAAAATTAATATCTGATGCAAATCAGCATATTTTTTGGAAATTTTTATATTTTTGAAAAGCTCTTTAAATTCTATAGGGGGTCCATTCTTTTTTTTTAAAATTTGGATATAATATAATAGCTCAAATAGTCAATTTACAAAAACTGGTCTATTTTGATAAAATGGGTCTCTAGGGCACAAATGAAGAGATTTTTCTAAAATTTTTACATTTTTGGAAAGCTCTCTATCTTTTAGTAGGGGTCTCTATTCTGAATTTCTATTTTTGTGGCCAAAATCATATGAAAGAAATTAGATCTTGTTGACTAAGTCAAATGCAGCAAAAAAAATAAAGTTTTGTGATGGGTATGCACTTATTTTTTTTACATGGTTCAATGAATGATATGAGTTGTCATTTGGGTTAATTGCTGGTTATTATTGCTGATAATAATTGATTTTTAGAGCTAACCCTATGGTTTTCATAAGTTGAATATATTTTGCATATCTTGTTTGCTTGTTTGCTTGTTGGAGAGTTCGTCACTTGCTTGCATGGAAAAGCTCAACAAGAATTGCTAAAAATCAGGTAAAATATACTAAGCATGTTGCAAGGATCCTAGGTATTCTACTTCATCTAATAAAATTTCAATTTGGCCTTAAAATAAGTCTCTTATGTGTTTAGCTTGAGTGTTTCTTTGCATGCTTTTTCTATGAATTTGCATAATTGAATACTAGGTTGTGACACCTTAGGTATTTATTGGCAGTCTTAGATTACTTGTGATTGATCTAGATTGCTATCTTGGGTTATTGGACTCACTAAATCTATCAGCCCCTCATTTTCACCCCGTGGTTGCAATATCAATGCTACATTAAAGGAGAGGGGTCTACAAGAAAGAAGCATTAAGTGTTCCACTAGGCAACCCTTTTGTGCTTTTTGGAACTCACTTATTTTCTAAGTTGTGGACTCATTTCTAGCTTGTGTGAGGGGTTAAGTGCTCCACTTTGTGGACTCACCTCATATTTTCTTTAAGTGTTAAGTGTACCACTTTGTGCTTTTGAATACTTTTGGATAAATTTTCTTTCTGGAATATATATGTACTCACATAGTAATTAGGCCCCATGAACACTATTTGTGGATCTTGAGAGAGTGGGTTCCTAGGAAACCCTTCTCAATGAGGGATCCCTTGTAGGTGGAGAGGATACTTAGTGCATCTCACATTCTACTTGGTTCATGCATCTTCCCTTATTGATTGATACATTCTCTCTCTGGAGAGGTTGATAGATCATGTGGGGTTGATATCATAGACCTTGGTGAGACAAACTTTATCTTAGTGTGTTGGATTAATCTCCTTGCTTTGTTTGCGTTAAAAGTGAAGAGGCATCAAAACCTTGGATCTAGAGCCAAGTCCCCTTGTGGTATCATACTATGAGTCACCTTTAGAGAGGGTTAACCATAGCGGACAATCCCTTCATAGGGAAAACTGCGTTGACAGAACCTCAAGCGGTAATAGCCATTTTCACCGTGGTAGTGACAGTCACTATATAAATGTCCTTATGGAAGAAATCTCCGTGGGTATGGTTCATTGTTGGGTTGTCAGATCTCCCTAGCAGCTCCTGAAGATTAAGTTCTCAGACTGTGTCAAAACCCTGGTGCGCTGGGATTGGAGTTCACCCCTTTGGATCATAAAAGTTGCATAGTCAAACCATTACTAAAAACCCTAGCGAGGCCAAATTTTCATTTTATAGGGTATATATACGTTATTGCAAAACATTTTTGGAACATACACAATTAGCGCTTTTGAGGATTAGAATGAATAAGTCACTTGATTGTTCATGCACAAGGTTGCTTTTGCCCTTGTTCATTATTTTCAGACATGCTTGAAATCACGTGCTTGCTATTTTGCATGCTTGTTTATCTATTTGGTTATTGAAAATGGACAAATCTGTTACAATCCTCAAATCTAGACATTAAAATTTGCAAACAATCTGAATCTGAAAACTCAAAATTTGCAAAATTTGAACTAAAATTCTTTTCTGGAGTCAAAAGTCATCTCAAGAGGTTAGAAAGTCATACGAGTTTTCTCAAAGTGTCATTTCATTACTACCCAACTGTCGTATGGTAAAGAACCCAGTGTCGTACGAGTCTTTCTGCCAGTTAAATTCAAAAAGTCAAATCCTACTAGCAACTATCGTGCGAGTTTTTCAACTATCGTATGAGCTTTTCAACTATCATTTCATAGCATACCCACTGTCGTACGTTTCTACAAAGTGTCATTTGGGAAATTTTTGAGAGTTGTCAGAAAATTGTTAGAATTGCCAGATATTTAGCCTTTTCAGTCTATTTCAGAATCTGTCGATCAAATCACCATGTCAGGAACAAAGCAGTAGCTATTGAGAATCCAATCATTTTCCTAAAGTGGCCTTTTTGAATCCGATTCAGCCTTCTATTTAATCAATTTGAGTCTTTATCATCTCGTGTCAAAACCTTGTCATAACTATCAATCTTCAATCAATCAATCATCAAAATGACTGAGTGTTTCGATATCTTGTCTGCTATCTTTTGGGAACCTACCCATACATCCAGGGCATAGTATCCTTCATCCACGTCTAATCGAATCTTCAAATCAATCAAACCTTGACAAGGTTGTGTCATCTAATCATCTTGATTCAATTCATTCTTCGGTTATGTGGATCTTATTCTTTTGTTTCACTTGAGGTTAATGGTGGAGACTAGAGCTTCCTCTCACAAGAAATCTATCACCACTCTCCAAACTCCAACTCTTGAGAAACTCATCAATTCTAGTCTTTACGAGGACGACGGTCTTGGCAACTATCGATTGAAATCTGGTTACATACCTCCTCCATCAACTCACAGAGGTACTCAACATACCCCTCATCAATCTAATCTAGGGAGTCCACAAACTCCTACCATGTCTCGAGCAAGGACAAATTTTGGCTCTCAAAGAGCTCAATCTCAACATGGTGCAGATCGGGAACTCACACCTGAAGAAATTACTCAATATAAAAATGACGATAACTTCAAATGAATGATGAAGCATTTCTTGAAAGAAGATAGAGAAGCATAATTTTTACAATTAGCTCATCAAGGAGCTAAGCTTCCTCCTAATTTTAATGTTGAAGCTATCATCACACATGAGGAAGAAACTCCACTCACAGCTATGACAAAACAAATACATGTTTTACAAGTCAAACTGAATCAACTCAAAAAATAGAAGGAACCCAAAGAGTTCTCCATGGAGGCTCTATGTCCTTTTCCATTTGACAAAGACTTGTACTTGCTACCCTTTCCAAAAAGAGTGGAGATGTCGAAGTATGATAAGTATGATGGACACTCAGATCCTCAAGATCATGTCAGAGAATTCTATACACAATCAATGGAGTTCATGCACGAACCAACCTATCTGATGCATCTCTTCCCTCGATCTCTAGGGGGAGCAGCCATCCATTGGTTCTCTAGACTGCCTTCTACTATCAAAACTTTTGAGGAGTTGATCAAATTATTTTATCAACAATACTCCTACAATATTTACCACGCGGTCACCATGATCGATATCTGTAATCTCAAGCAATATCCAGGGGAACCATTCCTAACATTTCTCAAGAGATGGAGGAAGAAGTTCTCTCTATATGCCAGACCTATTCCAGAAACAAAAAAATTGGAAATCTTCATCAAAAACCTTGTTCTAGAAATCAATTATCCTCTACAAATGCAAGATCATACATCTTTTGATAAGATGGTGGATAATGCTATCAAAATCAAAAAAGTGCTTGTGAAAAAAGGAGAAATCACACTTCAAAAAGACAAGTATGAATCAGGATCCAGTTCTAAAAATAAGAACAAAAATTGGAACAAGAACAAAGGCATCATCATAGATGGCATTGTTGACACTGTCCATGCCCCATCAAAGGCACCAGCCTACAATCTCACTCTTGGTACTCAAGCCATTAAAGCTTCAGAGAAAAAGTCTTCTGAACCATCTCAAAAGAAGCCAGAATGTAAAAGATGGGATAAACATCGAAAGTTTACCCCTCTGGGAGAGTCTTTAGAATCAGCTATGAAAACTCTACTGGTTGATAACATCATCTCTTTACCACCAATCTGACCAAATGATCAGGACCCCAAACCGAAATGGTGGAGAGGAAATGAATTCTATGATTTCCATCGGAGTAAAGGTCACAAAACTAATAATTGCTACCACTTGAAGCATACCATTCAAGATCTAATCAATAGTGGAGACATCACAATTGACAATCCCTAGATCAATAATGATCATACAGCATTCACAGAACCATTTCTGAAACATGGTCAAGAAGTTTCAACTTCTCAACCTAATATGGGGGCAAAAGTCAACTATGCCTACCCTCGAAATAATGCTATCATCAATATGGTTGAACCATGTCTCTCTGAAATTTGCAATGTCATCACAATTGTACAAAGAGACATAGATCATTCCTTAGCTAACGCAGTTACTCGATCACAAGCTCGAACGCATCTAAAAGGACAAATCCCAGATTCATCAAATGTCCCTAAGGTGCCCTTCAATCTTTCATCTGCTTCTAAACAGAAGGCTGCTTCCAAATCTTCCAATCCAAAGGATACAAGGCCTACATCTTATAGCATTGTTCAACAACTCCAACACACTAATGTGAAAATCTCCATGTTTGAGTTGCTTCGAATATCTCCAGCTCATAGAGCCATTCTCGATAAAGCTTTGCTCGGTTCCAATGTTCCTGATGACCTTGATTTAGATAGGTTCCAGACTATGGTTGGACATCTTACATCTCCACAATATGTCTCCTTTTTAGAGGAAGATGACAACTCCTTGAGTCACCCACATAATCAGCCTTTGCATATAGAAGTCTTGATCTAGAATCCTAGAGTCAAACATGTGTTGATAGATGAGGGCGCTAGCCTAAACATTTGTTCTTACAGCTTGATCACACAATTGGGATTTTCAGAATTGGCTATTGATCCTAGAAAGAAAATAACTATCAAGGCCTATGATGAACAAGAAAGATCTTCTAAAGGCACCATTGTCTTACCTATCAGAGTGGTCCAGTTATCAAAGATACCATCTGTCAAGTGCTTGATCTACCTTTGGCCTACAACGTCCTTTTAGGGAGACCATGGATACATGAAATGCAAGCTATTCCTTCTACATACCATCAATGTTTGAAGTTTCCTTATGAAGGAGTAGAGGTTACTATCCCTGTAGATCTGAATACAACTTGCAACACCTTGAAGGAAAGTGCAAATAAGCTTGTACCTAATAACAGAGAATCTTCCATTGAACCAACTAAAGAAGCATCCACATGTAAAATGGAAGATCTTGCAAAAGAGGTTAATATCAAAGAAAATGGTATGGGAGAATATACTATCGAGCCAGTCTTATCTTTGACATCTCTCCCTATCTTGCCTAAGTCTTATGGGAAATCTTTGAAATAATCCAAACCAGACTCTAAAGAACCTCTTGAAGCATATAAAAATAATTTTGTAGCAGAACAAGTATCCAAGCAAGAATTTGAAGAGGATGAGGCTATGTTATCATGGCTATACAAAGATGAACCTGAATCTCAATTTGTTCAAACTAGTGACTCTGTAGTATCCAAAATCCCTTCCAAGTCATATGGTCCAGGAGATAAATTAATAGCTAAGATGGGATATTCAGGTAAAGGACCTCTAGGAATTAGAGGAAAAGGTCTTGAGGTACCTCTCCCACATACTGGTAGAGAAAATAAAAACAAAGTTGTCTTAGGATTTACGAAGAAACCCTATCACCTCAAAGGTAATTGTTCCCATGTCATAGAGTAGATCGCACCAGGAGAACCTCTTCTTAAGAAAGAAGAAATAGTACCATTAGATAGTGATTCAGATAGCTCAGAACTCATCCCCTATGAAAAATTGCCTAAGGAAATCAAAGACCTTCTTGACGATAAAGATGATCTAATCAAAAGAATTAATGTAGTAGAAACATAAGAACCTACTATCAATCAAGAGATAGTTGCAACACAAGAACCAGCTAATCTCAAAAATAATCAAGAAGAGGGAAGTGGTAGTGATTCTGAGATAGATTCCCATGAGTATGAATTCAAATCAGAATCTGAGGGTAACCCTTCTTGGGGTATTCACCCCGACTTTACTCATGTTCTAAGAGTTCCTAGAGATCCTGAATCAGAAGCTGAATCAAATGACTATGAATGGGAAGCCATTCCAGAACTAGATGAAGATGAGCTTATTATAGAGAAACATGTTGATGTTATTCACCAATATGTACCTAATCCCAATGTGAGTCTAGAGCGAAATGATGAACCTATCGAGTCTGATCCACCTATAGCTGAATTCAACTCCCATGATGACATTGAGCCTATTCATGAATTGAATGTCTTAAGTTTTAATATCACCTTTGAACTCAAGCATTGGGTTAGGACCAATGATGACAGATCAATATCCATAAACACTATCTCCCAATCTTTCCCTACTTTGACTATCCAATATCCAGAACTTATTGATCAAACTTCCACAAATCTTAGCCATGGTATTTATACCTTCCCAAATGTCTATGCCCTTCCTTGCTACCTCAATGTAGTTGAGCCTATGAGTACTTCCATCAGTGAACCAAGCATCAGCATGACCAAGTCAGACATCAAATATCTTAGCCAGAAAAATAAGAATAAAAAGAAAAAGAAAAAGAGTTCTGAGGGTGAAAACCACTTTGTGGCAGTCTTAGAACCTACAAAAGTAAAAATAAAAGACATATCCAAAGGTGAAAACCTCTCTGAGGTGCCTAAGGATGAGATATTTGATGTCCTTCCAAGTCATTTATAGGACAGATCTCCAGTTCTAATTGAGCCCACTCAATCCATCAATTTGGGTACAATAGAGGAACCACAATTGGTACATGTAGCACAATCATTATCAGAAGAAGAGAAGTAAAAATTTACAACATTCCTAACAGAGAAGAAGATCAACTTTGCATGGAAATATTTAGATATGCCAAGATTGGATCCTAATCTTATAATGCATCATTTATCTATTGCTCCAAATGTCAAACCTGTCAAGTAAAAATTGAGAAAGATGCATCCTCACATTGCACTCTTGGTAAAAGCTAAATTAGAGAAGCTCCTAAATGCTAGATTCATTTGATTTATTGACTATGCAGAGTGGATCTCTAATATTGTACCTATTTCTAAACTAGATGGGTCAATTAGAGTGTGCACAGACTTTAGAGATGTGAATAGAGCATGCCCTAAGGATGATTTTCTACTACCTAACATTGATATGATAGTGGACATGACTGTGGGTTTCGAGATGTATTCCTTAATTAATGGTTTCTTTGGATATAACCAAATAAAAATTTCTCTAGAGGACCAAGAGAAAACTACTTTCACATGTGCATGGGGCACCTTCTGTTGGAATGTCATGCCATTTGGGCTTAAAAATGATGGTGCTACATATCAAAGAGCAATGACATCTATTTTCCATGACATGATGCATCAAACTATGGAAGATTATGTTGATGATACTTTAGCAAAATCTATTATCAGAACTGAACATCTAAAGGACTTGAGCATGATCCTAGACAGAATGGAAAAGTTTAGTCTCCGACTAAATCCTAAGAAGTGTGCTTTTGGTGTCACTTATAGAAAGCTCTTAGGATACATAGTTTCAAAGAAGGGCATTGAAGTTGATCCAGCTAAATTCAAGGCTATAATAGAGATGCAACCTCCCACGAATATCAGTCAAATGAGGACATTGCAAGGAAGAGTTCAATCTATCAAAAGATTCATATCACAGCTAGCGGACATATCACAGCCTTTTACAAAAACATTACATAAAGGTGTGACCTTTGCATGGAATGAAGAATGTGAGAACAACTTTAACCATATCAAGAAGTATCTATCAAATCTTCCTATCTTGATGCCTCCTATTCATGGGAAGCCATTGATCTTATATATCTCCACAACAGCCACATCACTGGGGACATTGCTAGTGCAACATGATGAAGAGAAAAAGGAAAGAGCCATTTATTATATAAGCAAAACATTGGTGGTGTATGAAAAGAACTATTCTATGATTGAGAAAGCTTGTCTCGCTATGATCTTTGCATCATAGAAACTGAGACACTATATGTTAGCTCATACCATGCATCTAGTAGCAAAAATTGATCCACTAAAATACCTACTAAGCAAGGCTGCCCTCACAGGTAGACTGGCTAAATAGGTCATGCTTCTAAGAGAATTTGACATTGAATATGTTGAAAGAAAAGCTATAAAAGGTCAAGTTATTTCTGATCAACTAGCAGATGCACCCATGTTTGATGACACACCAATGCAAATGGAATTTCCAGACTCCTCTATTATGCACCTATCTTCTAGAGAATGGCAATTGTTCTTTGATGGCTCCTATACACAAAATGGATCTGGAGCAGGCATATTGTTCATAACTCCTCAAGGATACTCCATCCCAAAAGCATTCAGACTAAATTTCCCCTATACAAACAATATTGTAGAATATGAAGCCCTTTTGAATGGTATGAAAATAGCAATTGAATGGAGAGTAACAGAGCTACACATTCATGGAGACTCTCAACTTGTTATTCATCAAGTCAATGATGTGTACCAAACTAAAGATGGAAAGCTCATTCCTTACAAGAGAATGGTAGATGATCTTAAGAAATATTTCATATCTATCACATTTGAGCAAATTCCTAGAACAAAGAACAAGGCTGCTGATGCAATGGCAACACTATCTACTTTATTATAGCAGCCTGAACATGAGCTACGCTACGAGTTCCTAGTGGAAGGACTATCTTATCCTGCATATGACTCCCCTGAAACCCGCATGATCTACACTGTTGTTGGTCATGATTCATCTAGATACAAAGACCTCTTTTCCTATCTCCAAGACCAAATCATTCCTGATACCTTCAATCACCATGAAAAGAGATACCTTATCCGTAATGCCTCCTGATATGTCATCATTGGTCACGATATATACAAACGAGGTCTAGATGGTATGCTACTTAGATGTTTAGAACGGGAAGAGTCTCAACATGCATTAGAGGAAGTCCATGATGGTATTTGTGGGTCACACTCAAATAGTTTAACACTAGCTTGAAAACTTATTAGGGCTAGGTACTACTGACCTGAAATGGAGAAAGAGGCCATCAAATTTGCTAAGAATTGTCAAAACTGTCAAGTACATGGCAACCTAATTCATGCTCTAGGGAGGGATCTAATCCCCTTTACAACACAATGGCCTTTCCATCAATGGGCATTTGATCTTATCGGGATGATTCATCCTCATTCTTCTAACGGACATACCCATATAATCACAACCACATATTATTTTACAAAATGGGTAGAAGTGGTCCCTTTGACACAAGCAATAGGAAAGCAGATATTGATGTTCATCTTAAACTATATCATATGCAGATATGGGATCCCTCATTCCATAATCACAAATAATGGTGGGCAATTCAAGAATAAAGAGCTAGATGATCTATGTGCCAAATTCAAGATCACCCAACATTGGTCTTCTATCTACTATCCACAAGGGAATGGCCAAGCAAAGGCTTCCAACAAAAATCTATTGAAGATCTTGCACAGAATAGTAAACAAAACCAGCAGAGACTGGCATCTCATGATTAATCTAGCTCTATGGGCCTACAGAACAAGTATCAGAATGCCTACAGGGGCTACACCTTTCACTTTAGTTTATGGGTTTGAGGCGGTACTACCTATTGAACTTGAAATCCCATCACTAAGAATCAGAATGCATGGTCTAGTAACTGATGATGACTACAGAGTGTCTAGGTTGCAAGAACATGAACTACTAGATGAGCGCAGACAAGTAGCATATGATCATCTTAGAGTATATTAGAAGAGAATGTCTAGAGGCTACAACAAGAAAGTTAGACATAGAGAATTTTAGGTTGGCAATCTAGTTTTGAGAGAGAATCCTAAAAATCAATCACATCGAGAACACAAGGGGAAGTTCGAACCCAATTGACTGGGTCCCTTTGTAATCACTGCTACTTTTGGCTCTGGTGCCTATCAACTCTCAATGACTAAAGGAGAACAGCTCTGAGAACCAATCAACATTCTCCATCTGAAGAAATTCTACGCCTAAGGCATTCAGTATATGGTAAAATGTCCTAAAAAAATCTTTAAAAATTGAAAAATATCAAAAATTCAAAAAAAATTGAAAAATGAAAAAAAAAAAAAAAAGTGCCTTGGTGAAAACCTGGAAATAGGCGCCTTGGTAGCAAATATAGAATCTCTGCCAAGATGGTGAAAACCCAGCAAATGAGTGCCACTTGTTTTAAAATGCTCCATCTATCAGTGCAATCTTGGTCTTTCCTAGCTTTTAGTCTTGCTTTAGTTTGTACATATCTCTCGGTTTGTTTTTGCATTTCCAGTTTTCAATAAGTCAGTTTGTCCACCAATCTGCTCAAGTGTTTGTATCCTATCAATGTTCAAACTTGGGGGCAATCAATGTCATATCGTATGGTCTCTAGTGTATCTTAGACGTATCATATCTAGTCAGAGTCATTTTGAAGCTTCATGTGAGTCAGTTAGTCAGTCTTGTCTCCTGAAAGGATTTTGCATCTACAACAATGCAATCAACATCAAACATCAAATTGAAAACAATCTATGCTTTTTTACATGCTTTTATCTCCTTGTATGCTTACTAATTCACATTGAGATTTTTGCATATTGTGTCCCTTCAATCCCTTCGATGATGTCCTTTATAGGATTTAGAGAGTGATGACTGGGGGCATAATATTTTCTTTGTCTTCTACTTGTATGTGAAAATCTAACAACTTTGGAAATTCTGGATTGAAATGGTGTCCGACTGTAAGAGCCTCTATCTCAAATTGGATGGCCATGTGTACCTCAACCATTGATACCCGGATGATTCAAAGAAGTATTGATCTAACTATTGTCTTTTTGAGTGAGTTCTTTCTCCTACTATGAAACATGATCTTACCTAAGGATGTGAACAATAAAGGGTCACTAAGGGTAATTCACATTGGATTTAGAATGATCTCTTGGCTGTTTGATGTGTTTGTCATGCAAGGTGTATTCAGGTCATCATGATGTTTATGTTTTGATGCTTATAAAAATTTCTATATCAAAATGGACATGATATTCAGGTCATCCTGGCGTTTATGCCTTGGTGCTTATATCTAATCCAACATTCCAAAAATAAAATCAATATTCATATATCCATGGTTGTTGACCAGTGGGTGTTGTATTGATTCTTGCGCATACAAATTGATATTCATGTCTATGGTTTCATAGCTAGTGGGCATTTTATTGATTTATCTGGTTACCTAAAAGTTCAATGATGATAACAAATCAACACATGATCAGTGACTAGGTCCTAGGTCTTAGGTTGCATTTCATTTTGCATGTCTCTTTGCATTTTGCATGTCTACATGATCTCACAACTTTTTGGAAACACTTCAAAGCTTAAACAAATCTTCATATAAATTCTTCACATCTACCAAGAGCTGAATCATACATGAAGGTTCCTCCAACGAAATAGCAAGTAGAATCCTTTTTTGGGATCAAAATCAAAATCTGAGATCGTTTAATATGTCAAAATCATGATTTAACATTTTGGGCCCAAGATGGTCTACTGCTTGCATAATCAACCTTCAATCATCAAAGAAATCCAACATTCAACTTAACTGATTATCTTACATCAAACTATCAAAATTTCAACTATGGTCAACTATGGTCAACTCATGGTTTAACCTAGTCAAACTTGGTCTTTTGGACCTCTAAACGATGTAGAATGCATTCCCAGATGTGCTTAACCACTTCTCAAATCAATTAACATGCTTCTAAACTATCAACGCTGACTTTTCTTATTAGATTTCAATTTTAATCCCAAAGGGGGCATGGTATTGCATATCATTCAAAGTTTGTAATCAAATTTGAAATTATATCTTCCTCAGTAATCAAGACAACAACCACATCTAGTTACTGATTCATCAAAAAAGACCTCATCGCTTGGGGAAAATCTATCATCACTTGGGGCATATCAAATTCATCAAGATCCATATCAATCTGGTATTCTCCTAATCTTGTAAACTATATCAGTTTTTGCAACCATCAGATCATAGTGTTCTTTCCTTGGTTCTTCAGCAACTAAATGGTTTGAATGTGATACCTGCTAGTTCTGCTAAGACAATCAAGTCTAGAACCGGTCACTCACTTCTTTGCAATCCTAAGGTTCAGAATCAAGCATTTTGACACTCTTTCGCAATCCTCGGTTCATCACTGCTACAATGAACATTATCTTTGGTCATTCAAGACCTATCATCTTCATATCAAATCAATATCAATCAGCTTCTGTCTCATATCAATTATCAATTTCGAATCCGTTTCATATCTCTATCAAACATAGACTATCTTTGAACCACTGTCCTTCACACAACAATTCAAAGAGGGGCAAAATGTAATACCCCAAAAATGGGCTATATGTTCATTAACCTCCTACATCCTCAAATCGAATGAAATCAACATCAAAGTCCTAACCTAAGGCACATCTAAACATCATCGAATCCTAATTGATTATCTTAAATTCTGCATCGGGGAATATTCCTAGCAATATTCCTATTTATCATAATTATCTTTAATTTTATAATTATTTGGCGATAAATCACATTTATCCTAAAGTTTGATTAATTGAATATTTTCATATTTAATTAATGGGATTTAATTCTGCCACTTAATTATTTAATTGAATTTAATTATATTTATTCCTAAGTATTATTATTTAATTTTGACAATAAATCCAAAATCCTATGAATAATTGATTAAATTCTTATTTAATTAATTAAAGCAAGTTGTCAATTTTTAATAATATTGTTTTTGAATAAAAGCTTGAAAAATAATTGATTAACCCATAAATCAATTGTTTTATTTTTCAAAATCAGTTAAGTTAGAAATAAATCACTTTATTATTAAATCAATTCATAAATAAATCATGCACAATCAAGAAAAGCAGACAACTATCAATTATCAATTAAAGATAAACTCTATTTTGAGTTAAACTCTGCTTTTGCATGTTTTTGTGAGTTAAATATTCTTTATTTAAAAATAACTCAAAAATCAACCTGAGTTATTTGAGTGATTTATGGCTTTTTTTCCCATGCACCTCCAAAGCCGTGGATTTCTATAAATTAAGGCTTTAGCTCTTCACAAATCATCCACAGAATCTCATATTTTTGCACAATCACATTGGAGAATTGGAATTGGGAGAATCAAAGCTTATTGCGAATCAAGGCTATTGTGAGATCAATTTGTTTTTTTTACATTCATTTAGATTCTTTTTCATATCATTGTTAGATTATTTTAGCAGATCAATTTCATATAGATTAGATTTCATATCAAGTTTTTATCATTCTTATTGCATAGAAAATCCAAAAAAATAGCTTAATTGCATTCAAATCCTTCATTTAGGTGTCATCTAGGTCACTGATCTCGATAACAATCTGAGAACATCAATCTTGCACCTACTAGAAGGCAGTAAATCACTTGGTTAAATTAGATTTCAATTTTGCATGATTTTGATTTTTGCTAACCTCTAATGTTTTACTGAAGTGTTGTGTCTACAGATCAGGTACACAATTCACGCACACAAATGTGACTTCCCCTTTTTGCAAGCATAATTAGCAGCCCAGTCAGCCACCACATTACCTTCATGATATATGTGAGTAATGATACACTTAGCCATAGTAATAATTTTCTCTCTTGCCACTTTAATAATATTATCAATGGTCCATGAAGGTTTATATTTTTCATTAAGATAGTCAATGATATGTTTTGAATCTCCTTCAAGCCATAATTTATTACAATTATATTCTTTGGCTAAGATGATTCCCTGATAAGCCGTAGAAGCCTCAGCCATGTGGTTAGTCTGGGAACCAATAGCTATAGCTTTTATAGCTTTGCAATTACCATTCTCATCCCGAATAATGATGCCACATCCAGCAATGCCTAGATTCCCCTTAGGTGCACCATCAAAATTAACCTTCATCCATCTTGGAGGCTGGTAATCCCATTTCACTTCATCCCTTGGGTTAGTCTTATTCTTATTATTAGTTTGGATTCTCCACTTTTTGAGGATTATAGTATCCTCATCATCAACATTGGTGCCCTCCGAGTTCATAATTCTGTAGTTTTCACTAATCAACCTTCTAGTTTTCTTGAACAAAATCTTGGGAGGGGTAATGATCTCTCTAAAGATTCTATCATTTCTCTCTTTCCATATAGCCCAACATATATGAGGTAGAGCATAATTCCATATCCCTTTAATGTCTTTGTTTCTAGAAGTTATGTTCCAAGAATTGAACATTCCCTCCACATCTTTAGGGAGCACCCAATTCAAATTGAAGGTGTTGAGGAAGAGGCCCCAAAGTTCCTGAGTGTAAGCACATTGAATAAAAATATGGTTAACAGATTCTTCATCTTCCCTGCACAGACAACACATGTTAGTTAAATACATTCCCCTCATCTTGATATTATCAAGAGTTGGGATTTTGTTTTGTAACATCATCCAGTAGAAAATATTGATCTTGGGGGTAAGACCTCTAACCTAGGCCTTAGCCTAGAGAGGGGGGATAGTAGTACTAAAATTCTATGAATATGCTGAGCCAACAGAAAATTGCCCATTAGAGTTATGCTTCCATATGATAGTATCTTCTTGCTCAGAGAGGACCACAAAATTAAGCATTATTGTTAAGAGTTTGAAGATTGATGTTAATAAAAGATAAATCAATCCACTTATTGTTGATTCTATAATTACTAACTTTAGAGCCAATTTTATCTTTGCATTCAGCCATGTACTTACTCCATTCAGGGATTTCAGAAAAGGGAGGGTCCCCAGTCCAAAGGTCTTCCCAGAAACTAACAATGTTCCCCTTACCAATCTTCCATTTAACTCCTTCCCGGATGATACTCTTAGTTTTAGTAACATTTTTCCATATACTAGAGCCCATTATTTCAATATTAGAATCCAAATAATTACAAAGATTAGGAAGTCTTTTTTTATATTTACTTTTCCATATAGAGTTCTATTCACCTTCTAAGTTGTAACTTCTCCAACAAAGCTTAGCCAAAAGAGAATCATTTAGGTGTCTAATCCTTCTAATTCCCAATCCACCTTTAGGTTTGGGAAGATAGACCTTATCCTAGGAGACCAAAGCCATTCTTCTTTTTTTCTCAACACCAGTCCAGAGAAAGTGTCTTTGAATTTTCTCAATAGCTTCAGCATACTTATTAAGAATTTTGAAAAGACTAAGAGCATAGATGGGGATGCTCTGAAGGGAGGCCTTTAACAATTGAACTTTACCTACCTGACTGAGGAGAGCACCTTTCCAACCATCAAGTTTTTTATGAAATTTGTACACAATGAAGCTCCAAAAATAATCTGAAGGATTAAGGCCAAGAGGCAGGCTCAAATAGGTGGCAGGGAGCAAGCCAATTTGATAGCCCATAATTCTACTGATTTTCCTCTGCCTAATATTAGGGACTTTTATAAAGTATAAAGAGATTTATTCCAATTAATGAGTTGCCCAGAAGCATTACCATAATTATTGAGATAAAGCTTTAAATTTTTTGCTTTGGCCACAGAGGTTTCTCCAAGGAAAATAGAATCATCCACAAATTGCTGGTGAGAACAAACATAGTTGGAAGAAGATAGTCTCAAACCTTTTAACTCACCTTTTAAGATAGCTACCTCAATGTATCTGCCCAAGCATTCTACCATAATAACAAATAAAACTGGGGAAAGAGGATCCCCTTGCCTCAGGCCCCTAGAGGATTTAAAGAAGGGAGTGGGGGAGCCATTAACCAAAATAGAAAAAGAGGCTGAAGTCACCAGTTGCAAGAGGATCTTAGTACAACATCTATTAAAACCAAAAGAAAGAAGATTTCTCTCAAGAATACCCCAATCAACTCTATCATAGGCTTTAGATAAGTCAAATTTTAAGATAAAACCCTCTTTCCTAGCCAAGACTAAAGAGTGAATATTCTCATGCACCGTGATAATAGAATGAAGAATCTGTCTACCTAGAAAAAAGCCATTTTGTTGATGTGAGATCAACTTAGGGAGGAGGATCAGTAGACGGGAAGTAATAACTTTGGATATGATTTTATAGGATGAATTGCACAAGCTGATAGGCCTAAAGCTATCCATAGAATTAGCTCTAGCCTTTTTAGGAATAAGAGCAATAAAAGTACCATTAAGCTCCTTTAGGATTCTTTTAGCACCAAAGAATTCCTTAACAACATTAGTAACATCCTTGCCAACAATCGACTAGTACATTTGAAAGAAAAACATGGGAAAGCCATTAGGACCAGGGGATTTACTTCCTTCAAAAGAAAAGACAGTCTTTTTGATTTCTTCATTAGAAGGGATAGCTTTAAGGAAGATGTTATCTTGTTCAAAGAGAATTTTAGGGATATTAACAAGGATATCCTATTGAGCATTCTGATCCAAGTCAGTTTCTTGAGAGAGAAAATTAGAGAAATAGTTCTTGGCTTCTTTTGCTATATCTTCATCCTTGTCAAGAAGATTTTTGTTAACTTTGAGCTTAGATATTCTATTAGTTGCCTTATGTTTTCTCTGGTTCATCTTCAAGCATACTTTTTTCTTCTTCTATATATGAATCCAATTCAATTTCTTGAAGGATTACAATTATATGTATTTTCCATGAGACAAAGTTGGAGGAGCCTTCGAGTCTATCCTCCACTCTAACACG